>OW240920.1:64579500-64676022 GCA_933207985.1 Pelobates cultripes
TGGTAACAAATCAAGGCCAAAGTTACCATGTATCTGCCAGTGGCCTGATCTTGGGAGGGACACTTGTAGATTATTTAAATAAATAATCCAGACACAATAACCACTACAGCTCAGTGTAGTAGTTATGGTGCCAGTAGTGCCAGGATCCCATGCCAGAGTAAGTAGTCAAACCGTTTAAGAACAGTTTAACAACTTACCTGGGGTCTGCTGGGATACAGGGCATAGGAGCAGTGGTATGTGTTAGGGGTGAAGTGTGTATTAAAGGTGCAGTGTGTGTGTGAGCGGTGAAGTGTGTGCGTGAGGGTGGCAGTGTATGTCAGGGTTGCAGTGTGTATTAGGGGGCAGTGTATGTGTGGGGCAGTGTGTGTGAGCGGTGCAGTGTGTATGTGAGGGGGCAGTGTGTGTGAGAGTTGCAGTGTATGGGTGGGCACTGTATGTGTGTGTGGGGCAGTGTGTGTATGGGGGGACACTGTATGTGTGTGGGGGGCAGTGTGTGTATGGGGGGCACCATATGTGTGTGTGGGGCAGTGTGTGTATGTGGAGGCACTGTATGTATGTGTGGGGCAATGTGTGAATGGGGGGCAGTGTGTGTATGGGGGGCAGTGTGTGTATGGGGCAATGTGTGTGTATAAGGCAATGTGTGTATGGGGGCAGTGTGTGTATGGGGCGATGTATGTATGGGGCAATGTGTGTATGGGGGAGGTGTCTGTATGGGGGCAGTGTGTGTATGGGGGGCAATGTGTGGGGGAGGGATGTGTCTATGGGTGTGCAGTGTTTGTATGGGGAGGGAAGGAGGGTAGGGAGGCTTTTTAATATATTTTTTAAAATTTTTATTTAATAAAATTAATATAATTTTGTCCCCCCTCCCTTCTTACCTGTATTGAGGAGGAGGAGGGACATTTCTCCATCCCTGTGGGGATTCCCTGGTGGTCCGGTGGGGATTCCCTGGTGGTCCCAGTGGTGGTGAGGTGAACTCTAGCCCTTTGCTCCAGGGCTAGAGTTCACTCTCGCGTGATATGGAGCGTTGCCGCGGCAACGCTTCATGCACGCGAGAGTAGGACCTGGAGGAGCTGCAGGTAAGAGCTCCCGGGTCCTCTCTCACTTCCTACCCTGCCCGCTGCCAGCAATGTGCCTGCGGACCAGGGAGGGAGATTTGTGATCTCTGATCTCCCCGATCCGCAGGCACATTGCAGGGCTGGCACTTGGACAATGCCAGCCCTGCATTAGCCGGCAGGGGAGAACCCCCTGCCCCCCCCTCTGGATCCGCCATTGGTATCTGCCTACTAACCATATACAGAAGCAGTGTGAAAATTTTAAAAGGTGAGAAAAGGTTTTTTTTCAGGTCAGCACAATGCACAGTAACATTGTCTATAGTGGTCTATAGTCTAGAACAGGGCTTCCCAAACTTTTATGGGCTGTGACCCACTTTTCAAAACTGTAATTTTTCGAGACCCACTTGCTTTTAATGCATATTTTAAAACACCATGAACACCATGGCAATCAGCTTTAGAGGCATACAATTGGCACACCATAGCAATCTGCTTTAGATGCACACAATTGGCAAACCTTGACCATTACTTTTAGAGGCATAAAATTTGGCACACCATGGCAAACAGCTTTAGAGACATACAATTGGCGCACTATAGCAATCTGCTTTAGATGCATACAATTGGCAAACTGTGGCAATCAGTTTTAGAGGCATAAAATTAGCACACCATGGAAATCCACTTTAGATGCATACAATTGGCATACCATGGCAATCAGCTTTAGAGGCATACAATTGGCACACCATGGCAATCAGCTTTACAGGCATATAATTGGAACATTATGGCAGCTTTAGATACATCATGGCAATCCGTTTTAGATGTATAAACTTGGTACATCATGGCAACTTTAGGTGCATAAAATTGGCACACCATGGCAATCAGCTTTAGATGCATAAACTTGGCATATCATGGCAATCAGCTTCAGAAGCATACAATTGGCACACCATGGCAAACAGTCAGATTCATAAAATTGGCACACCATGGCAATCAGTTTTAAAAGCATAAAATTGGCACTCCATGGCAATAGTATTAGATGCATATAATTGACACACCTTGGCAATCAGCTTTAGATGCATAAAAATGGCATAACATGGCAGTTATAGAGGCATAATTGTGGGATATCATGGCAGTTTTAGAGGCAGAAACTTTGCACATCACGGCAATCAGTTTTAGAGACATACAATTGCTTACTCACAGACTCAGAATCAGAAGTGCTGTTGTCCTTCTCGTTCATCCAGGCACCTCACGTTGATTGTCCCAGTGGTGGAACTAATGTAGAGAGGGCCCTGGTGCAAGTATGTTTTCTGGGCTCCCCTTTAGTGCAAGTGTGGCCAAAAGGTAGATCTCCATCTGTCAGAGAACTTAAACAATGCTATGCCAGATGGGGATCTACCATTTGGGCAGGCCCGGACTGGCCATCGGGCATACCGGGCAAATGCCCGGTGGGCCGCGATGGCCGTGGGGCCGAGGCCGGCAGGGGATCTCCCCGGCCGGTCCCTGCAGGGCCAGCGCTATCTGAGCACCGGCCCTGCATAGTGCCTCCGTGGGCCGGTGGGGAGATCAAAGATCCCTCTCCGCCGGCTGGAGAGGGAGGGAGGCAGGAGAGAGGACCGGCGGAGCTCTAACAAGCAGCTCTGCCGGGTCCTCTCGCGGGATTCTGAGCGTTGCCGCGGTTACCATTACCGCGGCAACGCTCAGATCTCGCGAGAGTGAACTCTAGCCTGCAGGTTAGAGTTCACTCTCACCACTAGGACCACCAGGGAAGGCAGCATGGTCCCCTCAAGGCTCCCCCTCCCAGGAAGAACGGCTCCCTCCCCCTCCCAGGCTAAAGGTAAGAAGGGAGGGGGGGGGACATAACTTTAAAAAAAATTATTAATAAAAAAAAATATATATACTTAAAATTAATTCCCAAACAGCACCCCCAGACACACACACACAGCACCCCTAGACACACACACATACCCCAGACACACACAGCCAACTCACACACAGCACCCAGCACCCCCAGACACACACAGCACCCCCAGACACACACACAGCACCCAAACACACACAGCACCCCCAAACACACACAGCACCCCAGACACACACAGCGCACCCAAACACATACAGCACCCACAGACACACAAACAGCACCCCCAGATACACACACAGCACCCCAGACACACACAGCGCACCCAGACACACACAGCGCACCCAAACACAGACAGCACCCCCAGACACACAGCACCCCAGACACACACACACAGCACCCCAGATACACACACAGCACCCCCAGACACACACAGCACCCCCAGACACACACAGCACCCCAGATACACACAGCACCCCAGATACACACAGCACCCCCAGACACACAGCACCCCCAGATACACACACACACAGCACACCCAGATACACACACAGCACCCCCAGACACACACAGCACACCCAGAGACACACATATATATATATATATATACACACACACACTACAGCACCCCTCACACTGCACCACTACACACATTACGCTCCAGATACACGCTAGATCCCTTACCCTGTATGCACTCTTAATCCTCTACACACACACACACACACACACAATCTTCTATACACACTCTGGGTCCTTTACACACTAGATCTCTTACACACACACAGTGCACCACCTACACACACACTACATTCCTTGTAAGGAAACACATACAACATTCTCTAAACACACCCTCTCTACAGCCCCTACACACACTACATCACCTATACACACACACTACTGCCCGTATGCACACACTCGCTGCATCCCCTATAAAACTATGCCCCCTATACACGCACTCCCTACAGCCCCTAGCCACACATATTACACCACACATATTACACCTATTTACACAATACCACACCACACTCTACACACACAGGCAATCCCACAAGCAGGCGCCAAACACATGCACCATACACTTTCCTGGCCCTTTTGTCCTCTGGTATCCCACTTGTGGAGACAATTTAAAAGCAAACACAGTGCAAGCATGTTATTAAATTTGCTTGCGCTGCCCAGAACAAATACAGGGCCTTTTTCTAATGCCAGAGCTCTTCAGCGGGGCTCTGCGCATTGAACCAACATGCTCACTTTGAGAGGGGGCGTGCTTGTCATTAGTGATGACAAAACACACCCTCTCTGGCCCCGCCCCCTTCTTGGGGGGCCGCTCTAATTGAAAAATGCCCGGGCCTAATTTTTTTCCCAGTCCGGCCCTGGACATGAGGTCACCTTAATTAGACCCCCTGAGTAGCAACACATATATATATATATATATATATATATATATATATCCTTATATGGATGGGATTCATTTGCTGTGAGCGCAAATTGATGCTCCCAGCCAATGAACTCTGTCTAAACATGAATGGAAATGATGTCACTAATACAGAAGCAGGAATCTTTGAATTAGCGATATCAAAATAGGTCAGACCTAACCTAAGACTGAGGGACCAAGTTAAGTGCCAAAGCATTCTCAAATTGTGTGATTACTTACCATGAGGTGGCACCAGAGGACTCCAGGCATCATAACCACTAGAGTTTACTGCAGTGGTTATGGTACTTTGAGTCTATACCTTTAATGGAAGTCACTAAAAATAGAAAATATACAGCGTTGCTACATTTAATGCTGTCTCCTAATAACCTTAAATCTCTCATTGCCCGATGTAACCAGCACTGGACACAATTCAGGATAAAAGCAGGATCTATTTCCGTCTCCAAGCAGGAAAATTAATTTCTAGCATATCTTACTGTCTTCTGAAATATAGGCAGAACAATCAGGAGGAGCCATCAAAGGAAAATTGTGTCACATGTTAAAGGATTAGAATTCACAGACCATCTTCTGCCGCACTGCCAATTTTCCCCCCTCATTTTAAGTATTTTCTTGTAATTAAGATTTTCTTTTTTTTTTGGAAGGAACGTTTTCTGGTATCATCCACTTCAGTCTCAAGAGGCCCTTTTGTTGCAAGATTTGCACTTACTGATTGATGCATGAGCAGTTTATCAGATGCTGAGACGTAAAACTCGTCTGTAGAGATTTTCACCTCTTCACTATTGCTACAGAAAGACACTGATAAATAATTTAACAAAACAGATCTAACGTCAGACCATTGACAAGCCTACAATAAACGCGTTTTGGGAGACGTTCTAACTCGCGTAAAACAAACAAGCTTCACTTTCCAGTTATTCGGCCACCAAAGCTGTAACTGTGTCTTAACAACATTAATGTATAACAGACATTGAGCCCAATAGAGAAAGGTTTAAATCTTTACATAACATGCTCTTTATTAATGGTGAATAACACAAACGTATTCCACAAATAAATTGAAAGTTACATAGAAACATAGAATGTGATGGCAGATAAGAACCATTCGGCCCATCTAGTCTGCCCAATTTTCTAAATACTTTCATTAGTCCCCAGCCTTATCTTATAGTTAGGATAGCCTTATGCCTATCCCACGCATGCTTAAACTCCTTAACTGTTAACCACTACCACTTCACCTGGAAGGCTATTCCATGCATCCACTACCCTCTCAGTAAAGTAATACTTTCTGATATTATTTTTAAACCTTTGCCCCTCTAATTTAAGACTATGTTCACCTGTTGTGGTAGTTTTTCTTCTTTTAAATATAGTCTCCTCCTTTACTGTGTTGATTCTCTTTATGTATTTAAATGTTTCTATTATATCCCCCGTCTTGTCTTTCCTCCAAGCTATACATGTTAAGATCCTTTAAGCTTTCCTTGTAAGTTTTATCCTGCAATCCATGAACCAGTTTAGTAGCCCTTCTCTGAACTCTCTCTAAAGTATCAATATCCTTCTGGAGATACGGTCTCCAATACTGCGTACAATACTCCAAGTGAGGTCTCACCAGTGTTCTATGTAGTTCGATTAAAAAGGCATATATTCACAACAAATAAACTGGTTTTTTTTTAGAAGTCCCTATTAAACAGAAAAAAACATTATATGTCAAAATCGTAATAATAATTTTCTGGCCCTGCAATGGGCCACTTTGTTATTGAAGGGTTACTAAGGGTCTTGGTAAGCCCTGCCGCATTTTTTAAAAGGGCTCTAATCTCAGATTCCCTTTATTTCAAAAAGGGCATTAGTGTGTCCAATGAACTTCTGTATATGTATTTATGTGGGAGGGCAAGAGCTGATGTTTGCTAAGATTGTTTGGTGTTTTTAGATAAATCATAGTCAAGTCTGTGGAACTAACACCTGCTACCCTATTAACACCCAACTAAAAATCATTACTGGTTCAATGCAAACAAAATATGTGACTGCCATTTTACTTTTGGTCTTTGCGTTGCTCAAAACCCTGCTGGGCAAAAGTCCTATCCAACTCGTTTGATGCAAATACAATTAGCCTCTCTATAGAGGGATTTTTAATTGCAGAGTCTGGGAACGCAGCTATCTAGTTGATAGAGGACGTGCCCATACACAGCTTACAGCTTGCTTGACTGAATGTAGTCAGGAAGAATCGAGAACTTCACACAACCTTGTCAGCCTGCTTTACAAAACAATTAACCAAAAGACAAAATTCACTCTACTCCTGCACCCGAATGGAATGGCAAGTAATAGCAGGGAACAAACAAACACCCCCCCAAAAAAAACCTCTGCTATAAATTACCAGGAGAGTGGACATTGGAATGACAGAATACAAAGTAGGTGGCAAGGGATAAATGGGTTTTAAATTGAAAATCTGTAGGACATGGATTCCTGATGAAGATGAGAAACTCAAGTGGCAGGGTTGCTGAGGAAGTCAGAGGTGATTCCCTCAGCAACCTCATGAAAAAAGTGGGACTAAAAAGTGAAAGCAATTAAAGGGACAGTCTTAGCACTATGACCCCCACAGCCCGCTGTCCCCCTGGTGCTGTCCCCTGGTTCTGTGTCAGTCCGTTTTCCATCAGTTTGCTAATTCGGAAACTTCCTCAACAGCAATATGCCAAGTGCGAGGCCAGGCAACCGCCACTCAGGGGACCCTCAGTTTGTGACTAACCGTTCGTAAATTATTTGACACAGGTTCAGGATATTAAGTCAGTGGGCAATGGGCTGCAGTGGTCATGGTCCTTAATGAAGAAATCGGGATATGGAATGGAGTATGTGAAGCAGACAACACCAGAATATAAACTCATGTGTTAAAGCGAATCAAGTAAAAATAGTAGGAAAAATTTTATTTGTATATGTATTTAATTATACGCACGTTTGGTCTGAGACCTATTCACCTCATGGTTATATCAACAATATTTTGTTTGACAATTACCTGTTGTTTTTTTAATTTTCTTGTAAAACTGTAAAGTTCTGCAGAATAAACTGTGGCCATGTAAATAATAATAATACTACAACTAATAATAATAATAATATCCTTGATATCATAGAAGAGCAGGGATTATTATATATAAGGATTAATATATAATTTTCTGTATCTCATGGGCGATAAAGAAGTTAAAAGTCTTTCTGCAGTCCATTTTCACATTTAGCTAATGGGGGACAGCATCATATGGTCTGTAGGATGGTGATTTTCATTCAACGCAACGGTTATCATAAGGTTGGACAGTGTCCATATACGGGGCAATATCTTCTGGTGATAGGATAATGACCCCGCTCAGGTGGAAATACATGCCAGCTGTGATCAAAATGGCACCTCCCCCACGATAAGTCCAGAGACATTATCTTTTCTCTTCTGTGACTCTGAGAGTGCCCAGCTCTAAGTTCTGAACAATTCCCCTGCTCACAGGGTAAATCAAGCTGATAATTGTAGCCATTTCACTTGGCAAAATGCCTGCCTGTTAACTCCTCTCTTGACAATAGGAACATAAATACGCAGAGCAAGCTTCGGGGCTCATCATGAATGAGTTAAAAGCCGGACTTACATGAAATAAAAATACATCATCCATAAATTAAATGAGAGAATCTGAATCGTATGTTTACATTTGTTATGGCTTTCAAGAAAGATGTCTCAATTGTCTTTTTGGATCCCTGCCACATTTCAGTATGAGTTGGATTCCGATTCATTTAAAATTATTTTTAACATTCTAGTCTGACTGTCTGTGCATCCATGACAAATGTTCTGAACAGAGAATGGTTTCTGTTAGTCCTACGCAGAGAAAAGAGGAAGCTGCTCAGGACACATTACTCCACAGCTGAATACCTCCCAAGTGTCCCTATTTAGGAGGGACAGTCCCTATTTTGAGCCCAAATCCATCTGTCGCTCTTTCCTATCCTATTGTCGCTCCTTTCTTGGAGCTCCATATTGTGGGTTTCTGAGTGTATAACAGAGCTCCACAGCAATAAAACCCACAGTAATGTTTTTTAAACTTCAATACATGTATGTAGAAATCAGTCACCCACCTTCCGGCAATTGGTTGACAGGTTGGGAGAAATTTATGCCATGGAAAGAATCACTGCAGCCTTACAGGGTCGCTCTGAGAAGTGTACTCAGACATGGGCCTCATGGTTGATGTACATAACGGCGAATCATTCACGAGCCTAAACCAATTCTCTCTGGGTTGCATTTGAGCTCCTGCGCTAAACGAAATGAGTACTCTGTCTTAAAAAATAAGCCATATGTCTTTGAGATGCCAACATAACACTCGGCAGCTGCGACTGTAACACAGACTGATTCCAAGTGTAACACTTTATGCTTATGCTTCCACCAATAACCCTATATATGATTATGCATTTAACGCAGTTGTCGTTTGACCCGCCCCAACTCTCCTTTATCTTTATAGCTCCTAATAGTTTACCTCCTAATATCTGCCTACAGGTATCGGAGAGATACTAATGTACTAATGCCTATCAACACTGTTATCTTGTATTTGCGCTCCTCAATTTACATGTACCACGTAAAATGAAAAATAAAGATTGTAAAAAAAAAAAAGAAATCAGTCAGTGTAAATAAGATACATTGTTCTTGTAATAAATTACAATTTAATAGCAAAAACTGTTATTAGTAAATCATCTAAAAAAGATTAGAACAGCTCTGCCCATAGACGTGTCCCCACTCACGCCCCTACAAATGTAAGTGTCCCTCTTTGTTCATTTGAAATGTTTGGAGGTATCCATCGATTCTCATTGAGATCACACTTCGAGTTTTTGTTCGCTTTGCATTATCAATAGAAAAATATACTTCCCCGAATATTCAATAATAAGCTCTGAAACCTGAAGTTTCCCTTTTCCAAAAAAAATCTATAGATTTCCAAATGACAACAATGTATAATCAACCTTCAGTTAATCAGTTGCATACAACTGCAATATTCCCCAAGTGATCACTGGCTGTGATTTATGGGAGTTGTAATTAAACATGCCATACTCTAATTTAGTTACGGTAATCAATTACACAAGTAAGTATGCTGTATTGTTGCGTGACAACATTATTTACTAAACCATTCATTGCCCAAACTCGCAAATCTGGAAACATTCTCGAACTCAGCTATTTTTCTAGCTCGGCTATTTTTTTTTTATATAATATGAGCAAGCATGCATGAAGAGGGGACAGGCAATGTCAAGATTGTGGTGCATTCAAATATTACTAAGGACATAGGCACAAATTCTTTATTCGTAAGATGTAAATGCATGGCACAAAAAGAACCAGCATTTTTATTATTTAAACACACGCCTTAAGATCCTCTGTGGACAAACAAATATTTCTAATTATCAACTTTTATTCCGTGCCACTGTCAGAGAAGAGAACAATATGAAAAGGCTTGTAATGCTGTTTATATAACCCCTACATACATTTAAGAAAAAAAACAGTTGTTAGTCTCCAGGCAGAATCAAGAAGATTAAAAGCATTTATGTGAGTGATATATTTTGCTATACTTGATACATTTTGATGTATATTTAATGCCCTAATGCAGGGGTAGGCAACCTTTTAGTAATGCTGTGCAAGAAAAAAAGATCTTGACGTCCCTTGGTGTTAACCCATCAATTCTGACAATTAGAGCAAATAAGTTGGCAAACTAAATAACTAAATCTACAGTATGGAGAATTTCCAGAAAGCACACAAGTATGGCCATCTGGAATCCAAACATTCCCTGTCAAAAATATATATATTGTAAAACAATTCTATACCCAGCTATGACAAAACCCCTTGCCCAGTCATCCAACAACCACACTCTTTTTTATACATAGTTCCTGCCTTAGCCACTTACCTGCACAACTTGTTGTACATAGTCCCTGTTTTATTTTGGTTAGCCAATATCAATTCCTATTCTCTTAAAGGACCACTATAGTGCCAGGAAAACATACTCGTTTTCCTGGCACTCTAGTGCCCTGAGGGTGCCCCCACCCTCAGGGTTCCCCTCACGCCGGGCTCTAGGGTGAGGAAGGGGTTAAACTTACCTCTTTCTCCAGCGCCGGGCGGGGAACTCTCCTCCTCCTCAGCTGAATGCGCATGCGCGGCAGGAGCCGCGTGCCCATTCAGCCAGTCTCATTGGAAAGCATTCACAATCCTTTCCTATGGACGCTGGCGTCTTCTCACTGTGAAAATCACAGTGAGAAGCACGCAAGCGCCTCTAGCGGCTGTCAATGAGACAGTCACTAGAGGCTGGATTAACCCTATTATTCTTTGAAACTGCTATGTGTATAGAAAAAAGGGTTAACCCTAGCTGGACCTGGCACCCAGACCACCTCATTAAGCTGAAGTGGTCTGGGTGCCTATAGTGGTCCTCTAAATATAAATAAAAAGCCATTCCAAACTTTCATTACCTCTAATTATTAGGTGTCTTTAACATTTCTCAGTAAGAATAAAAATTGTAAAATAAAATACATTTTATACTGACATCTTTTGTGTGGGCTGGTATGAAGGTTTTTACCGTTTTTATCAGACATAATTAAGTCTACCTGAATTAGTAAATCTTGTCTTTTGTGTATCAATAGAAGTACACTTGCTATTTAAATAAAAGCAATTCTTTCCGATCATGTAGAACACCTGTCACTCTTCTGAAACGGCATACAGTTTCATCTAAACATTGTGCTAGCAAAGTTTAGATTGGAAGAAAAAACAATTTAAAAATAGGACTTTCTTCCACCAGTCAGTGACTGACAGGGAGAGCAGAAGAGACATCTCACAAGTGGTCCTTTTGCTCTCCACACATTGCAACCACAGTGCATGCGCTGTGGTTGCAATGGTAACTCTCTAGCCAACACTGTCAGCGCTGGCTAGGGAGTATAGGAAGGAAGTGAGAATTGTCAGAATTTTAAGTAAATTCAAACTTTACACCAATATAGTTGGAAACACAGCTGACTAGAATAATTTTTCCAATTCAGCTGTTTTGACCTCAATTTGAAATTCACTTTGAGTTTACTTTAGTAAATAATTTCATTTATTGAATTATGTGTTTGCTTTGAAATCATTATCTCCATTTTCATTAAAGGAACTCTCTAAGCACCATAACCACTACAACATGTGCACCATACGTCTTGTTAAGAAGAGTTTGAGAACTTACTCAGAATCTGTTGAGTAGCCATTGGGTAGTAGAAATTCAGCACTGACAACTGAACATTCAACCCCAGTGATTGTTTTATGGGCACCCCCCAGCTCCACATTGGCCTGTGTGGATCCTCAGTGCTGTTCGAAAGCAGGTAAGCAGTAGCTTATGGTAACAGTATCAGAACTGAAACCATCTAGCCATCATGAATGGGGTTAAACCTGAGCATCAGCAGCTGCAAGCTTTCAGAATAAGTATCCCCATACCCTTAAACTCTATCTCCTTCTTCTTGGCTGGTTGGAGGTTTTTGATTTTGGTCCTGGTATTACAGGATTCTTGACACCCAAGTACAAGTACAAGAGGCAGGAGGTCTCCTTTTTGTCCTGGTTAGTAACATCGCACTAGACATTTAAACCCTGTAAATATAATCGACAAAGTTCAGTATATAATGCTTTAGCAGATCTCCGTTTTAACTGTGAATTTAGGGCAATAGAGAATGTAACTCAGCCCTGTGATACACGTGCATTCCCTAGTTAAAACTGATCGGACAATATGGTATCCATGAAGCCTGATTTTTGTGCTATCTCGGTCTTCCAACTGCAAACAAATTCATAGAATACTCAAGATGAGATAAATGTCTAGAAAAATCCCAGGGTTAACTCATTTACAATATTTCCAAGAATAATCCTATAATAATTCTTTATTTTCTGCCCCGATCTATATTCAGGGCGCCGCCATCTTTGTGTGGGTAGATGAAGTCCCTGTGGGACACGTCATCAGCGCACACTAGGCAGACTGTGAGATTCTCGCACATGCCCAGTGAAACAGTGAAACAAACAAAACTTTGTTTGTTCAGTTTATTACAATCACAGTGCTCTGTGTAATTTTACACAGCGTGGGAAAGTTCTTTGGAATTTTCCCACGCTGTGTAAAATGACACAGAGCACCGTGATTGGATGGCTTGAAATCCATCCAATCACAGTGCTCTGTGTCATTTTACACAGCGTGGGAAAGTTCTTTTGAATTTTCCCACGCTGTGTAAAATGACACAGAGCACCGTGATTGGATGGATTTCAAGCCATCCAATCACAGTGCTCTGTGTCATTTTACACAGCGTGGGAAAGTTCTTTGGAATTTTCCCACGCTGTGTAAAATCACAAAGAGCACTCTGATTGGCTTAAACCCACCAATCAGAGTGTTCTTAGCTTAATTGCGCTCTGTTTTTTTCTTTTTCGTCTGGTTTTTGCGCTCGGGATTTTTAGTTCGACGGTTATGATGGTTTTTTATTTGGCCTTTTTTGGGGCTGAAAAATGAAAATTTGAGAGAAAAGAAGACGTCGAATGGTAAGTTTAATTTTATTTTACAGGTTAGTTATTTTATTCCCCCCTCACTATTTTTTAGGGTGAGGGGGGGTAGGTAGTGACTTTTTATTTGGGTGGGGGGGGTGGGTGAGGGGGGGAATTGACTTAGGGGCCCCCACCCGCCGCCCCTCATTATCATTATGGCCCCCCCTCTCATTGTCTTTATGGCCCCTAATTAATTCGTAATTAATTAATTAATTCCTGCCCTCTCCTTGCCTTTAATATCTGAAAATAGAGACATGGATTGGACTCAACAGAAGGAAGCAGCACAGGGAAAATTTTGGAAGCCAGGGGTGGGAGCCAGAGGGGGGTGGACAGTAGGTCCCCCTCCCCTCATTATCATTATGGCCCCCAACCGCCGCCCAGGGGTGGGGGCCGGGGGGGAGGACAGTAGGTCCCCCCCCATTATCATTATGACCCCCACGCACCACGCAGTGGTGGGGGCCGGGGGGGACATTAGGTCTCCCCCCTTATTTTACTTTAGGGCCCCCACCCGTCGTTTAGGGGTGGGGGCCAATAGTTTTTTTTTTGTTTGTTTTTTTACAGTGAGCAGCCACAGGCTGCTCACTGTTTACCAGACATGCCCCTACTCTCAGTATAGCGAGTAGGGGCATATTATTTACTAATACTAAGTAATTTTTACTTAGTATTAGTAAATGTGGCTGAAAGACCAATTTAGGTCTTTCAGCCTTTTAGTAGATAGCTCCCTAATACCGTGGAAATTAGGGAGTTATCTACTAAGCGGCTGCAAGATGCAGCCACAGCAAGAATAGGATCGGAGTTTCATTCATTCGAATGAAATTCCGATCCGAATAAAGTGCCGAATTGCGTTCTAAAAGAAACGAACATACTGTTCTCATTCAGTTAGAACGCAATTCGGCAGTTTCGTGTAAAGTGACAGGAAGCATCGTGGGAACACAGAGGGAAGGTGAGAATCATGGGAAAATTGCTCAGACCAGCGGAAATGAAGCACACTTTGCTCCTCCGCTGCAGAGCTGGTCAAGCGGAGGAATCCTCCATAAGGCAAAGAGTCCCTACTTTGTCTTATGATTTTAAAGAAAACTAAAGAAGACAGGAAGAAAAGAAGAACAGATCCTGAGAGAGGGGCAGAAGAGGAAGAGATTGAGGAAAGGTAAGTTCGGCATGACAGTGCCGCTTTAAAGATTTTCTCCAAATGTTTTTCCCCTAATAATTTATGTCAGAGCATTTTATCTCATTGAAGTGGTCTGGGTTCAGTGTCCTTGTACCCTTAGCCCTACATTGCAATTTCAGAGAAACTTTGTTTACACTGCAGAGTTAAGACTGCCTCTAGTGGTTGCCTTCCAGACAGCCACTAAAGGTGCTTCCTGGATTCTAACAGAGTTTAACTTCGTAAAACAACTAGGATGTCTTCACGCTTTGCATAAGGACGTTCAAAGTCTTCAAAATCACCATAGGAAAGCATTGATTCCATGATTTCCCAAGGGGAATCTCCAATGTGCGTGCAGCATTCACTGTGCATGTGCATGTGCATTAAGTCCCCATCACCCATCTGTATGAAGTCACGGAGGAGGAGACCAGTGTCGAGGAACCTTGGTGCTGGAAACAGATAAGTGAAAAAAGAGTGGTGGGGCCTAAAGAAGAGACAGAGGAGCATATAGTGTTAGGAAAACAAATGTGTATTCCTACAGCTATTGTTTTCCTTTAAAGCACCATTGTCACCCCCCTTCCCCTTGAAAAAATTTGTATTTCATAAAGATACAATCTTTATGAAATACTCATATTGGCTGTTTTGGAATTTTACTAAAATTCCAACCCAGTTAAGAGATGTAATGAGAAAAAGTAAGGACTACTTTGTCTCTGTATAATACTTCAGTCTGATAATTCTAGACAATGCGCAGAGCTACCGGCATGTACAAGTGACGGCTGCATGGAATTGGCTCTGTCTATGCAGGATCCCGCGGTCGTGCAGTATCCTTCATAGACCTCAATGCTGTACTCTTGTGCATGCGCGAGAGTACAGCAGTGATGTCGGCTCCTGGGATTTCACTGAAGAAAACCCCCCACCCCTTGTCAGAAGATGGCGGTGCCAATGACGGAGAGTTTCAGGAGAGACAAACTCACCTTTACCTGCTCCCCCTCCCCCCGACTTCAGTGGCGATGTCACCTTAAGTTTTTTTTTGCAGATTCTGTAAAGTCCCCAAACTGTGACAAAGCTGCTTTAATAAACAATAAACATTTAGATTTTATTTTTCAAATGTGAAATATAAAAATAAGATTAAAAGGTAGATAAAGCCACTAAGTTTTTAGTTTTTTATTAAACTAATCTGTGAATTATGAATATTTGGGCAAACAGAGAAGTCAATACAATTTTCCAGCCCTAATTTAATTTTTTAAATTTTTGACCTAAGATTTGCAAGTCTCCTGTCAATTCATCCCAAAACACAGTTTAGTGAATAAACCCCTTTGGATTGGTATGGACACACACACACACACACGTTTTGCTCAAAGAGGCTGAATCCAATCTTATTTTAAAAGTCTGTATCTCTAGCACTAAAAGGCTTCACTACCTACATGACAGGGACCTCAGGGGATTGGGATCTAAGGACAGCTGTTTTATTTTCCCCTTGAAAGAGCTGCCTGCTGAGAGATACCTCTCACACTGACATTTCTCTACCTGTCTGATGCTCCCCCATCTCACCTTTGTCAAGCCCTAACTTGCCCTGTTGATTGGCTTTCGCATTGGGAAGAATAGGGGACAACGCTCATAAAATGATGCAGAGCTAGAGGAAACCTTCACTGTGAAGGGAAATCCCAGGAAAACCTGCTTACTCCAAGCCACCCCACAGTCCCTCCTCAGTCAGGAAGTAGCCACGGACCAGCAGCTGAGAATTAATTAAAGCTGAGAAATTACTATCTTTTTTTCCCTGTTCTCACGGGCTGACTATTTTTTAACCCACAAAGCACTGGGAGGGCACCTCAAAATCAAAAAAGACAAGAACTCCCTCCTCCCAGCACTGATGGGATAAAGATTAAGTGCAGCACATCTCTATGCAACGTCTCGCCTCTGCTGTTTCCATGGTGATGGATCACCCGTTGCCAAAGTGGTAACCACGCAGTGTTCCCATTGGCTGTTGCGCAAACACACACTGTTGCAATGCAAAGAGCGTGAGTGGCAGCGGGGGGTCAATTGATTCCCAAAACCTTCTGAGACACCTTTGTGGGAGGATTTAATACTCAACAAACAGGAGCTTTATCCAAAGCTTGGAGCGTGTGGTCGTAATTAATTCCTGCCCTCTCCTTGCCTTTAATATCTGAAAATAGAGACATGGATTGGACTCAACAGAAGGAAGCAGCACAGGGAAAATTTTGGAAGCCATCTTAAATATCAGTGAATAAAAATGGAAGAAATGTATGTCTGGATGTATATATTAGATTTACCAAAACAATGTGCCACATCTGTGGTCGTTGGTGGCAATAATATCAAAGATACCACAAAGGATATTTGGGAGTAAGCCCTTACTAATGCCAGGAGCAACAATGTAAAGTAAGAAGTTATAAATCGTATGCACTTTTCGAGAAATCCTGATTGTTGTCACTGGCTGCAAACTGTCTGTAAAGTGCCTGCACTATCATTATTTGTCACACCGCATGCATCTCATCGGCCAAGCACGAATCATTGAAAAGCCTGTGACATCTCGATTTAAAGCCTGGGCCTGTGAGTGCTGAATTAAAACTACTGATCAGAACATTCCACAGCTAAATTTATAGGATGCTGTCAAACTCCTCCATTTTCTGGACATTTTACCTAGTTAGGTCCTTTATCATTCTTGCAGTTTAGAAATGGTGTTTGTCTCTTGATGTAATTAATAGTACTGGTCTGAAAATAAAATATTCATGTAAAAGGCATAAAAGAGTGGATGAGGAGAACCGAACTGTTATACAATTTAGGCCATGAATGTTGAAAGGGGTTATTCACTAAAAACTGAAAAATGAATTGCAAAATGAATGCCTAAATGGTCAAGCTGTAATACAAAAGAATTGGATAAGTTGATAGACACATACAGGGGCACTGCTAGCTGGCAAAAGACTAGGCGTTCAACCCAAGTAAACTTGAACATCTTTTAAAACTCAACCCTATATCATGCCCTATGACCAACCTTAACCTTAACCTTCCACACCTGCTGTATTGGCCCCACACAGTGTTGTATTAACCCTTCATCTGCAGCATTAACTCCAAACATAAACCTGTACCCACTGCATTAAAAATAATAATCCACAGCAATTTCCATTCATTATGCTATCTAATTAATTCCATATATAGTGCATTAAAGGTGTTATTACTCTCATAAGTACAGGACTTTTCTAGAGGACTTTTCTAGAGCCCATTCAGCACCCCCCTCTCCCTCGGCAATCCACTGGGCACATAAACTCATATACAGGTGGTTCTCGTTTTGCGACCTACCTGTTTTACGACGGCTCACACCTACAACCTGCTCTCTAAAGGGGTGGTAAGTGCAAGACGTCGTGGGAATTATAGAGATTCCCTGATCTGCTGTGTTCGTCTATGTTCGGGGACATTAGATGAACGCAACAGAGCAGGGAATCCCTGCTAATCTATGTTCGGGGAAATTTTACGGCGGTCCTGGGGGGGGCAGCACACTCTTACTTACCTTCCCAGCAGCTCCCGTGTCCAACTCTAGCAATTCCCGCGGCCGTCAGAGTGTTGCCAGGGGTTGCTGACGGGAAGGTAAGTAAGAGGGTGCTGGGTGCCCCAGGCAATGCCATATCCCCCCTCCTTGGCCAGGTAAGAAGCAGGGATGGGGGACTAAAACAAAATGTAAAAAAAAAAATTTTTAATATTTTGTTTTTTAAAAGTTATAAAAATGCCCCCTCCCCCCCATTTTGCACACATTCCATACCAACACAAACACTCACTGCATAAACACACACAAACACACTCTGCATTCATTATATACACACTACACAAACACACTGCATTCACTATACACACTATACAAACACACACACTGCATCCACTACACAAACATACACTGCATCCACTGCACAAACACGCACACACTGCATTCACTAATCAAATACTCTCACTGAATCCACTACACACACATTGAAAACATAAAAAATTCTGACTGGCATGTATATTTTGTGCCTTTACCTCAATAAAAAAAAGATTTGCAAAAAACAGAAATAATAAACATGTTCAGTTAACAGTAGATTTGTGTAGAAATAGTTTAGTTTTTTTAAAATGGTAAATGTACAGAATATCGGTAAATTATCAGATATCGGCCTGAAATTTCACAGATTATCGGTATCAGCTCTAGAAAATCAATATCGGTAGATCCCTAATTTATATAGCAGATTGCTACACCTTTTAAATTTTTTAAGTAGAGAGTTACATTACAAGCAGTCAAAGGAACAGTTGGTAGGTTACAATACAATTCATAGAAATAACAGTATAATGTAAGCAGTGATTTAATGTTTGAAGGATGGAGCTATACACAAGTGTGGCGTGGCCGTACCCTGGTTAACCTAGGTGGTCGTTGTGGGTCAGTTGTGTTCACGGTCGCCATCAAGGGGTGACAACCATGCCGGCCCTCACGTGCAGTTTCACCGGAGGCCCGCACGCTGAGTGCGCTTCCCACCCAATGAGCACTGTATCTTCAAGAGTCCGGTCAGCGCTGTGGCCGTGGTATAGTGCGACCGGGCCCCTTTTTAAAAAAAAGAAACCGTAGCCACAGCAAGTGCTGCTGGGATGAAGTGGTCACTTCCTCCCAGCTCACTCTGCGCGGGAGGACCGCTAGCCATGCCGTGAAGCTGGAGAGCCAACCGACTCCTATCAGCCCCAGCCACCCTCCTGCAAAGAAAAGGTAAGAAACAGGAGGGCTGGAAAATGAGCTTTGTGTGTGTATGTCTGTATGAATGTATGTCTGTATGTATGTATGCAAGTATCAATGTATGTCTGTTTGTCTGTCAGTATGTATATATGTATGTATGTCAGTATCAATGTATGTGTGCATGTCATTATGAACATATGGCAGTATGTATGTATGTATGTATGTATGTATGTCAGGCCGGAATGTCTGGATATGTGCATATATGTCAGTCTGAATGTATGTCTGTATGCCATTATGAATGTATGTGTGTATGGCAGGGCTCGACAAATCCCAGGCACCAGGTCGCCATGGCGACTAAATTTTTTGCCAGGGATTTGTTAACTTTTTATCTAAAACACCTGGCTGGGCAAATAATGGAGCCGGCCGTCCACCCGTGGGAGCACGTTGACGGCCGGCTAAGTGAGCGTTGTAGCTGGCCGCCCTGAGCTTCATGGAGGTGGCCGGCTGAGTGAGCGTTGTAGTCGGCCGCCCTGAGCTTCATGGAGGCGGCCGGCTGAGTGAGAGTTGGAGCCAGCCACCCTGCGCTTTATGGAGGCTTCCAGCTCAGTGGAGCATCAAGGCGGTCCAGCGGCTCCTCTCTGCTTCCTTGCGCTGTGTTATGATGCCAGGAGCCGAAATATGACGTCATTCCGGCCCCGGCATCACAGGGAGCAGAGAGGTGCTGAATGGTAGATTACTGCTCCCTCTCACACAGGAAGAGAGAGCAGCTCCACTGGACCCCAGGGAATGTCCACTCAGCACTCCCAAAAGGTAGGGAGGTGGGGTGGATAATAAAAAAATAAATAAAAAAAAAATGTAAATTTGTGTTTGAGAAAGTGTATGTGTCTAAGTCAATGTGTGTGTGTGTGTGTGTGTGTATGCCCCTGTCAGTGTGTGTGCCTATGCCCCTGTCAGCGTGTGTGTGTGTGTGCATATGCTTCTATCAGTGTGTGTGTGTGTATACCCCTGTCAGTGTGTGTGTATGCCCCTGTCAGTGTGTGTGTATGCCCCTGTCAGTGTGTGTGTGCGTGCCTCTGTCAGTGTGTGTGTGTGTGTGCCTATGCCTCTGTCAGTGTGTGTGCCTATGCCTATGCCTCTGTCAGTGTGCCTATGCCTCTGTCAGTGTGTGTGTGTGTGTGTATGCCTCTGTCAGTGTGTGTGTATGCCCCTGTCAGTGTGTGTGTGCGTGTATGTCTGTCAGAGAGTGTGTGTCTGTTTAGGTATCTGCAATCACGATTGGTGTTTTTACTCACCCTTTTTTCCCCACGCTGTGCAGGTGTTGCCGTGGCTTGTCCCACTTCCATTGCCGAGTTCATCAATCTTTTTGATCTCAGCTAAGCCAATGCTTTCCCATAGCACTGACACAGGACTCTCAGGTGGCCGTCTGAGTGACAGCCACTAGAGGTCTTAGTAGGCAGCACTGTAAGCACTGTCTTTTCTCTGAAAATGCAGCGTTTACATTTAAAAGGCTACCGGGACAGGCTATAGGCACCAGAACCACTACATTAAGCTATAGTGGTTCTGGTGACTATGGTGCCCCTTTAAAAACAACAAAAAAAAAAAAAACTGGCTCCTAACTTTTTTAGCTGGCTCCTAGATTTTAAGCAAATTTGTCAAGCCCTGATGTATGGATGTCAGTGTCTGTATGTCATTATGAATGTATGTGTGTATGTATGTCGGTGTCTGTATGTATGTGTTAGTGTGTATGTATGTATGTGTATGTATGTATGTATGTCCTCATGCATGTGTGTCTGTATGTATGTTAGTATCAATGTATGTCTGTCACTATGTATGCCTGTGTGTCTGTATATGTGTGTATGTCTCAGTATGTGTGTGTCAGTATGTATGCCTATATACGTTTATGTCTGTTAGTATGTATCTGTGTGTTTGTATCTGTGTCCTTTTGTATCAGTGTGTGTTTGTCTGTGTGTGTATTCCTGTGGGCGGGATTGGAGGTGGGCCCCGGGGGGCCCAGACCCTGAGCCGAGTTAGGGGCCCCAAAAAAAACGAACTGGGTTTCGGTATGTTTTGCATCCGTGAGGCCTAGCCATACCGCAGTTATTTCTGGGTCTGTGTGTTAGTGTCGTTGGTGGGTTCGTAACCTGTCAATTAACTATGTATTTGTGTATTGCCTGTGTATTCTGAAGATCAGGCGGTCAAACTGGGGCAGCTGGCCTGCAGGGGAATAGGGGGGTTTGACTGAGCGTTTTGAGGGGGATAGTGGCCCGTGGAGGGGAGGGGGGACGGGGGGTTGATAAAGCCTTCAGATACTGTCCGGCTCTGTTTTCATAAAATTGAGCCAGGGAGTCGAGCATGCAGTGTATAGGACATGCATGTGTGTTAGAGAAGAATGCATTTCTTCCATGGGTCTAGTGGATTCCACCCTCTGTAACCACTCTCTGATGGTTGAAAGGGCTCGGTGTTTCCAGTGTATTGGGATTAAAATGCTGTCAGTAGGTGATTGACCAGTATACATTGTCTTTTGGAGAGTGGAGTCCGGTATAGCAAAAATAGCTAGACTTTAGAGTAGGGAGTTGGACTTCAGAGATTATGTGGATGAGAGATATAATTTTCTTCCAGAATATTTGGATGAGGTCGCATTACCACCAAATGCGGCCAGGTGTATTTGAGTAATGGTCCTTACTAGTCTGTACACCTTTAGGATTCTGTGTTTTCTTTTTCTTCCAAGTAGTGAGAAGATATAAACACAATAATCACTGTGATTTACACTCGATTATTTCAGCTGCAATCATTGCGAGCTAGTTTAATGTCTTTATACACTGCAGCCAATGTATTTTACATTAATGCACTTTCCACTGCACTCAATGTGCTTTATTTACACAGATGAATTTAAGCAGCTGTCACTGCGGTTTACACAGACACACAATTTAAATTGCCACAACCGAGGAAGTCATATCTACACAATGCAAATCGCCATATTATTATTCTATTATCACGCGGTTCTGTCCTGAAACAACTAACTGTATATTAAAAAAAAAAAGAGGTGTCTAACGTGAGTCTGTTATCACTGGGACTGTGCACCACTAAATCACGCTGTCACTAAAGCTGGCACATTGCCACGTACATTATGTCAAGCCAATCAACTTATGCTGGCAGATGTCTTGGTGCATGATTCGATAACATGCTCACACTGCAAAGAGGAGTAACTAATCAAATCACTATATTCTGATTGCTACACAGTGTATTTACACATGCTCACTTCTTATGATTATGTTCACTGCAACATCATTGCCCCAATTCACGGATTTAAACAATCACACTCAGGAACTTCTATCTGGACCAACATAACAGTTAAGAAAATATCTACAACTGCACTAAATTAGAGATCTTTCTAAATCCAGCTATTTTAGCAATCTGTTGGCCTTTACCTCAGGCCCCCCAGGCACCATAAACACTACAGCCCTTCAAAGTAGTAATGGTGCCAGGATTTTCTCGGCGATGTCCCACAGTAAGCAGTCAAGTCATTTCCAAATGGTTTGGTATTTACTTGGGTCCGCTGGGTGCTTTAGTCTTGGCCTCTATTTCTGAGATCTCCTTCCACAACTAATATATCAATTTAATTCCAATTTGAACTACGTTTATATCTGTTGAAACGCAACCTCCTTGTTTTTATGTTCCCAACAGACCTAAAATAACCTATTGAGACATCTTTCATGTATTCAGCAGGTGAGGTAATCAAGCAGAGGATGCATTGGAGAACAATCTGGCCACGCAGATGTGATATATTTGTTGCATTTTGGTGATGTGAGGTGGCCATGATATCATTTACAGGAGTCCACTTGATAAATCTTATACACATCTTTAACACTCACTGGCTAACCAGTACATTTCTGAGTTTTACTTCAATGCATGCTCTGTTATACGGTTTGTGACCAAAATGTAATGCTTCTGTTAATATTATATATTTTGTAGGTATTTTCAATAAAAATCAATGTCTTTAAAAAGTCTATCAGTTGGAACAAACAGAAATCTCCGTATGACACAGTCTGCTTTCCCCGCAGTCCTTTCAAATGACCTTCGCTGGATGTATCACCACTTAAAGTGGTCCGGCACCATCAACACCGAGCCAGGGAACAGTCGTAACTTTCTTGTATTAACAGTCTTCTATTCTTTCAACTTTCCCTCTGTCGTTTTCTGAACTCCCACTCTCTCTTTAATTAGAAGCTGGTTGCTAAGAAATGCTATTGGTTGCTACAGCCCACAGCTTCCCAACCCAAAGTCTCCACTGCGGCAGCGTACACTTGGACGACGCATCAGAGCTCAGCACGGATTACTTAACTCTTTCCTTGTCCTGCTAAAGCCTTCTAGGCTGCATAACTGGTTATTTTCATCTCAAAAAAGCAATAATGATGTATCTATGATAACAGTATTGAAATTGTTATTATTTTAATCGATTAGGATGTGGGCTGCAACGTATCTTTATTTATCATATGTTTAGGCATTACATTTCCATTATAAAGGAGAAAAGCAATTTCCTTCCTTTTCCAAATTGTAACTAGAACCCTCACCCCTGCCTGCACAAGTCTACTCAATACGACCTAAGTGAGTTCAGTAAGCAGAAACAAGTGACTGCATATTAGCAATTTGCCTATTTTGGTCTAAAATGCTCTATCCCCTCGTCATTTCTTCACAATTCCTAGCTTGCTAATGATAACATCAAATAAAGAGAAACAGCAGCAGGCTACATAAATTTAGATACGAGTAGAATTGCCATATAGTACTGTGGAATACATGAATCTAAATCTGTATTCTGGTTTTCATAAATAAGTAGGTTTCAGTTTTTTCTTTAATTCATTCTAGCGAGACCTCGTCACCTTTTGTTCTAGCGTGTCTAAAGTTAAAATGATACCAATTAACTGCATGTTGTTTCTGCCCCGTGTACAGAGCTGCAGAATATGTCTCGTAAATAAACAATACTAATGTTACAGCGGCACGGATAAAAATAATACAAATCTTGATGAACTTGTAAGGCTTTGGACAGTTCTTGGGGACAGGATTCAACAAAATACAGGCGGCAACAGCATTTTCGTCAGTTGCTGATTTGACAGTGACAAGTTCCTAAATCCTGTATCAAAATAAAATCTATTGAGGAATTTACTAGCAGTGAAGCAGTGAAGCAGGGGGTAAGTATAAAAATCACTTAAAGCAGCACTGTCACGGCTGAATCCCGTTTTTTTTTTTTTTTTAACCCCCCTCCCGCCTCCACTCTCTCTAATTATTATCTATTTTTTAATCTTTATTTTCTGCCCCGATCTATATTCAGGGCGCCGCCATCTTTGTGTGGGTAGAGGAAGTCCCTGTGGGACAAGTCATCTGCCCACACTAGACAGACTGTGAGATTCCCGCACATGCCCAGTTAAACACTTGGACATGCGAACGTGAATTTCATCTATTCATTCATCAGAAAGACGAATGAATGAAAAGAAATGTCAGATGAACAAACAAACACTGAATATCAGTGTTCGTTTGTTCATTCAGTTTATTACAAGGAGGGAGCTACCGGCACACAGATCCCTCCTTGTAATATGTAAAGATAGAAGCGGCAGGGAGCAGTGCTCCCCGCAACTTCATTAGCCCCCCAGGTCCCCCCTCACTCTATGGGGGTCAATGTGACCCCCATAACAGCATAAGGGAGATTAAAATCCCCGCAATGCCCCTACTCGCTATACCGCGAGTAGGGGCATGTCCACTAAACAGTGAGCAGCCTGTGGCTCCTCACTGTTTAAAATAAAATCTAGTAAATAACAATAAGGAGGAGGACCTACTGTCCTCCCCCCCCTGAGCGGTGGGTGGGGGCCCTAAAAAACAATAAGGGGGGGACCTACTGTCCTACTCAACTGGCCCCCACCCCTGAGCGGTGGGTGGGGGCCCTAAAAAACAATATGGGACCGGGGGGGGGACAGTAGCCCCCCCCACCCCACCATTCTTATATAGGGCCCCCACCCACCGCTCAGGGGTGGGGGCTGGGGTGGAGGAAAGTAGGTCCCCCCCCTTATTGTTTTTTAGGGCCCCCACCCACCGCTCAGGGGTGGGGGCAGGGGGGAGGACAATAGGTCCCCCACTATTGTTCAGGGGTGGGGGCCAAGGGGAGGACAGTAGGTCCCCCCCATTGTGATTTATGGCCCCCACCCACCGCGCAGGGGTGGGGGCCAGGGGAGGGGAGGACAGTAGCCCCCCCCCATTGTCATTTAGGGTCCCCACCAATCGCCCATGGGTGGGGGCCGGGGGGGAGGACAATAGGTCCCCCCCTAATTGTTATTTAGGAAGCGCCCACCAGCCGTGCGGGGGGGGGGGCGGGGCGGTTAGTAGTTTTTTTATTTATTTATAACAGACTGTTTAATAGACATGCCCCTACTCGCGTTATAGCGAGTAGGGGCAGCATTTAGTAATACTAAGTAATCTTTACTTAGTATTAGTAAAGTTGGCTGAAAGACCAATTTAGGTCTTTCAGCATTTTAGTAGATAGTTCCCTGATACCGTGGGAATTAGGGAGTTATCTACTAAGCGGCTGCAAGATGCAGCCACAGCACGAATAGGATCGGAGTTTCATTCATTCGAATGAAATTGCGATCTGAACAAAGTCCCGAATTGCATCCTAACACGAATGGAGAAACTGTTCTCATTCTGTTAGGATGCAATTCAGCAGTTTTGTCGGCATTCTGTCTAAGTGACAGGACATTCGGCAATACTGACAGGAAGCATCGTGGGAACAGGGAGGAAAGCTAAGGATCATGGGAAAATTGCTCTGACCAGCGGAAATGAAGCACACTTTGCTCCTCCGCTGGTCAAAGCTGGTCAAGCGGAGGAAACCTCCATAAGGCAAAGAGTCCCTACTTTGTCTTATGATTTTAAAGAAAACTAAAGAAGACAGGAAGAAAAGAAGAACAGATCCTGAGAGAGGGGGAGAAGAGGAAGAGATTGAGGAAAGGTACGTTCGGCATGACAGTGCCGCTTTAACTCCACTCTGGATACGGATGATGGTCTGTAATGCAGGTACGGGCATCTGTTTGGAAAGTGGCTGTGACGAAGTGCCCTTCGCCACGTGGTCCTGGAGAGGCCTACTTGCCAGCCTCCTCCCCTGTGACTATGACTTTTTCATGTATCTGGCTTTAAAGCCCCTAGTCTACCTTCAGACAGACTATTTATGTAGGCTGCTTTATTTATCTTATGTTTTAGTCACCCTGTACCCATTATAGGTGCAGGGTGTGTGTAATGTAATTGTTTATAGTGTGTGTGTGTGTACTGTAAATGTATTGCCTGCTCTCCTGTACTGCTGAGGTTTGCTACCAACTAGGTGGGTTTGGCTATGGAGCTTGTCTAGTGCCCTCTGTTGGTAGCAACAGCAATATGCACTACCTGAATTGCAAGACTGGTTCATTTGCATATTCAGGTAGATTTGCATATTGCTAATTCTGCAGGCAGGTGAGATATTTACTGTTAAATATTGTCTCCCCACCCCTTTAAAAATGTGCCATTGTGTTGTGATAAGTCACTGTGTGTTGCTTGATATGGTTTGACTGTGATTTTATTGAGGTTTCACAACAATGTTATTGTGGTGACCCTATTGGCTGGTCCCAAGGGAAATAAAGGTTTTGACAGTTCTTCTTGATCCCTCTAAACGTAGCCTTGTCTCGTTATTGGAGGGAGCTGGTATAATCACACTGGGGATTGCTATGCTCTGCATGCTCCCTTGAGCTTGAGTCACTTAGCTCTTTTAAGAGCTTGTTCCTGACACGCTCTCCTTGGAGGAGGGGTCTTCACCACACAGTCCTGGAGGACAGAAGCTGATCCAGGGTGGAAGGAAGACGGCGAGACTCCAGACAAGATACGGCGGTTGCGGAGTCTGCGGTGGTTGTGGTGTCTGCTACAGTGCTTGGGAGTCCTCAGGAAGCGCTAGGAGCATCCATCAACGGAGGGTACTCAGTCGGAGTACAAGGAGCTCCGTTACAGTGGCATAAAAGCGAATGCACTGGTAATCCTTCCAAAATGCCATATGCATATGATAGACTGGCATAGAGTATAAATAAGATTTAATATATCTAGGTGTCAAATAATTTGTGCTGAGACTAAACACAATAAAACTTCCCCACAATTTGATGCAGATTACTATTATGTATCGCCGGCATATCTCAAGGTGGACTTTGGGGAATCAGCCTCGGGCACAGTTTTGTAAAATAATCATGTTTTCACAACCATCCAAGAATTCCCAACCTGAAACGCAGTACATGGCTGCTTTCTGTCTACTGGTACTTCTGGATCATAACCCATGCTATGGTTTAAAAAAGCTGTGTTTAAAACATTGTGTGTACATAGCTAAGGACATGTAAATATGCAAGGTGAAGTCTGAATGACAATGTCTGTCTGTGTTCATTTGCATGTCAAGATGGTATTCTGGGATAGTTGTGGAAACATGATTTCTGTTAAATCCTTTTTTTACAACCCAAAGCTGACTTTCAGTTACATTGTATTTTGCCCAAACTAGTGACATGAGGGTGCCACTTTAACATTACCCACAAATTAACCACTCAGTCAAGCATGCAACAGTTAAACAGTTTCCAGCATGGAAACTAATTGCATTGAAAAAAAAAAAAACTATTCAACATACTACACAAAAGTTACTGAAAATGGAATGTCTACGCTAAGCCTGTGTAAAAATGGTCAATATGGCTAGTGCAAGCGAAAAACCAGTACCATCACTAGTGCAAAAAGAACCTAAAGCAAAGCAGCCAAAAGTAGATTCCCAGAAATTCTAGAACAACAATTTGCATGAAGCATTGCCTATGGCTTACAGATCTACATCTACTTCTGTTTAACTTTTTAACCTGTTTACCCTTTCCAATGGGACGCTGTCATGCAGAAGTGTTCAACTGCAAAGCTCTTGGTTCTAACTTTAGAATTCTCACCAATAGTCGAACAATTTTACATGTCTGACAAATTACCCTCATTTAATGATCTCATTCCAGATCTTTAGCCAGGTTGGTGGTTGTTATGGAGCAAATAAGCCCCTGGCACTGGCTTACCTTTAGGGGTTAAACCGTTCACAAAAGTCTCCTCACCAGCATCCTTTCGATCTCCCTTCTCCAACATCTGGTTTCTAAAAATCTTCTAAACAGAAGCATCGGATGGGCACCAATGATTGGGTTAGGGCTGATGCTCATAAGACGACATGAGAAACATACATCTCCCCTGTCTGCGGCAGTCCGAGACCTCCATTTTCAAGATTTTCAGAAAGTGGATGTTGGAGAGTGCACAGCGAAACAGCGCTGCTGTCTGAGGATACTTTGTGTTTAAACCGTCTGTGAATGTTTTAACCCTTGAGAAAAGCCAGTACCAAGGACCCCATGATACCATAATAACTATGTCTATGAAGTTGTTATGGTTCTCAGAATGTTCCTTTAAGCACAGACTAAATTGTAGTCTACAGCAGGTTATATACAAAAACTTATTTGGGAAGTCATCTATTTTTGCAGATGCAGAGTCTTCCAGGTGAGGCTGTCACTACACTGACTCTTTGTGGTGTTATGGCTTGGTGTAATGGGCCACGACAGGCAGAAAGAGAATGAAGGAAACTTTTCATCAGAAATTAGCTTCAGTTCAAGGATCTGATGTCTGTGGCTAGTAGACACCTGCCACAACAATTAGGGAGTTTCAAGTCAATTTGTCAGTTTATTGTGGAGAAATAGAAAAGGCCAATAAATTTAATGAGGTAAATTGGGAGTAAAGTGGGAATTTTACCATTCTTATGCTGGTAATAATGTATTGCCACATCCTTATTTAATTAAGAGGTAAGTCAGATTGATTTAGAGGATTTTTTTTTTTTTTTTTTACCAACTACGTGTAGATATGGAGAAATAAAAGTATTTTCTTTTATGCAATATTTTGTACCACTGAGGCCACCATAATATTATTGTTCCCCGATTTTACATTTATATTTAAATGTCACCACACTAAGAACAGGAACTTTTACCCAAACACTAGAACAAATACAGGGGTGAGGGGTTGGACATCGGATTTCCTTAGGAGTTCTACGAGTTTTGGCTCTCCTTATTCTCAGCCATGCCTGCAATTATGCATTTGTTGGCTGATGAAGCAAACCCTGCACTATTTTATTTCTTTAATAAGCATGCAGGTGGCTAGATGTAAATATATGACGATGAGGATAAACAGGAAAGTTTACCTTGCTTACCTACAAATATATATATATATATATATATATATATATTAACCAATAGATGGCCGCACTCAAAGGACTTCAAGGAGAAAAAAATGTCCTGATGAAAGTCCCTTGGTGGGACTGAAACGTCGACTAGCTTTTTAAAGTTGAGCTAATATAAGCAAAGGATTATTTAAAAAAAAAATTCCCCTTGAAGTCCTTTAAGTGCGGTCATCATATTGGATATTGTATTTTTATTAGACTCGCACCAGGCCTAAAGAACTTTCAATTAACCAGGAGTGCAAACCTTATGGATTATATATATAGGTGGCAATCAGTTTGTCAGTTTTATATATATCAAATTTTATTTCTTAATTAGTTTTTTTTGTTTGTTTATTTACTCACTTTTTTCTCCAATGGAGAACATTTAACCCCTTAACGACGAGTGACGGACAAGGTCCGTCACTCAGGGGATTGCCATAACGACGAGTGATGGACCTCGTCCGTCACTTGTTAAAATTAACCCCGGATCATCGCTATTGCGGCGATCGCGGGGTTAATGGTGTTCCGGTATGCCTCTGTATTAGAGGCAGACCGGGCGCACCCGATCAGGCTGCCCCAGCACCGTTGCTCGCTCTGACAGGCTGTCAGAGCGAGCACATGTGCTCCATATACTCACCTTCCGCCTCCCTGCACTTCCTGGTTCTGTGTGAAGTGCAGGGAGCCGGAACAGTGAGGATCCTGCCCCCTGTGTAAAAAAATAAATAAAGTTAATTTAAAATCCCACCCCCTTTACCCATTTTAATAAAAAAATTAACCCCTTCCCTGCCAATGGATCACTGACCAGTGATCAATTGGCAGGGATTACATTTTACTGTCATCTGATTTTTTTTTTTAACCCCTGAGGGTTAATTCTTTTTTAACCCTCAGGGGTTAAATTTATTTAATTAATTAAAATATTTTAAAATTATATATTTAGCTAGCTGGGGTGGGTGGAAGTTAGTGGGGAATTGGGGGATTTGGTGTTAGGCTAACTAGGGGTTAACGTTAAAAAAAGTTTTAAAATAAACTTTAAAAAGTTAAAAATTAAGCTAAAAAAAGTTTTAATAACGTTTAAGTAAAAAATAAAAAAAACACCCCCCTTTACCCAGTCCAAATAAAAATTAACCCCTTCCCTGCCAGTCGATCACTGCCTACAGTGATCAAAATACAGATCACAGTATTATACTGTGATCTAATTTTTTTTAACCCCTGAGGATTAACGTTTATTTATTTTTTAACCCTCAGGGGTTCAATTTATTTAATTAATTAATTTAAATATTTTATAATTATATATTTTGCTAGCTGGGGTGGGTGGGAGTTATGAGAAAATGGGGAATTTACTGTTAGTGCTGCTTACTGCTAGTTAGGGGTTAACGGTAAAAAAAAAAAGCTTAGAAAAATGTTAAATCTGTAAAAAAAGTTTTAAGAAAGTTTAGGAAAGTTTAAAAAAATTAATAAGCAAAACAAAAGTTTAAAAACTAGTTTTTAAAAGTAAAAAAAGTTTCAAAAAGTAAAAAAATACATTTAAAAACACTCATTACCACTACACCTGGAACAAACTAGAGAAAAAATGATCCCACGCTAAGGTTCAAAATATGCCTTTTGAATTACCCCAGGTTGTATTCTTTAATAAATAGTATGTGTTTGTGGGGAAGTTTCAATAACCAACCGTCTAAACTACTCCAAATTGGAACATGGACACAGCGTAAAACTTATAAGTTATAAAAAAACTGAATGGCTGCGTCTCAAATGCGTCCCTTCAATATCCACATATACCTGGCAAAGGTACATACGGTGGTATTGCTGTACTCAGACCACATAGCTGAGCAACATATGAAGTATTATACAGTCGTAGCACACATAAGGTTTGCAAAATATACTGTGCAAACTCACTTTGTGTGTCAAAAAGGCAGGAATAACACTTATTACCACTACACTTGGTACAAGCTAGCGGAAAAATGATCCCACGCTAAGGTTCAAAATATACCTTTTGAAATACCCTGGGGTGTCTACTTTAAGAAATGGTAGGCCTTTGTGGGGTAGTTTGGATTTAAAACCTGCTAAGATGCTTGGAAATTGCACATAGGCCCAGCGTCAAAATTCAAAGTTCGGTAAAAACTGATATGGCTTGGTTTCCTATATGGCACTGTAGCTTCACAAAATAGTGCCAAAGACATTCATTTGGGGTGTCTTTTTACTCAGAAGACTTAGCTGAGCATAATTTGGGGGGTTTGAACTTAGTGGCACATAGGAAATATACAAAATGCCCAGCAAAAATGCAATCCATGTGTAAAAAACGCACAAAATTATTTTTTACCACATACTTTGGCATATATTGGTGAAACAATGGGGGCATGTTAAGGCACAATCTGCACCTTATGAGATACCCTGGATTGTCTACTTTTACAAAGGGTAGGCCTTTGTGGGCTTTTTTAAACAGCCAAACTGTTATAATACCCCAAATGGAAGCATAGGCTCATTAAATCCATCTCTCAAAATTCTACTGTGAATCCTGAAAAGAACAGGTCTCCTATATGGTACTGTAGCTTCACGAAATAGTGCCAAAGACATACAATGGGGGTGTTATTTTACTCAGCAGATGTAACTGAACACAAAATAAAACTTTGTACAGGAATAGCACACACCAACTTTACAAAATACACATGAGAATTTCTTTGTTATAAGTTTGTGTGCCAAAAAACAAAAAAAACACAATTTTACTCCAATATTTAGCAGAGGTTGGCGGTGAAATGGCTACGTAGAAAGTGTCAAAACAACCCTAGGTAAATAGCCTGTGATGTCTACTTTATATAAATATATACTTTTGTGTGGCAATTTTGTTTTCTTTTATGGCTATTAAGCTTACAAGACAAACATACCAAATTCTAAAATCGCTCCACATTAAAAGTTTATTTTACTCCTTGTGCTTTGTGACCTGTAACTACCAAAAAAAACCTTAAAATCCCAGACACATTATATATTCTGTAAATCAGAACAACTAAATGAATTTATTTTTAATTACTTTCCTTAACCTGCACTAATTATGCACACATTATTATTGCAAAAACTGTAAAAAAACACAAACATTTGTTTTTGCATTTTTCTGTATTTTTTATAAAAAATAAGCATTTATATATATGTGTGTTACATCAAATTAAAGCCCTTTCTGTCCTTTAACCCCTTAGGGACACATGACATGTGTGACATGTCACGATTCCCTTTTATTCCAGAAGTTTGGTCCTTAAGGAGTTAAAAAACGATATATAATATGTGTCAGTGCAATAAATTAGTAAAATGCAAATTGCAGTTGAACACAAACAGCAAAAAATGAAAAAAATGCTGTTGTCATTGAGTGAAAGACAAGCTTCTGAAGCTCTGTCCTTAAGGGGTTAAAGCAGTTCTGCCACCTACTGTTTTTTTTTTTTTTAATAACGCTAATTATTCATAAAGAAAATAAATCCATCATTCAGTTGTGTTTTTAAAATGTTGATGTGTTTAACAGATATGGCTATGTCAAAATAAATACTATTCTATCTTAAGAACAACTTTTTTTCCAAGGTATTGGAAGACAAAATGTCTGCTCTGTTTGTAACTTCTTCCATTTATTTCAGCCGTCTGATTGCTGTCATCATAGGCATTTTCTTTGTAATACAAAGCAGTGGACTAAATGGACATATATGGGTAGATACAGGTAACAATAGTTCTCTTAAAAAATCCTCCACAAGCCATGTTCCCGATTCTCACTCATACACAAGAATACAACAGGAAAGATTGACATCACGCTTCCTAGGTGTACTCTTTGACTCCGACCTCTCCTTCAGGCCTCATGTTCAATCTATTGTCAAATCCTGTCATTTCCATCTCAAAAACATTGTGCGCATCCGCCCCTACTTAACGCCAGATGCAACTAAGGTGTTGGTCCATTCCACTGTCCTTTCTCGCCTTGACTACTGTAATCCGCTTCTCAGTGGTCTTATGTGCTCCCAACGTGCGCCGTTACAGTCCATAATGAATGCGGCGGCGAGGCTCATCTTCCTGTCCGCCCGCACCTCCCATGCCTCACCCTTCTGTCAGTCCCTACATTGGCTTCCTATAAAATATAGAGCTCAATTTAAAATTCTGGTTCTTGCTTTCAAATCTCTACATAATACTGCTCCCACCTATCTATCCTCCCTTATACACAAGTATGTCCCGTCTAGGCCCTTACGATCTGCTGAAGACTTACGTCTATCTTCTGTCCGTACTCCCACCTCTGATGCTCGCCTTCAAGATTTCTCGAGGGCTGCACCGTTCCTGTGGAACTCGCTTCCCTCCTCTGTTAGATGCTCACCCAGTCTCCACTCCTTCAAAAAATCGTTAAAAACCCACTTCTTCATAAAAGCGTATCAATTAAACTGTTAATAGCTCCTGACTGATTCCTCTTCTGCAACTGTCACTAATCTAATACTATCCTTACCTTTTTGTGTCATTTTACCCCACGCCCTCAAACCCCTCTGTTCCTGTGTGTCCAACTTGTCTGGTTACAACTACATGTCTGTTCGTCCACCCATTGTAAAGCGCTGCGGAATTTGATGGCGCTATATAAATATCATAATAATAATAATAACAGATAAAATTTGTATTTTAATGAAGTTATATATCTTTTTTAGAGCTTTTGGCCTTTAAAGTTATATTTGGTTGTCCTTTAAATTTAAAAAATGCATAGGTCGCTTACAGCCTATGTAAAGGAGTGATAACTCTAACGGAGTGGTTTGTCACAAGAATAAAACAATAAAGGATTCTATAATAGCAGATTAGATGAAACATCTCTATGGGATACTAATAGGAAGTGGCACTAAAAGAAGAACATTGATATCAGACTCTGGGAAGACTGTGTAGCTAGAGAGTTGATTTTTATTCATTTATTTCCTTAAATGTAGTGATGTTGTTCTAAAGGTACGTACTGTTCATGCATTTGTATATAGGACCAGAAACTGTCTATAACTCCTGGAGGTTGTGGAGATTGCGGGAACATGGTGTAACATTGTGCCCCAGCTTCTTAACTATCTTCATAATACATTGCATCCACCTCGCCCATTGGATGTGCGTCGGCTGTCACAATTTGACAGCAGTTCATTTCACTCCTGCTCTCTCTATGATCTGGCATTGCTTTATGGCAAAGCTTCCTCTTAGACCTGAATTGTGGCTAAGCATTTAATTCCTTAGTCAATGCCTGATTACCGGTAATTCACTGTTTATTGAATAACCATGTCATGATTTCATTCTGAGTTTCAGTTCCTGTTCAAATTTACATTTCTCTGGGTAAATATGAAGATTTCAAGAGTCACACAGTCTGTCAACCATTTTTTCATTATTTTTTTTTATACTTGAAAGACAACTCAAGTAAAAATATTATTTGGTCATAAAAAGTTAATTTCTATGACAACCAGTTTTAGATAACACTTGTTTACTACAATGGGAAAGTCATTGTACTGATACTTTGTGACGCTCAATATAAGTCTATAAAGGTTGATACACGACTCAGATTTAAATCATTATATGTACTATGGCCCTGGACATTGTCATCTTTACAGACTGAATTTATCCCTTTCTCGTGTATTTGTCTTGTATGGCAGCTTGTTTTATACGTATGATACCATTTTGTCCAACAATTAAATTGAATTTCCATTATTATTACTTTATAGTTTATTTAGAAAACAAAAACACATCACTTTCAGCAGCTCTGTTCATGGTAACAATTGGTACTGGTAATAGGACACAGCACAATAAAACTAAGAGGCAATGCAAAGTTTGACAAACTAATACAGGAGAAGTTGAGGGCCCTATTCCCGTGGGAAATTACAATTTATAAGAGAGGTGAGAAACTGGAGATGGGGACTCGAGTGAGAATGATGTTAATACAGGTTGTGATGAGGAAATTCGTTGGGAAGTGGAATGCATTAACTACAGAGTAGAGTGGTAGGCTTCCCTCAACAATAATGTCTTTAGGAAGCAATTAAAGGAAGTAAAGTCTGAAAGTGTGGGTAAGTGTGTTCTAGAACAGGGGATCATTAAACTGTGGACCTCCAGATGTTGCTGAACTACAACTCTCATGATTCTCTGGGTATGTAATTCAAATAATCATTTGAGGACCCCTGTTCTAGAGGGTTGTTGCTGCTCAAGAGAAATGCTGCAGTCTGTCATGGGAAGAAGTGATACTGGAAGATGCAAGGATAGTGTATTTGGGGTGATGGGGAGATGGTGATGCCGTTTTCAGAGATAGAAAAGTCAGAAATTGTAGTAAAGCGGGAATTAGAAGGAGCTCAGCCTTGAACATATTGATTTGTAGGTGGCCAAAGGCCATCTAGAAAGAAATGCCAGATAAGCAATCACTGATGTGAGAAAAAGGTTTGCATAAAGTAGATATTTGACACCAAAGCTATTAATAAGTTTGTCCAGTGACTAGTTATAAATGCAGAAGAGTAGAAGACCCAGGACAGAGCCTTGAGGTACTCCAACTAATAGAAGCATAGAAGTTGAAAAGTTACCAGCAAATGGCACATAAAATGTCCTGTTGGAAAGATAAGAGTGGATCCAAGAGACAGCAATGTCACAGAGAGAGTTGAGAGTATTTAGAAGGAGGAGTGGTCGACTGTGTCAAAGGCAGCTGAGAAGTTAAGTAAAATAAGTATAGAGTAGTGGACATTATTTTTATTAGCAGAAATAAGTTCATAACTTTGATGAGGGCAGTTTTCTAAGCAAGGAGTTGGAAGACAGAAAGTGGGTTAGGTGGTTGTAAACTAATTCTTCCAGTACTTTTTATTCTGTGGCAGCATTGATATGGTGTGGTAGTTTGCAGGAGAATTAGGGTCAAATGAGGGTTTCTTGTGCGGGAGTGACTTTTGCGTGTTTGAAAGGGGATGGGCACGAACCAGTAGGAAGGGATAGGTTGAAGATATGAATGAGGAAGACAGATAACGTATTAAATGTGGTGGGATAGGTTTGAGCGGAAAGGTGTGAGGCGTAAAGAAGACAGTAGAGCTAAAGGTGGGTAAAAATGTTTGGGAAAACAAGGGGGGTTTCCAATAGGAACTTTATAATTTAAAAAAGGAATATGGAACTTTCTACCTGGCATGCATTCCTATGGGAATGGTTCTTATTGTCAAAATGTTTATCTTGAGTTCTGGGAGCAGATCAGTATAAAACAAGGCTGGCAGTTTAGTTATTAAATTATTAGCAGCAATGCATCAACGATGAGACTGCGGATTCAGAAGATGGCCGAGTCGCCTGCAAATTTCCAATACTCCTGTGTCCTGGTTTACTGTAATTGTCCATGCCATTATACAATTGCATGACCTACTTTAAAATTAATATTCCAGTACTCTGTTAAAAAAAAAATATTATGTGCTATTTTTCCATTAAAACAGTACTACTACTGTAGTCAAAGGTTAACTCTCTCCCGCTTGCATCTGGCATAAGTCCCAAGCTCATATGCCATTTTTTAAGCCATGATGTGCATTGAAAGTGTTATGGATAGAAATTAATGTTAGCAAAATGTCTATTTACTGTGTATGCCTGTAATCAGTAGTTGCTCAAAATGGCTGCTAGAGCACCCTCTCCCATCGACCAAAGAATGCAAAGAATGTCATGTATTGAAATGGCTTCTCCATCCAGAGAGCCGCACCCAGGATGATGGTGACATCACACTTTGGAGGTAGTGCATTAGATAAGACACTTAACACTTGACCAATTAAAGATGTATTCTCTCTGTTTTCTTGCTTTCTGCATATGATGTATTTCTGCCTTTATAAGGGGCTCGCCGCTCCCCCTGATTAAAACATTCTGAAGTTTTTCATTAACTGGCAAACTTGTGTCTCAGTGTGATTTACTTCCACATGCATGCATCTTGTTTCCATCAATCTGGACAGGGGGCAGATACTCAGATAAACAAACACCTGGTTTGATCTAAAACAAAGGAACTCTACAGTGTTAGAAACATAAGACAGTATTCCTAACTCTACAGTGTTAGAAACATAAGACAGTATTCCTAACACTAATGTTCCTCTGCCTCCGTGTCCCCCGGTGTTAAAAGGCTTAAAACTCTTTGAACACTTACCTGTTTCCAGCGTGAGGTCCCTTGGCACTGGATCCCACTCCTCCCCCAGGGACATCACGGTGACGAAGGAACCCAATGTGAATGTGTGGCATGCACCTCGCGCATTACAGCTTCCCAACAGGAAAGTATAGAGTCATTGCTTTCCTATGGAGATTTTGAAACATCACAGTTTCTCTGAAATTGCAATGTTTAACATTGCAGGGTTAAGGGGACTGGCCCACTGCACCCAGACCACTTCATTGAGACGACGTGGTCTGGGTTCCTACAGTGTCCTTTAATAGGTACGATCAGTGGGGGCATGCATTATTTACATGCCCCCACTGTGGACAGGCTCCCTTCCCATCTCAATTTCATACCTCTTAATACTGAGAAATTTGTGATGTTAATTCAAATGTTTATCTTTTCTACCAAAGCTTACACAAAAAAAAGTTTATTAGTACTCCCCCAGACGTAGTTTGTGTTTAGTATCAAAAAGATTATTAAAAGATCAACAACTTATTAAAATAGAATGTGCATTATCCACTCATGGATCCACTGCAGCTGTGGCAATAATTCAGTTTGAATGGAATAACTCCTAATAGTCCTAGATTCTGAAGCACAGTCATGAATTTGAGCTTCTGCCGTGGGTCCACTGTTCCATTACCAGTGACTCCTAAGGCAAGACCAAGATAGGCAGAGCATGAAAGCATCTCATTCAGTGCAAAGTAAACCCATGGCATTCAGCCCATATGAAAACATTACCATCACTGTGAACACTGCAGCCCTAAGTGAGGCTGGCCAGTGCAGCTGCCAGCCTCAGTCTGACATGTATATTTTCCATAGACATGTCATGATTCCCTTTTATTCCAGAAGTTTGGTCCTTAAGGGGTTAAATTGCTAATCCCTCAAGTTCATTGGTGCCAATGAGTGTCTTCCTTTCTTCTCAATTTCATTGGATAACCCAGCCTGCACTTCACCTGCTTCTTAGTATGTAATTCTGAGTAGCCCTTCTGCCAGCTGATCATAATTCCTCTGATCGACAAAAAGCGGAAATGCGGTCCGAGACGCACTTCTGTGCATTCCAGCGTGTACTTTTGTGCGTTCCAAAGGCCCACATAATCCAAGATGGCCGTGCGTTCCACTGTGAATCCGGGAAAATCCTGTGATAATAATCCCATGATAAAGATCGGTCTCCCCCTGGTGTTCTCCAGGGGCATCTGATTCAATTAGACAGATAGGGAGAAGCTTTAAATATTGTACTCTGGTGGAGAATATTCATCCACTAAGCGGAGAGTGTAGTTAGTTTAAAATATCAATTCCCCCAAAATATAATCTGGATATATAAAAAATATATATTAATTACTATCTCAAAGTGCAATATATATATATATATATATATATATATATAATTAGACACTGAGTGTTTTGTGATTATTTTAGTTTTATCTAGTAAACATACGATTAGCAATCTGTTAGTGTTCATGAAGTTCTTTACATTCTAATTCTATATATCAGTGAGATCATTTAATTCAGTAAATTCATGCATTCATCATAATAATCAAATTAAATATTACTTTCACACATACCCATTTGTTACCAAAAGGGCTCAGAAATTCTTTGCCCAAAGTGATGTGAGGTGATGTCACCAAATAGTTTATTAAGGGATTTAATTGGTGACATCAAGCATACTTATATGTACCTAAAATGTATACAAAGATATGTAATGAATAAATGAATCCTTTCAACAAGTTCACAAAGGGAGTTTGTATAATTGCCAGACTGGCATTCTAGTTATCTGGTAGGCCCCATCCCTCAATGCATGCTCTTTGTGCCCTACTCCTCTGTCCAATACTAATACCCACCAATGTTGGGAGAAATGACTCTGTACTCTTAACCATGTAATACATTCACATATCTCAAGACCATAAGCTCTAGTGGAGAAGGTGATTTTCCAGGTTCATTTGGAACATCTTAGTGCATCCTTTTCTCATTACACTATGCTATACAGTCGCTATTGCTTTGCTACATGAATAAATTAAGATAATGATGGATAAAAACACAAAAAGAATTTAATAATACTGAGCACACTGACCTTAATGTCTCTTGTTTAAAGGATTACTATAGGGTCAGGAAAAGGAACATATGTTCCTGACCCTATAGTGCTAAACCCACCATATAGTTGGCTTGCCCCCCTATAAAAGTTTAAAACTCACCTTGTTTCCAGCGCCACACAGGTCTGCCGGCGTTGGCTCTGCCCCCTTTGTGACATCATTAAAATGGTTCCCATAGGGAAAGCATTGGATTGGCTAAAATCGGCATGGGGGTGGGGCCAAATTTAATCAATACATCTCAAATCGATGAGGAAAATTCAGCGTCTCCATGCACAGCATGGGGATGCTGAGCAGCAGGGCTACATATTGTGCAGCCCTGAGCCAGGAAGCACCTCCAGTGGCCATCTGAGGAGTGAAAAGGCAGTGTTTACATGAAAATGCCTGAAGGGAGATATACTCACCAGAACAACTACATTAAGCTGTAGTTGTTCTGGTGACTATAGTGTCCCTTTAAGTCCCTTTCTACACTTATGTGCCATTTTTGAAACTTTTATTTTACCTTTAGCAGGGTTATTTACTAAAGTAAGAATTCAAAGTGACTTTTTTAAATTTAAGGCCAAACTGAAAACATAGCTGACTTTTCCTAGTTTGGCTATCCCAGGAGAATTTTCCCAGTTTGGTTTCACAGGAGAATTTTCCCAGTTTGGCTAGCCCAGAAGAATTTTCTCAATTGGTTTTCCCGAGAGAATTTTCCTAGTTTGGCTATTCCAGGAGAATTTTCCTACTTTGGCTATTCCAGGAGAATTTTCCTACTTTGGCTATCCCAGGAGAATTTTCCCAGTTTGACTTTCACAGGAGAATTTTCCCAGTTTGGCTATCCCAAAATAATTTTCTCAATTGGTTTTCCCAGGAGAATTTTCCTAGTTTGGCTATTCCAGGAAAATTTTTCTAGTTTGGCTTTCCTAGGAGTATTTTCCCAATTTGGCTATTTTGACCTTAAATTTAAAATTCATTTTTATTTCACCCAGAATTCTCACGTTAGTGAATAACCCTGTAAATGTTGAGTTAACAAATTTTAAAACATTTTAAGTTATTTGATAAGTAGAAATCACTTTTTTTGACATCTAAATATTCTCCTTTTATTAAAGGAGCACTATAGTGCCAGGACACTATAGGGTTATTAGGTCCCCCACCTCCCTCAGTACCCCCCTCCCGCTGGGCTGAAGGGGTTAAAACCCCTTCAGCCACTTACCTTAATCCAGCACCGGGCTCCGTAGGCGCTGGTGACCTCTCTTCCCCCTGCCAATATTAGCTTGCGCATTCAAACTGCCCATAGGAAAGAATTACTCAATGCTTTCCAATGGACGTCAGCATCATCTCAGTGTGATTTTTCACACTGAGAATCGTGGAAGCGGCCTCTAGTGGCTGTCAGTGAGACAGCCACTAGAGGCTGGATTAACCCTCAATGAAACATAGCAGTTTCTCTGAAACTGCTGTTTTCAGCTGCAGGGTTAAAACTAGATGGACCTGGCACCAAGACCACTTCATTGAGCTGAAGTGGTCTGGGTGCCTATAGTGGTCCTTTAAGGAATAAACGTCCCCGAGTGCATAATATAATCAATGTGCTGTGCATGTCTGTGGCATGCAATTATACAGTCAAAGACAAAATTCCTGCTATTCTTTGAAGCCTCTCTCCATGAGCTGGGCAATGAATCTCTGCAGAAATACACTTGAATTACCAGTTTCTAACATTCTACAGCTATAAAGTCACAAAAGTGAGTTATAAAATGGGCTTTAAACAAGTGCCATGATCACAAGAACCCACGGAACAATCCAGTAATGAATGCAGTACAGTTTGTATTTTGAATGACATGCATAGTTAAAAGAACTTATAATGACTTCATCCTGGTAACATAGTGCACATTAAAGTTATTGATCTGTTTACTATTGTTGCAGCCCATCTGAATGAAAAAACTGACTGTGATATTCCAAAGACAGAGAACAACGTTGGTATTTTTATACAGTGCAATAACCAGCAAATTATTCACCCTAGTATCCTGAACTCAGTTTCTTCTTCAAGGGACTCTATCAGGACCATAACAACTTCTACTCATTGAAGTGGTTATAGTGTGTGGAAGCCCCTAGCACTGTCTATCAATTCAGCATTAAACCGTTTTTAATGTTTTTTATGTTTTAATGCTAAATGAGAGTCCCCAGGGCCGGCCTTAGGGGTGTGCGAGCTGTGCGGCCGCACAGGGCGCCATGGCAACAGGGGCGCCGGGCGGCCAACACAGCTCGCACTCAGTCACTCACAGGCCGGCCCGAGTCATGTGCAGAGCAAGTCAAGTGCATTATGCTGCGCACTTGACTTGCAAATTATGAAGAGAGCAGCGGCCGGGAGAGAGAGGAGGTCAGGAGCACGGAGGAAGAGCGTGCTCCGCCTCCACAGTCATCCGCGGAAGGATCCGCACAGTGAGTGTGAGGGAGGAGGTCAGTGCTGGTATCAAGGTCGGCAGACTGGGACACTGTCAGGAGGTTCCAGGGAGCAGCAAGCTTTAATGTGAGTCTGTTTATTCTGTAACTATTGCTTTTTTTTTTTAAATTAAATAGATTGTTGTTTTTGTGTGTGTGTGTGGGGGTTTGCAGAAGGGGGAGCAGAGGTTTTCTCGCTGGGATTTTGGGGAAGGGGTTTTGTAGAAGGTGGGTTGGTTTAGGGAGGAGCAGAGGTTTTATAGAAGGGGTTAGAGGTTTTGTAAAAAAGGGGGTAGGGGTTTTGGTGTAGAGGAGAGGTTTTGTAGAAGAGGGGGCAGGCATTTCTGGTGAAGTGGCAGGGGAAAGGATTTTGTGGAGGGGGCATGGGTTTTGTTGAAGGGGGACCAGGGGGTTTGTAAAGGGGGCAGGAGTTTAGTATAAGGGGAGCAGGGGTTTTGTATAAGGGGAGCAGGGGTTTAGTAGAAGGGGAGCAGGGGTTTAGTAGAAGGGGGCAGGGGTTTAGTATAAGGGGGCAGGAGTTTAGTATAAGGGGGCAGGGGTTTAGTATAAGGGGAGCAGGGGTTTAGTATAAGGGGAGGCAGGACTTTAATATAAGGGGGGCAGGGGTTTAGTATAACAGGGCAGGACTTTAGTATAAGGGGGGCAGGAGTTTAGTATAAGGGGAGCAGGGGCTTAGTATAAGGGGGCAGGGGTTTAGTATAAGGGGAGCAGGGGTTTAGTATAAGGGGAGCAGGGGTTTAGTATAAGGGGGGCAGGGGTTTAGTATAAGGGAGCAGGGGTTTAGTTGAAGGGGAGCAGGGGCTTAGTATAAGGGGAGCAGGGGTTTTGTAGAAGGGGAGCAGAGGTTTATGTAGAATGAGTGCAGGACTTTTGTAGAGGGTGGCAGTGGTTTTGGTGGAGGGGGGAAGGTTTTTAGTGATATTATGTGAACATTGCTGTATAGTTGATATATATAATGATAGCATGTGTTTTGTTAAAGGGGGAGAAAAAAAATTATAGAAGGGTGGGCAGGGGTTTTATTAAAGGGGGAGCAGGGGTTTTGTAGAGGGGGCAGGGGTTTTGTAAAAAGGGGGGCAGGGTTTTTGTAGAAAGGGGGGCTGGGGTTTGTGGAAGGGTTTTGTAGAAGGCGGAACAGGGCTATTGTAGAAGGGGCAGAGGTTTTGCTGAAGGGGGGGGGGCGCCATATGTTGGGCTCGCACAGGGCGTCTGATCACCTAAGGCCGGCCCTGAGAGTCCCCATCAGCCCATCCCCTCTCTGCTTCTTGGGTTAATGAGGAAGCATTAGTCTCTGCTGTGATCAGTGATCAGTGATTGTGATTGGCTGACGACTTTCATCCAGTCACAGTGCCTATTGCAATGTACCTCCCAACATTTTTGTCCCGAGAAGCGGAATGCCAGTGGGAAGGGGCTAAAAGTGACGGGCCAGTGACACAATTGCGCCCAAATTACTGGCATTCACGCCATGCTGTCTGCCAATCTAGCAGGCCAGTCAAGGGCAGGACTTGCAGGCTACACTCTTTCAGTATACCATACAGATCCTGTGTGGGGACAGTTACCAAGTGTTTCTAAAAGCAGGATACAAGGGAACAAAGTCAGTATAGAGGGACAGGACTCGAAAATCACGACCGATCAGGATGCTTCGGAGGCATGTTGTATGTATAAATCGGCATGGCTATTAGGAAGTGTGTAATCTCTGCTTTAACCATATCACTAGTAGAGGCCACACTGTGGGTGGTCATGGACCCTCATTCAGCTTTAAACTGGTTAAAAATAGTTTAACACTGAATGTAGGAAAATAACCAATTCAACGACTTGAAAAAGTTAGTGTGCCTACAGTGTCCCTTTAATCCTTCCTTTTGGATCTGCCAGGACAAATCGTATTTCACCAAAGAATGGACAGAATGAATATAATGATATAATTATGCAAATATATTCCAAATAGTTGTCCCAGTAGGCTAAGCATTTGGAGTGCGATAGTTGCACTTTATATTTATCTCTAATAAGCCCTTTGCTGATGTCAATGAATATTTATAGGGCAGTCCTCTATTCACAGTGTTGAATGCACTTAAAACACACAAACTCAATCAACCTATCTATCTATCTATCTATCTATTTGTCTGTCTGTCTTTAGGCAGCTCAGAGGTTAAACTATTTACTTCTAACAGCATGGCTCTTGTAATGATTTCTCTGAGTATGGTCATACCGCGGATATGAATTGTCAGATTACATCTCTGGATCAGGCCCACGCCTCCCCGCCAGTCACTCCGGATTATCTCCCTTTAGTAGAGGAGATAATTTCTCATGCATGCCCGCTCAGCACTTTTGTCATTAAAACAGCGCCTGGGGCCGGTACCTTGCGTGGGCTGCAGTGGAGATGAGGCAGGCTGAAAACAGCCGCAATCTCACAGGTCTGCTTGACTGAGCCCGGATAAATCTTTACGTGCCACTCTGTAATCCACGCTCCTTACATACAAAATGTCAGCAATAATTAGAGTGGCAATAATCACTGCATATTCAAACATCGGAGAAAAAGATCTAGAATTATGCTGTCTTCTCCTAGATTGCATGGTTTGGCTTAACCCTTGAATTGTCTAGTGCAGTGGTTCCCAACCTCAAGTACCCCCTAACAGTCCAGGATTTAGGGATTACCCAGTTGTGTCAAAGGTGTTTTTAGAAAGAAAGAAAAAAAAAAACTTTAGACACAACAGGGTAATCCCTAAATCCTGGACTGGTAGGGGGTACTTGAGGACTATGTTGAAAACCCATGGTCTAGTGGGTGTACAAAAAAAAAAAAAAAACACTTCTGTTCCACACAGATGGTTAAGGAATATATACAGATATAAAAGTTAACTTAAAGTCAACTTATGTGTTATGTCAAACTATGGGCAATCTGGTTGGATGTTTAGAAATCACCTGTACATACTTCAAAAACATCCCACTTTGGGAAACAAAAGATACATGTCTCTTTTTGGTCATTTGAAATCTTGGGTGGTATGGAGGCAAAATGTCATAGGTCCCAAAACACAGTAGATATTGATCATTTAAACTTGTAAAATATTTGAAGCTTAAAACGTTTTAGATGGTTTATTTGTTAGTGTCCAAAGACATAAAAATACCTTTATTATCCTCCAGGGCTTCTCAACCAACAAGTGTTAGGCATATCCCTTGGCAGGGGGTACACCAAGAGCCTGTTGGCCAACTTAGCTTCTCCCCAGGAGGCAGCCGGCTGTGCACTAAGCCAGAGTAGGCACCTGCTTACTCAGACGGCAGGTCTCTAATCTGCCCAAACACAGTGTCCTGGGCAATATAGAAGCAGAGGTGTCGAGGGTACTGTAATCTTCATGATGTTCCAGGACGGCTCCCTCTCGAGTTATGACACCATTCGAGACCCTGCATCACTAAACAGCATACAAGGGAGCAGTTCTGGAAGAGCACAAAGATTACAAAAGCCCCACACTGGACCACAGCGAAAGGATCCATAACAGCTCTCCCAAAGGTAGGCAGGCTACCTTTTATAATAAAAAATAATAATTTGTGAGTGTGTGAGAGAATGTATATTTGTCTGTCAGTGAATGTCTGTGTGTCTGCCAGTGTGTGTCAAATCAGTGAGAGTGTGTCTGTGAGTGAGTGTGTATGTGTCTGTCAGTGAATACGTGTTAGAATGTCTGTCAGTTTGTGTTACATCAATGAGAGTGTGTCTGTCAGTGTGTGTATCCTCTGTGTGTAAGAGTGTCTTTGTCAGTTTACTTTGTGTGTAACTGTGTGGAATTTTAGTCAATAGAAATTACTTTCTCAAGGCAGGGGAACCTAGGAATATTTATTAGACCTAAAGGGCTAATCTGTAAAAGGTTGCGAAACGCTGCACTAGGGGATGGAAGTTTCAATAGTGAGTATGATACTTTCATATTGGTATATCAAGTTACAATTGCAGGCAGAGGCATAATGTGTAATTGAGAACTCTCTGCTAAGTAATGGGGCAACATTCAAAAAAGGCGATAGCTATTATTGAAAGCCTTAAATATGGCATTTACTGTAAAGAAATAACTTGCAGATCTGAAAAACACAATTCAGGAGAGAGACTGAGTTTTCGAGTCATTGTTTTCTATGAAGCTTTGCTTTGAAGCTATTTTGTTATTATTCTGTTGGCAGCCTAACATCCAAGAACTCCACTTTTTAAAGTACCTGTCTAAAGAGTCTGCCAAGTTCAACTGATGGGTGCTCGGAAATTATTACTGGAACAACCTTTCTGGCTTCAAAACGCCCGTATAGATGTGAGGTAGGTATTAAAACATCTATAGCTGTAAGGCCAAAATGATTGTCTGCGTTGTTTCTGTCAATCACGTTGCTCTTCGACTGACAGGAGAGTTTTAAGATTTATATCCCCCATTCTACAGCTGTTTTAAAAAGTGCTTTGCTTGTTTTAATCAGCTAATCACATTAGCTTCTTTTTGAATGTAGCAAATAGCTGGTTTGCCTGTAGTGTACTTTTGGGGATGTCGGGGGGCGCATACAGTTATTTTTCTTGTCATTGACACATACTGTCAGCATCTGGGCACCACTGGCATTTTAATGGGGATCACTCCAAGCAATCTATCAATTTTAACCCCTCAACAAATACACATAAGTAAGGTGATTATGGGGGATTGTTAGGTCCCCCCCACCCTTTGACTAGTATCCCCATCCCACACTCCAGAGGATGAGGGATGGTGCTGGTGGGTTTACAGTAATGTTTTTAGGGTCCCTCTCAGTACATCTGCATTTTCTAAGTTGTTTCTCTGCTGAACTAACTGTTGATCACAAGCTTTGCTGCAGTGTTTATGTCGTTTTTCTTTTCTTTTTTTTTCTCTAGACTATAGTCCATCAGATATTTAAATCTGTAATTATATTAGAGGAGCAGTAATTACATTGGGACTTTCCAATCCCTGAAAGCGTAATTCTAATTATTAAAAACCTTCACCTCTTTCGCCAACAAAAGAAAATAAAAGGATGGGGGATAGAGAAATACACAGTGAAGTCTTAAAAACACAAACAGAGGAAAATAGAAATCTGCACTCACAGACAATCAAAAGTATAAGCAGAAATATAATAATATTATAATATAATAAAAGTTACCTTCGTTAGGTGTTTCCTTTGCTGTTATCATACAGTAATTTAAAGAGTGTGGTGGGGAGATATCAGGCTTCAATAAAATCACATAACATTTTTAGCATAGGGAAAGTGAATGGGTTGTTTTCAGGCAATGAACCACTCCTATCAGTCACAGACACAAACTATATGACAATATTTTTCATGCTACTAGGAGACATTAGATAACCAATAACATAAAATAAAATAGATAATAGTCATTTCTAAACAAACTTAATGCAGGGCATAAAATCCTACTGTACTAGCCTGGCCTTAAAAGTTACTTGCCACTGCACGCCTAGAAGGTCCATGTTACACTCACCAGCTGTGATTATCTACGTGCCACTGCCAGAGCTAGATTTTCACTAACCAATCACTAGTGGCGAGTGTAAATTTTAAGCCCTGAATGTAGTACTATGAAATAGCATATACAATCAAGATATTGGTAAATTAAGCACAGAACAAAGTCTCTTTTCCCTGGAGAGTACTGCCACTGTGCACAAGCTGGGGGGTCGCGGCATGGAGGATCGGTGGTACACTCCAGGGACCATCCGACATTGGACCACAAAAGACAAAATATTTTGTCAGATATATTCCGACATGGGACCGCAAAGGGTTAAAGAAAGAGTGATCCCGATGTCACCTATACAGATAGGGATATCATAATAATAACAACTATTCACTGCACTGCTCTGCCTCTGGGAGTTAAATGGTTAAACTACGTACCCACTTTGAATTGGCATTTGTTACAGCAAAAGTGATGCTGAAGCAAACTTTATATACAATATTATATCATACATTGCCTCTCAGTAGTATGAGAAATATTGTAATATCGTTTTCTAACAAGTACCGCTGTCATATTGTCATACATTTGCTCTTTCCATCAATATGTGAGACAGAGGTGCTCTGACTACTGAGTGCTTTATACATTTAAAGTGATTCAATATATGGTTATCAGCTCCACTCCTCCACAGTCTCCACTCCATGAATACATGTAATACTGCATCTTATAAAGCAATCACATAAAGTATATTATTTTAGTGTTTGATAAAGTACCCTTCCTGCATCGTTATGATTTACGCCATATTTGTAACAAATACAGAAAATGGAGATATTGCTGGTATTGATATTATTCCAGCTTGTGCATGAACTATGTCTCCCAAAATAAAGTATTAAAAGAAAAGATACAAAGTAGACTTATAGGATTATCCACTAAACTCTGAAATGATCCACTAAACTCTGAAATTTGAATTCCTAAGTTAAAGGAACACTTTATCATTAGGAATACAAATGTAGTATCCTTTCTTGTAGGCAACTGAAAAGGTTTATGCACGAATCAGTTCTAGACGTATGCACTGTGTATCAAACAATGCATAGCACATCAATTTATAGCATACAAACAATGCAAAAAGAATCAACAATGCACTTTATAGGAAATAATATATGGAATATGAAATGAATAGCATCCAAAAAGGCATCATCTGTTCAATGATACTTAGTGCATCAGAAAATGTATAGCTATAAAAAACACGCTTAGCATATCGAATAGTGCATAGTGTATCAAACTAATGTATACAGTACCAATATACAGCATAGTGTATCACAATGGCTCATAATGCAACCAACAATGCTTAACATATTGACTGCTATCACAAAATGATGCATAGCATATCGAATCATGCATCACCTAACATACGATGCTGGTATACCAAGCAAAGAATAAAGCTCAATGTGCTTTACATAAAGAAGTGTATTAAATGAAATAGCACACAGCGTATCCATAACCAATCAGGATGACATATACAGGGCTATTCAATAAACATCGGGGAAAAATTCCAACCACAATGGCAATTCTCTTATTTAATTAAACCAAATACAGACGGTATTCACTCGGCCGGAGCAGATCTGCAGCAATCTCCCAGATGCAATCAATGTCAATATTAAAATCTGTGATTTTACAAAGTGTGTAGGATTTGGAAGATACACAAAGTACTGGTTTTAGTAAAATTCTGAACTGAATGCATCCGGTAGGATGAACACTTGCAAATTATTGTTCACTTACTGTTTTGAAAGTGAATGTTAACCTGAAGTACTGCTTGCTTGCTGGCAGCAATCGCAGCCAGCGGGCATATAGTTAAATAACCCTCGGTGCTGCAAAGGTTGATTATGTGGCGCTGGCCAACGTTTACAAGCCAGTTCTCTCTATGTCCCACCTGCCATGCACATCCCTGTCCTGCCCTGTCCCGTGTTATACAAAGTATTACAAGGTAGTGCCCACCCCCAGCCCACACCCATTGACAGCTGGTGGGAGTCCTAATTATAACATTCAGGGGAACTATCTTTTGTTCTCCCCTGATATTCAAAAGGGAATACCTAGTGTCTCACACCAGCAATGGCCAATCAGAGAGATCTGACAGGCAAGTAAAAAAGTAAGTGGGAATTGCCTGTCAGAGCGCTCTGATTGGCTGGCCTGAAAGTCAACCAATCAGAATGCTCTTACTAATTTTGCTTCACGTAGAAAATGCCATGCCATTAGCGTGGAAAATGCCATGTATAATTATTTTGAGCCATGGGTGGGCGTCGAGGGGGGATACAGGTTCTCCTCCATGAATATTTTGATTAGAGCCCCCACCCTCCACCAATGGGTAGAGAGGCAGGGGTGGACACTAGGTTTATACACTAATATTAAAATAACCCCCACCCGCTGACACTGGGGATATCCCACCCATTTATTTTATTAAATAGTGATCTGCCCACCTACATTATTTATTTTAAAGTCCCCCACCCGATTCCCACAGATGTCCAAGCACTGGCCACCCACCACATAATTAAAACATGCCCCACTGAAGGTTTTAAACTATTTACCCACTGGCTGCTAGCATTTCAAGCGTGCATATACTCTGAATTTTTTTTAAAAAGCTGGGCCTCGATTTAAATCATCTGGGCCCAAATTTAAAGCATGAGCGGTGTTCGGGTCAGAATTCAGGCCCATTCAGATTTTGCAGTCCCCATCCCAGATGTTTTTTTTGTTTTTTTTGTGAATAACCCCAACAGTGTATATATATCCATATAATGTATAGCATCTCAGAAGATGCACAATGTAACAGAAGCAATACGCGGTGTGTCAAATGATGAAGATGCCCATTTCAAGTGATGTCCCCGCTGTGAACATCGAGGGACCATCTGCCTGATTGCTGCTCTCTGCTCCCTGAGAGGTAGAAGGAAGGAGGAAGATAGTATTTACAGAGAAAAAACCTTCACACAACTGCACACTTTTTTTTTTTTTTTTTGTTTTAAATTGTTTTTATTTTGCACGTTAAGTGGTATCAGACATAGATCATATGCGAAAAAATTGATGCACTGTTGCCTTCGCAGAGGCGCAATAAATCAGATAATAGACATATAGTGCGTATGGTTGCCTGCGCAGAGGCATAAAGGGCTGCAAATATAGGCATCTTTAGATCAGTCGTGTTTAACCAGTGCTGGCATAGTGCACTGCACAGAAAAGCTTAGTCTGGTTTGATTAATGGCAATTTACTTACACATAACTGTAATGCTTATAATAACAAGGTTTGTAAACTTATATTGCTTAAAATTAATGTTACTAGTAATACGGATGATCTGCATGTTTGCAGCTTACTTTTAGAAAATCAAATAAAATTTGCGGTCATGTGTTAAGCTTAGGTTTCCTTTGCCCTCCGACCTGAGTGCTTAGAGGGAATGCATAAACAAACAAATTATATTAAGTGTACATGGGTTCCCATAATATCGAGGAGTGGCATGTTTAGCCTATTTAAACCATCCTTAACAGTAAAAGGAAAGAAGGAGAGAAAAAAAAAAGAAAAAAAAAGGTTAGTCACTTCGCTGGAGGGGGCGATATGAGGCCTGCGTGGAGTTCCCAGCCTCCCAGGTGGTATATCCACGAGCTTCCCTCCGGTATAGCTGTAATATGCGTTCAGGGAGCCAGCTGTTCCCATCCGAGTCCCCCTGGCATCCCCGGTCACGGCTGGCCCCTCTCCCCCCCCCCCTCAGGGCCTGCGTCCAAACCTGCGGTAAGTTCCACCGCGCTGTGGGCACTCGGAGACCGCAGCTGTCTGGCACCCCCCCCCCGCAGGGTCTGCCAGGGCTCCAGCCTCCTGCACCTCCCCAGCTACAGCAGAGTCTCCCTGGAGCTCCAGTCCCGTCCTGCCTCGCCCGCTTCCGGTCTCATACATGGCGCCGGTACGCGGTCCTCCGGCCACCGGTCCGCCGACGGGTCCGCGCACTCCAGCGCCACAGGGCTCACAGATTTGGGGGCATATTCTCCGGACCACCACCAAATCCGAAGATCAGGGCCGGCTCCGCGCCGACCAGTCCGCCGCCTGAGGGGGTTCAGTCGTGGGGTCCCCCATTCCGGGGGCCGGGCAACCCAGCTTGGGCTTCTGCCTCGTGTGCGCAGGGCGCCCCTCATTGCTGTGCTAGTGTGGCTTGTCGGCCATTTTGGCTCCATCAGGGAGGACATCGTGTGTCGAATATTCCCCCACCTCCAGCTCCAAAGCTTGGACTCTTATGCTGGGATCACCCCCCCAGCCGGGAGGGGGGGGGAGGGGAGCGGAGCCGGACCGGAATCTCTTGCAGTTCCCTTTTAAGTTGCGGTCCCCGCTCATGCAGCGTGTCACAGGCCTCTGGGGCTTGTTGTGCTTCATTTGTGTTCCTTGCCAGGTTAGTGTCACAGCACTGTGTTCCCGGGTTCATCACCTCCTGACTGTCCGTCTTTTTGTCAGTATTTTGTGGGTTTTTTGCGTATTTTATGCCGCTTAATGCGGGAGCCGGTGAGGATGGCTGCCGCTTGGCTCGGCGGTCCGGCCCCGCCCCCACTAATTAGTCTTTATGATTCTATAGTATACACGTTTTTACAAATATATATATATTAATATTTTATACAAGTGATGGCTAAACTTGGCACCTTTTGTGGTGTTTGGAAACTACTTGTGATGCTTTTTAATGAAATCCCCTATAACGCTTAGCCATCCAAAGGTTTTAGGCTTTCAAAATTGGAAAGGACTGTCTGTCCAAATCAAGAGACGGGCTAGTTCTAAACTTGCAATAGTGAAGTCCCTGTTTAATGAAATACCAGAGTTATATATAGATAGATTTGGATATATATAATTTATTTATTACTCAATTCAGACCTGATTTAAAGACTTGTTTTAGTAAGAAACAACTACAAATTGTAAACATAACTTTTAGGAAGTGAAATCTGACATACGGATTTAAAACCTATTTTACAGCAAATAGGCCTGTGCTGAAAGTCAAATAGAATTATAAAATATTTCCAGCACATGTATCCTTTTGAAGGAGCCGATTCTCCTTTACATCTTTAAAAGAGGTGAGTTTCCTTTTACATCTCAGGAATGCAGAATGCCAGGCGTTTCTAAATTTAGCATGTAACAAGCTCGGTATCCAGGGACATGTCAGATGAGAGGACTACTCCGTGTGTTCCTATGAGTAAAGAGGATAATAAACTTGCAGAGCCCCTGTGGACACTAAGAAACAAAGATGAATGTTGAGAAAATAAGAAAACGCTATTGTGAAGGAAAAACCATTCTGTAAGAAATCACTAGGTTACCTGGAAATCATGTGAAACCTTCCAATGAACTACAAATCGACAAACTGGGGCATGTCTAATATTTCAAAAGGACGATATAGACAGCGTTTTAAAAGACCAAAGTAGGTCACTGCCCACATTTCACATTGCCAAAAATGGGCACTGTCCGCATTTCAAATTGCCAAAAATGAGGCACTACCGCATTTCACGTTGCCAAAAAGGGGCACTATCAGCATTTCAAATTGCCAAAAATGGGGCACTACCGCATTTCACGTTGCCAAAAAGGGGCACTGCCTGCATTTCAAATTGCCAAAAAGGGGCACTGCCAGCACTGAAAGCAGTCAAAGAAATTCACAAACTGTTTTTCAAGTGGCTTAAGAAGGGCACTTTTATTTTTTTGAACACACACACACACAGATCAGCAGAATGGCAATACATGTGTATCAGGGAAAATACACGTGAGCCATTTACCCTTTCCCAACATTGCCCCCCACATGTCACTTCTGATACATGCATGAGTCAGTAGCCATGTCCCCTAATATGATTGTCTCCTAGTGTCCTGGATTACAGCATTGAGGGTGATATACAACAGCTGGAGGTCCCAATTGGAAGTGCCCTCTATGTTCCTGTATAATGTTCAGTTTATTTGCCAGCTTTCTGCATAGTGCAGTTTATAATTCCTCATATACATTATGGGTAACAGGGGTTTGCAGTTTATACTGAGTCTCATGTCACTTGGACATTGGTGGCTTTTGGTTAACCTTTGGAACGGCAGCTGTTGAGGACTACATTCCCCATAGTTCCCTGACAGCCAAGATAGCCAAACAGCTGGCTAAGCATCAAAGAAAATGTAACCCATTAAAAGAAATGCCAAGAATAAGCAAGTATTAGACATCACCGTCCTATGGCCTTTCTCTGGTATATGTTTTCTTTATTGTGGTGGATATAAGTAAAACTGCATTAAATATGCCAAAACAAAAACCTGACTGTTCAATCAGTGAGATTATATCCGTTTCTGAAAATTCACTTCAACGTACAGCTCCTCATTGACTGACTGAGCCTGACTGAGCTCCTATATCTTGCACAATAAAATATAGAATAGTGTATAATCTAGATCACTGCATTGCTACGTCAAAGGCAGAGCATTGTACAAGGAAAAAAATTGAAGAGAGATTTTCACCCACACAAATGACGAAAGGCTAACATCTGAGCCTGTCTTACTAAAGAAAGAGAGAGAGAGAAAGAGAGAGTAGGGAGCCCTGTGATTTGATATCAGCTTTAGGGCAGGCTTTTAGGAGTGATCCTGCTGTATTCCTGTGCAGCCTGGGAGAGGTTATTGTCATGTAACCCTCCGATCCCCTTATGGTTTTCTGCAATTGTTTAAAAATTTACCAGGTTTCTTATCTCTGACTTAGCGGAGATGTGTATCTACATCCCATCTGGAACACAGGCCTGGAAGGATTCCTCGGGAAAACACAAGAGAAAATGTAACTCAGTATCAGTATTCTGCGCTCCGAGTATTCCTCGCCATGGCAACAAGCGTGCATTTACAGTGTTAAACAGAATGCAGCATGACAAGGCACTTCCACTACATTCAATAGTACTTAAAAGTACATGGAGAGTCGCACATTAAAGGTACACCCCAGTAATCATATCTAATGCATGGATAACCCATTGTGTTTGCTGCCCAGTGAATGCAGACAGAAACATTAAGATTGTGCATAAAAGGCATATGTAGAACTACAATTTTGTTTTATTCAGAGACCGAGCCGTAAAACTGTAGGATTAAGGAAATTACCTGAAATAACAGGATTGCCGTACACGGAATAATATGCAGCAGATTTGCTAAGTATAAACTTACATTATGTATTCTCTCATTAGCATTGATGAATAGCCCTGCTATCATCCCACAATTAATCAGCATATTGTCACACTTATAATAATTCAAATAACCAAACAGGGACATTATTTAGGATAAATGGCTTATAAGAGTGATGGGTGAGCAATCTAGTGATGTTTAGCCAGCAACCTTTGCATTCTGAGTTCCTAGGAAAGAAACGTACATCAGGATAGTAAGGGGGATCCAGGGTATTTCAACAATGTTTGTTGCCGTGAAACATGCACACAAAGTCCTGAGGCGCACGATGCTATTAAGTGTAATTGATGCAGTATTTTAGCTCATTGTCCTTACTGCCCTTTTCGAGACACTGAAAAATTTAACTAAGAGTTGAAAGATGTGATGAGAAAAAGTGTATCAATGATTCTAAAAAAAAATATGAATGGAATTGCCAGTTTTCGAGATAGATGGTGGTGTAGCTTCAGAGCTCCGCAGGAATGGGCCTCCTGCTGCAGTACTGTGGGTATTAAATACATCAAAATTAAATGAACTCAAAGAGAAGATGTCCAACAACAAAGCAAAGAAGACATCAGATAAATCCTCCTTTTTTACAGCTCAATATAAAGCGCCGAAGCAAGCACTTCAAGACGAGGTCGCACAACATGGCGAAACTTTTCAGCAGGAATCTAAAAACCTGGAGGTGCTACAAGAAGGAGAAGAGGATTCCTTACCACTTGTAACGGCACTTTTAATGCAGATGTTGGATGCTCTGTCCAACAAGCTAATTGACAAGCTGCACAGTTCGGTACCAGCGCTCAAAAAAGCGCTCCAGGACTTGGGGTCACAGACTTCACATCTTGAGAACAGCATTCACGGGAAGTTAAGAACAACATTTAGGGGACAAAACCTCCCATTAAAAACAGAGAACTATATACTATTTATGATCCTACAGGACATTCCCAGGGCACACCTTCAACTAAGATATAGTATTATCATAGCCACAAACTCCTTAATAGCGCGCAATTGAGCTCAAGGAGATACACAATCCATAGAGGAAATAATTTTAGTATCACTGTAAATGGATCACATGAAAACTTCCGCATGCAGACTCAGAGAGACCAAAGAAACAGGTTCAAACATGGGATGGGAATTATGGGATACATTTTAATGCACCAAACACCCAGGCACACAGGATTTAACTAACATAAATGCATTTATCTACAACACGGAAGTCTAGATGGGATTAACGTGTGAAACGTGCATGCTCCAAACAAAGTTTATCTCTTTATTTTATTATATTTTATTTTAAATTAGTTTCAATTATTTTAATTGATCGATCACTATTGAAACATAGCTCTTTTACTGCCATAAATACTCACTGTATAAGATGGTAGTTACAATCCACAACAATGTACAACACTCATTGACAAGTCATTTGAAATCCTTTCATTCTTTGATGACCTGAGATGGAAACTTGTTGAGTAACCAAAACTTTTACTTAAACTGTCACATTAGGTAACCAAAAATGGCAAATGTAGTCTAACAACAGGGCAAAAGGTGATGTAAAGAGCATGCTTTAACAGTGTCTTTGTTTTCCAGATCAATTAAAGTTGAAGTGAAACAGGGCTTGAGTCCTGCCGGACAGTGGCGTACTAAGGGGGGAGGGTTTTTTGCAGCCTCTGTGTCTTATGTAAAGGGACTGGGCCGCTTACAGGATTCTCCACGCGCATTTCACATCCAGCAGCAGCAGGTCCTCTGTTCTCGCAATCCGCGATTGCTATGGCAAACCACGGCAATGCTCTTGCGGATCGCAAGAACAAAGGGCCTTCTGCTGCAAGAAGTGGATCAAAAGTGGAGAGTCCTGGGCCCCTCTTCTCTGATCAACTATGCTGTACCACCAGACCACCAGGGAATGTATTGTGTCCCCCCTCCCTGGACACAGGTAAGAGTCAGGGAGGGGGGGAACCCAGGAAAGAGTCAGGAAGGAGAGGGGGGAACCCAGGAAAGAGTCAGGAAGGAGGGATGGACGGGCAGATAGGAGTCAGGAAGGGTGGAGTTCCCAGGTAAGAGTCAGGGAGGGGGAGAAACCCAAACAATACACACTGCTCACTTTCCCAGCACTTCTCCCACACAACACACACACTGCATCTGCATACACTAACCACACACAATACACACAAGCTGCATACACTATACACACACTACATACAATACATACACTATACACACTATACACACACTACATAGACTATACACATACACACACACACTGCATACCGTAGACAAACACACACTGCATACAATACACAAACACACACTGCATACACTATACACACACTACATACACTACACACACTACATACACTATACACACTGCATACACTATACACACACACTGCATACACTATACACACTACATACACTATACACACACTGCATACACTATACACACACACTACATACAATACACACACACACTGCATCCACTACACAAACACACTGCATTCACTATACAAACACGCACTGCATACACTATGCAAACACATACAGACACACATTTATACATGTGTGTCAGTGTATCTGTATGTGTGTTGGTATATGTGTTTGTATATGTGTATCTGTATGTGTAAGTGTGTGTATGTGTATCTGTATGTGTGTCTGTGTATCTGTTTGTGTGTCTGTTTTTGTATTGGCACTGGCACTTTACAATATATGTTACACTGTATTTTCAGAGAAATATATATGCATAAGAGCGTATCATTTTTTTAAATTTTTTTTTAATTTTTTGAATCTTGGGTGACTTTTTTCCCCAGGACTTGATCCCTGAAGTGAAATCATTTTTAATGTGAGCACAACATTGTTTTAATATTCAGGCCAGAAAGAAATATAAACATGCCCAAAACAGGTGCAGAAATGGTTACCTGCTCCCAATCTATATACAGAAATGGCATGCAAAGATATTTCAATCCATTTACAGCAGCCATTTGAGCAAAGTTTTGTGTGCCAGTGAGTTCAGCAGTGGACTTATACCAGACAAGTATACGAAGGAAAACATTCTTATCTCTATGCCTTTGCTAGGTGTTTGGCTTACAGGATGTATAGATGGAATAAACAGCACTTTATAGCGTTTGTCATGACAGTGTTCATTTAATATAGACAGTGCTCACACAATGGAATCACAAGTAAGGCTGTAGAAAGTCGAATCAACTCCTGACATTTCAGAACAAGGTCGTTAGTCATTGGTAAATTCATAGACTCATTTTAGAGTTAATGTACCCATACTGTTAATGAACAATGTCTCATACTGTTCATTCAAGCAATAATCATTTGCTAACCAAAGGATTTTTTTCCCCATTTTGTCTCACAATTGGAAATGGCTTCACCTTCACCTTTACCTTCTTTTGGATCAACAGATGATATGGAGATATGCGAAAAGTTGGACTTTGCCAGTGTTTTTACACTTACTGAGAGGGTAGTGAATGCAGGGAATAGCCTTCCAGCTGGAGTTGTAGAGGTTAACACAGTAAAGGAGTTTAAGCATGCGTGGGATAGGCATAAGGCTATCCTAACTGTAATATAAGGCTAGGGACTAATGAAAGTATTTAGAAAATTGGGCAGACTAGATGGGCCGAATGGTTCTTATCTGCCGTCACATTCTATGTTTCTATGTTTATTACCATGTTATTATGTAAGACATAAAATTGTGTTGGGATCAGATAACTGCCAATCATTGTCCTGAGAATGTGTTACTTTGGAATCTAGAAGTAGCTGAGATGTATAGAAAGTATCCAAAAAAAATGTTGATCCTGAATTATTGGCAGATCCATAAAGACAGATAGTCAATAGGTTGTTAGTATCCTGTTATCTTTGAAAACCTTTTAACTTCAATGCTTCATTAGATGTCTTATGATAAAACTTAACTCTGTACTTCATGATTTCTAACCTCACATCTTCTGCTGTACGTGGCTCCCAAAGTATATCTTATTTCCTCAATTTAATGGGAAAAATCTCATACCATGTGCCTGGAGGCTAATTTATTGGAGGCAGGCACAGGCCTGTAGATTATGCAATTTTGTCGTGTTATTTAGTGTTGATTTCCTAGGTGTGTTACAATATGATACAGTGCCTTCACTCACTGCAAGGAAAATTAAATAAAATCCACGTCTTTAGATTTCATTATCATATAGGGGTCTAGATTTAAACACGTTTGCAGTTCTACATCACATTCACAAGTCAAAACATGTTTCCGTTTTCCTTATTCTTCCACACAACACTAAAGCTTAAAGAAACACTCCAAGCACCATAACTACTGCAGCATGCGTCGGGCGCATCTCAGGCAAGAAGTCAAATCGTTCTGAGCAAAAAAACAATTTTGGACAACTTTTTATTCTACCTATCCCTCCCATATATGTTGGATGGAGCATCCATGTTAAATAAGTTCTTAAAGTGTGCACTGTATGTATTATGAATAGCCCAGCTTTGGGACTCTACAAAGTTGTGCAACAAAATTTTGTAGTGTAAACACTGAGCCAGGAATAGGACCCTTGATGAGGACTTGGATCAATTAAATGCCCTTTTTGGATCAAGTGTCCAAAGGATGAGTTGGTATTTTTGGTCAGAGTTTAGATAATTCAAAAACAAATGTTAGGCCGCCGAGCTAAAACCTTGAGACAGCTGCAAGAATGGAGTAAATTATGTAACAAACTGGGTTGGTAGTGGGCAAACAGAACAAAGAACCCCCAGTACAGTGTAAAGACAATCTGTTTCTGCTGATTTGGAACACAATGGGAAGCATACACATGTATAACATATACTTTATATGTATGTGAGAGACAGGGTTATGTGAATTACCGTATTTTTCGCTCCATAAGACGCACTTTTTTCCCCCTCAAAAGTGAGGGGAAATGTCTGTGCGTCTTATGGAGCGAATGTGAAGATTTACTTACCTGTCTTGGAGCGTGGGCCGGCTTCACAGCACGCTCCGCAGTCCAGGAACTTCTATTTCAGGTTCCGGTTTCCGGCGGGACTGAAAGGAAGTGCACACTCAGTGTGCACACTTCCTTTCAGTCCCGCCGGAAACCGGAACCTGAAATAGAAGTTCCTGGACCGCGGAGCGCGCTGTGAAGCCGGCCCCCGCTCCAAGACAGGTAAGTAATTATGGGACAATGGGAGGGGAGACACTATGGGAGAAAGGGAGGGGGAGACACTATGGGAGAAAGGGAGGGGGAGACACTATGGGAGAAGGGGAGGGGGAGACACTATGGGAGAAGGGGAGGGGGACACTATGGGAGAAGGGGAGGGGGAGACACTATGGGACAAGGGCAGGGGGGACACTATGGGAGGGAAAGTGCACTATGGGACAATGGGAGGGGGGAACACTATGGGATCAGAACACTAATGGACAAGGGGGGGGAGGGGTTAAAGAACACTATGGGACAGGGGAGGAGGGGTTAAAGAACACTATGGGACAGGGGAGGAGGGGTTAACAATCACTATAGGACAGGGGAGGAGGGGTTAACAATCACTATGGGACAGGGGAGGAGGGGTTAACAATCACTATGGGACAGGGGAGGAAGGGTTAACAATCACTATGGGACAGGGGAGGAAGGGTTAACAATCACTATGGGACATTAACAATCACTATGGGACAGGGGAGGAGGGGTTAACAATCACTATGGGACAGGGGAGGAAGGGTTAACAATCACTATGGGACAGGGGAGGAAGGGTTAACAATCACTATGGGACAGGGGAGGAAGGGTTAACAATCACTATGGGACAGGGGAGGAAGGGTTAACAATCACTATGGGACAGGGGAGGAGGGGTTAACAATCACTATGGGACAGGGGAGGAGGGGTTAACAATCACTATGGGACAGGGGAGGAGGGGTTAAAGATCATTATGGGACAGGGGAGAAAAAAAAATATTCTGAACAAATTGTCCCATAGTAAGAAACACTATGGAACAGTTTGTTCAGAATATTTTTTTTTCTGGGTTTCCTCCTCTAAAAACTAGGTGCGTCTTATGGTGAGGTGCGTCTTATGGAGCGAAAAATACGGTACTACAACATGACATGTCTGAATTCCATATAAACTGCGTGAATTAGGACATAATTAAAATACCAAATTTCATCTGAATTTGATGAGACATCAGCATGTTCAAATATTCAGAGAAAGAGCGTAAGGCAGAGAGAGAGTGTGAAAAGGGGGAAAGGAAGATAAGAGAAACTGAAAGAAAAATTGAAGAAGAAAAAAAAGATATACAGAGAGAAGGAGAACAGACAGAGAAGATAGAGAGAAAGAAAGTAATAACCAGGGTTGTATCTGGCCCCACTTTGTTACCACACTGTATCCGTGGGAGGTGAGTGGTTTAAAAATGTATGTGGGATCTATGTCAGTGATTTAAACAGATGCTTTGCTCTAAAAACAAAAGTAAAAAATGTCCAAAAGTTAGCTAGAGAACTAACAGCACGTGAGGCCATGTTTGTAATTTGTGAACTTTGGGTAAAGGATAGTAAGTTGCCACACACCTCATATGGAAATCCAATGGTTAAAAGGGAAGTTCATCACAGATCAACCCATTAGTAGAAAATAACATATGACGGTTCCGTGTATTAACAGTTATATATTACTTTTAATGATGTTAACACCGTATACACAGCTAAAGAGTGAAATGGCTTGTTTCACTGTGTTCATTAATTGAAGAAAAATGCGTAGCATGAAATTGCAGCAAACACAGGGTTAATCCATCATTTCTCTCCCACGCTACTGAGCACCTGATCTTATTTGGATGCATCTGAGATGCCTTTGATGTAGTTATAGCAATGAATTGTACCCCTTGGGAGGTGTCACACTAATTGCTCCCTTAAATAACTATTCCTCACCCAGTTTCACAAAGGTTCAGCACTTTCTACCCCAAAGGAAGGAGGAACTTAACCGTGCAATAATTTCTTGCAGACCGCGGCAGCTGTCTTTCTAACCTCTCGCCACTGTAAACTTCCATAAACACTACCCACCCAACATTGGGGAATAATGATCATAATAATTCATTTAGAGCTTTTCTCGAACTGGACTCAAAGCTCTTCAAGTACACGGACATGTGTTATTCAAAAGCTTGTGCAAAGAGATGGGTAATGAATCTCTTTCCAGAGGGGGTTAATTGGCCGTGTAGGGATAAGACCTACACAGTTAAACAGTACACCAAACAGCTAAAGAGCCAGATGTTGTTAAATTGACCCTTAGTATAATTCTTCATAATTAAAGAGGGATATACTAATAGCTAGCTAGCATCTCAGAACAGGGATGCTCTTACTGCCCAGAAATGCAGCGGAGGAAATGCATTCACAAGTAATTGCTTTAATAATATGTGCTGGGTAAAACAAAAACCTATCACCATTTCTAGATTGTAACCACTTGGGAGCATGGCCTTCTTTACTGCTTGTGTTTGTCAGCATAAAGCCACTGTATTACTGTAAAGCACTGCAGACAATGTTAAAGGGACACTATAGGCATCCAGACCACTTCAGCTCATTAAAGTGTTCTGGGTACAGTGTCCCTATTGCACTAAGTGCTGAAATGTAAAACATTTGTCTACCAGACAGCCACTGGAGGTGCTTCCTGGATCTTCTCTGCATGAGGACATCCAGCGTTAGCTATTTCCACATAGGAAAGCATTAAGTCAACGCTTTCCTTTGAGAAGGCGTAATGCACGTCCAGCGCTTGCCGCACATCCGTATTAGCGCCTGCTTGTTGAAGGACGTTGGCGGATACTGTGCCGTGATCCAGCGCCAAGGGACATCGGGGCTAGGATCAGGTAAGTAAATAAAGGTTTTTTAACCCTTTATTTACCAAAGCTGGTGGGGGGGAGGGGAGGGGTAAGGAAGGGGGAGACAGCTGGAGCTACTTTGTATTCCTGGCACTTATAGTATCCCTTTGACGCCATATAAATGATGATGATAATACTAATAATAACAATAATAATAATAATGATAGAAAAGTAAAGCTACTTTGATTTGCTGATCAATGTGATCAGTTGATGTACAGTGGAACACATAGTATTCTTCTGGTCCTGCCATATTTATTTGAAGTGCTAAATATAACGTTTGAAAGTAAGTCCATTGTGATATGCTGTACTTGACCCAGGATAAACAGCCCTAATCTTCCCCCAGCCTTCTCAGCCAATCAGTGTTCCTCAAGTTAGACAAAATTGACAGTGACAATGCAGAAGTGTCACTATGTTTCTGCCATCTGTCTCTATTGCAAATATAACAGTTACAGTTCTTAATTATTATTATTATTATTTTATTATTTAATAAAGGTCATCTCTTGCCTTTTACGACAAAATTGGGTGAAATAATTTGTTCCAAACTTAGCAATCAGGTCACAACCAACTCAAGAAAAGAAAATTCATAAATAACAAAGAAAACTCAGAAAAAGTAGAATTAGTAAGAATTTGCAAGTGACATCAGTCAGACAGGACAGTGCATCTGATTGCCATGCAGTATATCAATAGGGGCAACTATTTAAAAATACTACATCAAATCCACCTGTAAACTGGGCCACAATAACACAGAGTGCATAGTACTACATATCCGAAACAATAATTCTCTGGTTGTACACCACACCTCCCAAGTGTCCCTATTTAGGAAGGACAGACCCTACTTTGGTATAAATCGCTTTGTCCCTATTTTCTATGCTAACATCCCTCTTTTCTAGGAAATCCATATTCTTGGTGTGTCTCAGTGTATAACAGCTTTACAGCAATAATACTTACAGTAATGTGTCTTTATACTACAATGAATCTATTTAGAAATCAGCCTGTGCAAACAAGATACATTGTTCTTGTTCTAAATTACATTACAGTTGCATAAATTGTTATTAGAAAGTCACCTAAAATTTCTCAGACTAGCCGCACCTCTGGCCGGCCCTTACTCACACCCCTAATATAAAATAGTTCCTCTTTGTCCATTTGAAATGTCGAGAGGTATGGTGTACGAGACTTTTTTTAAATCACTCTGGCAAGACTTCAGGTTAAACTCCAAACTTTCATTCATATAGCTCAGGTATTCTGGTATTTCCAAATTATATTTCCAAATGCTATGTCAGGATTATTAAAGTATTCCAAATATGATTTTTAGAGAGAGTTCACTGTACATTAATTAAAGTATTTTGAAAGTAGTTTGAAAAGTGTCTCTTTTCTTCTGCATATAGTCAAAAGGATTTTTGCTCCTCCAAAATGATGTCCCTCTAACAAATAATACAGTGCTACAACCAGATAAAATTAATGTGAGACATTGATCGAAAATAAAATATTTTCTGTTGCGAAAAAAGGGAAATATGTATACATATAACATATTAAAATATGCAAAGTAATGCAAAAGAAAAATAAATATAAACAAATAGCAAAAGAAATGTACAGTGGGAAAACAATCAGAATTAATCATTCACACTGGAGAATTGTTTATTTTATTTTTTTTAAGAAAGGCGCACATTTTTTACTGACACTTTGATAAGACCTACTTTTATACTCTGTCTGTACTCCCACCTCTAATGCTCGCCTCCAGGATTTCTCCAGGGCTGCACCTCTTCTGTGGAAATCCCTTCCCTTCTCCGTAAGACTTTCACCCAGTCTCCACTCATTCAAAAAATAATTGAAAACTCCCTTCTTCAAGAAAGCATATCAATTAAACTGTTAGCAGGTTTTTATGCCCCTCTCCCCCCCATGACTCCTCTCCTGTAACTGTCAAAAACTACCTACTAAACCCCTCAGTAAAAACTTTTCTAACAGCCTACTTCGTACCCCTACTTTTACCCTTTGTGTCACTATACCCCACTCCCTCTAGAATGTAAGCTCATTGAGCAGGGCCCCCCACCCCTCTGTTCCTGTGCGTCCAGTTGTCTGGTTACAATTACATGTCTGTTAGTCCACCTATTGTACAGCGCTACAGAATCTGATGGCGCTATATAAATAATAAAATAATAATAATAATAATAAATCTCTCCATGGATCTTGAAAGCTATTCCAAGCAAAACCCGGTCCATTTTGTAAATAAGTAGCAGCTTTCATTACAGATGGAAACTTAAGTATACTGCAGTAGTTCAGATCATTATCAAATGTAACCTATGCTAACTCATGTCTGGTTTTCCTGCAATATTAAAGGAAACTGTGACCCATGCTACATAATAGTAAGATCAAGCTGTCGCTTCGAAGAAGTCTTTTCCTTACAATTGTTAAAGAGTTGTGTACCCAGTAGGAAATCCTGCACATTACTTATATCCTAAACAATATCTTACAGTGGGATGTCTTTCATACAAAATTCGTAATGAATTCGGCTCTAATTCAGCATTCAGAATGGCTTGCTGGTAATAGACCTTATACATTTTCACCTGTTTCATTGCCAATTAGCAAAGCTTCCTTTTGTCCCTGCATTGTGCTCTAAATTAATTTGAAACATTGTGTCTTCAAATGTGGTGCCCTGCAGGCTACTATTCCATTCAAATATGACGTTAAAGAGGATAAATGAAAAAAAACAAAAACAAATAGAGATGCAAATTTGACTCAAATCTTGGCATGGTAGTAACTTTGCAGGAAATGAGAGCTAATTTAGTGGGGCTATTAAATCTGAGAGCCTTTAATGAATGCAGAACCTTGAATGATACTTCTCAACAAAATCCACATCCAGAGACCCTATAAATATTAAAATTAAACTTAAGAGATTTTAAATTTACAGTACATACAGATATATGATACATAACAGTAAATTCCATAAATTGTGGAAATAAAAAAAGGTTTAAAGGATACTAGAATCCCAAGATGGCATTATTTTCCTTTAATACAGCTGTCTCTACTTTGTATCTTTTATATTACATTATATTGTTAGGTTAGGGTTTAGTGTTATGGTACAGTAGGTAATAAACTGACTTTGAAAGTAACGTACCATTTCCAAACCAGTTTAGTGAATTGCATTAGCTTACTGCTCTCAGATAATCAGTGGTGCCCCCGCCTTTCGGCACTCCACGTTTCCTGAATCTGAAATTCAGAAGCTGGATGCTGCCAGAGGGGGAGTGGACATCGCTGCTCGAGGCAACTTTGGGATTATTAACACCCTCAGGTCAAAGTGCCTCCGGGGATCTACTGGCACCATAACAACTTAATTTATATGAAGTTGTTTTGGTGCCTGAAGTGTTCCTTTTAGGCTTAATGTTTAGTGTGTGTGTAGTGTACAGTGTTCAGGTTAATATCTAATGAATGTGTTAATGTTTAATGATAGTGTAGTACATTAGGGTATGGTAAAGGTTAATTAGTGTGTAGTGTAGTGTAATGTCTTAGGGTAATGTAGAGGTTAATGTGTAGTGTAGTAAGCTCAGCATGATAACTATCAGAGCCATCTAAGAACAGTGACACAAAGACTCCTTGACCCATATTGGTTTGTCTTCCCTCTAGTACCATGTATATCCACTAGGTTATAAAACCTATCCCAACAGCTAATTATTCCTATGTACATACTATGTGCTCCTTCTGTAGCCAATTTTATTGAGTGACAAATGTACAATTTCTCCATCACAATCCTCCATCACAATTGCACCATAATGATCTGATTTTAGATTGTTCACAAATTTAGACCATAGTTTTAGCTACAGTATCCACGACACTAGTTACAATTATTTCCTAGCTGTAAGAACAATGCATTATGGTAAATACACACCATCCTTTGCTGTATGAATCATGTAAGAAGAAAGATGGAGGTTATGTATTTTAAAAATGTCATGGAAACACGGTAATTGTTTATAAACCACTCTAGAGGATGTACATACTGCCACGGGCCGGCTATAAGTACACACAGACTCTAAAATACCTGGTGCACTGGTAGCTGAAGTGATCCCGGATTCAGAGCTTTCCATCTGCTTCTCCCTTTCCTGCTGTCTCTCCGACCTTCCAAAGTTTTGGAGCCGAGATCATCTTCCCCTAACAAAAGACAGAGTCTGTGAGATTCATCTTTGTTGGCTGACGGATAAAAACGGGTCCGTTTTTTTAAAGCTAGAATTTTAGGTACAAAGTTATGTATTTATACATTAAACTCATCTGGTAAAAAAACAGCAAATCTTCAGAGTTCCTGAAAGACATGGGACTTCATCTGAGTAATCACCATGAAATTATCACAGGTTCAATTCTGTTGCAAACGACAAACAGTTTTAAAAGAGTGACTGTCTATACCCAAAACAACTTCAATGGCTAGCATGTTACCATGCCCAGTACTCAATGATTGTCATGTGTGGATGAACTGTGGAAAAAGAAAAACAAACAATCTGATGGGTCACAATAAATTACCACACACAAAAAAAATGAACGTTCTATGGAACCATAACAAATCTTACAAATGGGTTTAGATTGCACAGTCGTGCGTGAGGATTTGAATGAATTATTTCGAGTGGCTGTAGAATAAGTTTCTTTAGGGCACTAGCAGTGGTGATGACTTTGTCATGGCTACTTTTTCCCAATAATAATTTAACACAAAGGAATGTCTTTGCTAACTCGTGGCCACAGATGGTTACTTATACTCAACTTATTTAAACATTAAATACATATATTCATCATGCCTCAACAATTCCACTCGCCTCTAGCTGTTATCGAGGGAAAATGTAGCCCCAGTGAGTAGAAATTCTTCCTTGGTGGGCAAGTTATGGCTAGTAGTGGCAAGTAACTTTTAAAGTCTGGCTAGTAGCATTGGATGTCACACTTTAAACCCTGTTGGATAAAAACTGCAAAATTATCTAAAAGTGTTTTCTCTTTGCCCCTGAATACTTCTATTTCCAGAATAATCCAAAATCCTGATTATACACAATTTGTCATTATAATATTATCCAGATTAGAAAATTAGTTTAGCATTAGAACTGCAGGTTTAGCTCATTGATTGATCAAATAACCTGTACAACTTGAATGATTAACATGTAGCCCTCCAGCTAAAAAATGGAACTAGAAATCCCACGATGGTCAGAAATTGTACTAACAGGAAATAAATAAATGCAGATGAACATTACTGATGTACCTGGTGAGCTAAATTCTGGCTACCTCTGAACATGTATATTTATTCATCTAATCTTGCAGCACAACTCAATACAGTTAAATAAAAGTCTCCGGCTAAATCAACGGTTGGAATTTTGGCCACAATTCCTCCACCAAAAGATTTACGGATGAACATTTATGTTAAAAGTCTTGGAGACACCTGCTCTATCGCATTTCAAACAGTTTAACAGCAATGCTATAACTGTAGATAATGTGCAGGAGATCTATTAGGAAGGCAAGGCTTCAGCCCCCTACAGGTTTATTTTATTTTGCTAATCTGTTTTAGAAAATTGCCACTGTGCACATCAAAATGAATGATGATAGGACATGATATATATTTTTAAAAGCCTGTCAAGCTCAATTTATTTGAAGGACATAATGCCCCTTTAAATTATTCTAGTTACAGCCTATGTACAAATAGTTGCAACGTATATTTTTATTATTTTGGACTGTTTTTCCTACTGAGCTGCATTGGCATATTACTCTAGAGAGCTCCATGCATGTATGCAATCCTTGCTACTAAAATAATCAGGTTGACTCCAATATATGTCAGTCTGACTTTTCAAGGGTCAGTCTAGGCAGCAAACTACTTCAGCTTAATGAAGTGGTTTTAGTACCTATTCCATGCCCTTGGAGTCTTACTGCTCAAATCTCTGCCATTTAAGAATTAAAACACTTTATTTATTCCAGCAGCTTCCTGTTCCATTTTCACCCCAACATTATTGAGGGTATTTTATTATATATTTTTCAAATAATTTGGAAATTTTCCATTATTTTATGATTAAATAATGAAATATATATATTTTATATGTATATATGCTTGGATAATAGACTCATTGCACTATTCATTTCTTTTCCGATTTTTATGTTTTTTCTTTTTGTTATGTTTTGGCTTTTTCCTGTAAAAATGTGCCGCTCAGTGTACTGCAGACAGTGTACATAATACTTATAGTTTGCAGTATACTTATTGGCCCATTTTTGCGCCATTTAAAAAAAAAAAATCAAAAAAGAAACAGTCATACGTGTATTATCACAACAGTAGATACAAGCACTTTGAAATCATTATACAGTAAATGCAATGCATGGTAATGGTACAATTCGCAATTTAAAAAAAAATTATTGGCTGAGATGTTATAACGAGAGAACTAACGAATAAAACAATGGGGGTGTAAGACACCCGGCTATGAGGAACAGTGCAAGTATCAAGGTGTGCAATTTAAGCTAGTATATCCTAATATGGCAGTTGAGTCTCAGGTCTATTTCGTAGGGTTAGAGGATGAGAGTGCGCATTATAACCCCATATTTGTGGACTGTATTTGTCTGTTGATTTAGTGTGGCATTACACTATAGGGCCTTTTACATTAAAAATGGCTTGCGCCCGTGTTGGCTATTCACTGTGGCCAAGTGGCATATGCTTGTGATTGCATTGCACTGTGTGCAAAGGGGTATGACATAATAATGGTGATGACTATGCCTTGTTGCGACTTGGGCTCGTAAGCTTTGCTAGTGTGAGTCTAGGTAGGTAGGAGCTGTGGTGGTTTTATATAGCCGAGCTGAACCGATAGGGTATGACTCTAGTAATGGCATAGTTGCCTTATTGTTTGGTGTGATTCTGGGGTAGGAAGCTCCGTTGTAATAATAATATCCTGTCACCCCAGGGTGATGGAGGGGGAGGTGCCACCGGTGCAAAGAAGTGTGACCTCGTAAGGCACATTTCGCGTCTTAGAGACTGTTTGCTTGGTAATTTCAACCTAAAATTGAACCGTAAGAATTAAGATTGTAAAAATACATTTGCATAATAGGGTACTCTAACACAACATAATAAACAGATAAAAGGCTGTAGGTAGTGATAATTAAGTTAGGTTGTGATGCCTATGTGCTCTCTGGGCATGAAGACCACTGTGGTGTCCGCATTACAGAGTTGGGGGTATGATGATGTCGTTGAGGCATTATCGTTGTTAAGGAGTCCCAGTGCCGCCATCAACGCTGGGCCTTCTTTGGACCTGTGGCCTTGTAGTGCTTACCATCCTTTGTCACCAAAGGGACTATGGGGTCGACCATTTGTAGGTAATGCTTGCCGCTTGAAGTGGTTTAGTGAGTGGTTGCATATTTTTGCGCCATAGTAGTGTATCCCTACTTAAGTCCTGGAAAAAGGAGAGTCGGCATGCCTCAAAATCATAGGGAGTCTTTCCATGGAGTGCTGCCAGCAATACCACAATTTATCTAACACTGTTTGGAATCGCACCCAATGCAGGGATCATTGGGTGCTTGGGGAGATGTAGCTATTCTGTAGACTCCGTCAAATAGGAAAGTTTTGGCTTGTCTCGCTGGTAGTACTGCAGCTACTAAGCGGCTGTGGAAATAAGGGAATTCCTCCAGCAGTACTGACTCCTGGACCCCTCTAATGTATGTTTGTTGGATCATTCATAAACTAGCTGTACATTCTTATTGTTCTTATACCCACAGTGAGCACATGAAATAAACTCAGTTACAGGACTACAGCAAAACTTAGTTACTGTGAAAAAAAAGAAAATAAATACACGTGGTGCTTTCGGTATAATAACAGTAAATATATGGTCCGAAGGAGAGAAATAAAACTCACAAAATGAGAGCCGTATCACGCTCTGTAGTGACAGCCTCAAAGGTGCCTATACAGACTAAAGACAGATGTCCAGGACAGGAACACCGGATAGTAAGTTTAAAATAGTATACTTTACTCTTGAAAAATAACACAATATAAAATAAATATAGAATTTAAAATTTATTGAATACGTTTATTTTCTGGCTTTACCTGTACTCACGAGTTTCCTCTTGATCCACCCAACTTCATCCAGACCAGATGGTGTGCTCTGTGATAGAGGAAGCGACATACATCTGTCCAATGGGAATTTGAAGGATGGGGGGACAGTGAGTGGAGTTGGAGGTAGGCGAAGAGGCTGGAGAAAGGAATAAAGGTAAGTGGAATGTAGCAATAACAATGTTATCACATAATTCCATCTTTCATCAAAGAATATGATAAAATAAGTTGTGCTTGCAGATATAGACTTCTACATTACACAGAACTTATATTTTCAAAAAACTCAATTATAATACAAACAAACATAGACAGTATGGAAATCTGCATTTAACTATTGATTCTCCTTTTCATATTTAATTACTAAGTTGCACTTTACATCTATGTATGTTGTTATTGAGGGTAAATTAGCTAATTATCTGAGTGCAGTGGGCTCCTCAAGAAATAAAATCTCTGAGTGGAGGCACTGTTGAGAAATGTAAATGAACAATTACCTGATTTGTCATGGTAAGCAGTGGCTCGGTTACCTATGAAGAGCCACATAGTGAAGAAAATAGTCATAACATATATATATATTTTTGTCATGCCTAGTGGACATGAATCGTTGTGTCTTGTACAAATAATGTGGTATGTATTCGTTATTGTCAAAATACCTAATGTGATGTGTGTAGTGGGTGCATGGAAAGGTTACCCAATAGAGGCACAATTGATTACAGGATGGTGAGAGTTAATTTTGCACCTTTTAAATAAGACCCATGAGGTGAACTGTGTCTGGAAAGCAATGGGTCAAATCGTGTTGGTGTCTAGAAAATACCTGAAATGAAATAGCAATTATGGCATGTTTATTTTCCAATGTAAACCAGTGTAGAGAAAATGTAGGACTGGTCTCTGAGGACCAGTTATATTCATTACTACTAGAGCCTTATCAGATAAGTTGTAGGAGTTCAGAGACAACACAACACTTACAATGTATATTGTGAGTTTAATGAAGGGTCACTGACTTAACGTTTTGAAGGGATTGTAGATGTTATTTTTGTTTTGGGCTAGTTTTCATGAAATATATGTTGCGTTTTGTCTCAAACTGATTGTCTAGGTTTACATAAATGAACTGACCTAGTTAAAGCATCTGTACATAAGTATATATGATTGTACATTTTCAGCCAGATTTTGGAAATACATTATAGGCACATTATAGTGTTAGGAATACAAAACTGTTTTCCTAACACTACTGCGTCCCTCTGCATCCCTTCCCCCGACATGAAAGGGTTAAAAACATTTTACTCACTTCTTTGCTATTTTGGAAACTAATGCACATGCACGAGAGAAGTGCTGCACATGCATTAGGCCTTCCATTGACTCAATGCTTTCTATGAGGCTTTTCAAGACACTGGATGTCCTCGTGCCTAGTGTGACAATGTTCAGAGTCATTTCACTGAATTAAACTCTGAGAAACTACAAAAAGTACTGGAAGCTGGGAGACAGCCACTTGAGGAAGTCTTATCCCTGCAATGTAGACATTGCAGGTTCTCTAAAACTGCATATTTTCAGCAGCAGGATTAAGGGGACAGGGTCACTGCACCCAGACCACTTTAATGAGATAAGGTATTCTGGGTACCTATAGTGTCCCTTTAACAGGTATGAGCAACTCATTATTTGCATGTCGCCACTTTGGATAGGCCACCTTCCTAAAAAAAGTGAAATAAAATTTGTACTGGATATCTATTTTCCTCACCAAAAGCTTTGCACTTTACTAGTACAGTGAGTTTTAGGGATTTCCATTATTTATCTTTTCATTTTCTTTCTATTTTATCGGTTGATATATGTAAAATTTCCTTGTAACCTATTTTTTATATGTATGCAATGTGGCTATTTTCATTTATAATAAGTGTTCTGCCTTTCTCTGGTATAAGAATCACATTTATAGAGAGACCTATAAACTAGTATTGCGATTTCATAGGCATTCCTGCTAAACTGTGTTCTGTGGATTTTTAAATGTGATTTCGTTGGGGTAACATAAGGCGCCCTATTTATAAATATCCTATCTTTCATAGGTGTAAGTGGCGTTAAGAAGGATTTTTTTGTCATTTTTTTGGTCTCGTTCATACAAATAGTGGTTTCTAACCCTTTCACCCACTAAAACAAGTCACGTGCCTGCCTGAAAGTTGTGTGGTTCAGTGACACTACAGGACGCAGAGTAACACTGGACAAGATACAGAATCCCTGCAATTACTGAGTTACAAAATCGGAAGTGAAGTATGCTGCACAGCTCTTCCATATGTTTTATTAGGATACAGAAAAGCTTTGCACAAGATAAAGATCTCACCGGAAGGATATTCTGTTCCTCTAATGGATAGGCAGAAGATACTGGCATCATTTTGTCATATCCATTGCTTTTATGATCTGTGTCTGAGTCACTTGGTATGGTGCTTTCATTATCAAAGGCCTCATTCACAATTAACTCATTTTGGGCAGGTACAGCAACATCCTCATCTGGACTTGGTTTAAGACGAGGCACCTCTTCTTCATTAAACTGAGAACATTGGTTCACAGGTGCCAGTTTTCCGTCTTCCTCTTCTCTGGACATGTCAAGAATTCCATCTTCCCACTGGTCCTAGAAAGGCAAAATTAGCAGAGAGTTATACATATAGAGTCACTAATTTCATAAGAGAAATTAAGTGGTGGATAATTTTATTTATTTGAATTCACCATTGTTTCACAAGTTCTGTTCTGCATAGTTGCTCCAAAAGGATTCTCTTTGTATCTCATGATTTTGTTTACCCTAATGACCACACAAAATACCATGGAGCACATTCTTACATGCTGTGAAGCCAAGTGTACCCAGAAAGCCAGGAACTCGGTCAACAGACAGAGGATACAGAAAAAAATTATTACCAAAACCTTAAAGTGGCTGGGCTTAACGCATAAAAGAGCTAAATCAAAGTCAGAATAGAAGATTACAGATAAATGGATAAATGGAATAACCTGCCAGGTGAGGATCGCATAAATTAGAATAACATAAAACAGCCAGGTCAAAGATTCCAGAGGTACACAGTATCCAGAAACAAGGTCAAACCAGAATATCAAGAAACAAGAAAATAAATGCACAAATATGGTACTAAAAACAGAAACCACAACAGGGCAATAAAAAAGGTGTAATGTACCTTTAAATATGCTGTAACTAAGCTGTATTTCTAACAGTAACAGAATAGTCAAAAAGTGGCAAGAAGCAAGACTTAGACATTCAGATACAATATGGCTCAATTGGACACCCAACGGGAATAGCTAGCGTACCCCAATATTTAACTGCATTAACTGTACAGAAAAAAAATGAATTAAGAAAAATAGTATCAAATAGCAACTAAATCAGTAATATTATTTTTTGTTAGACATGTACAGTAAGGGAAAAAAGTATTTGATCCTCTGCTGATTTTGAACGTTTGTCCACTGACAAAGAAATGATTAGTCTATCATATTAATGGTAGGTGTATTTTAACAGAGAGAGACAGAATAATAATAAAAAAAAAAAAACTCCAGAAAACCGCATGTCAGAAAGGATTTAAATTTATTTGCACGTCAATGAGTGTGTAAGTGGGAGGGGGGGGGGAATAATTCATAACGACTTTAGTATTCATGTGTATCGGGTAAGGGTACAGAAGATAAAACAAGGGAATGGGTTTAGGGGGCCCTGCCTTGGTACAGTGGTTAATTGGTTATTTTATTACATCAAGCAATCAAACAGCGTCCTGGGTTGTTACATATCTTGTAGTAGATGCATTGCATTGACTGTATCATTACAACTCTTGATGTAACATTATGACACATGTAGCAGGATGCCGTTGTCCCCTCTCTATCTCATCCTTTAAGAGGGTGCTGTTAGGGCTTTAGATTTAAATTGTGTTTGTGTCATTGTCCTCGTTGAGTCGTGACGAGTTTGGGGGTGGAGGTGGGTGTCAGCAGAGAAGGCTAATGACAATGTAGCTGGGTAGTACAATCAACCTTTGTTCGATTCGGGCATCAGGGGATGGGAAGGGTTGTGTTCTTTGCCTCTAGTCGTGGAGGTTTTGATAAGTGTTTGCGGTGCTTGCATGTGGTCCGAGTTAAGTTGGTTTATGCTTTTCCCAGAGTTCCCATACCTAAGGCCAGAAGGGAGCTGTTTGTTGTGTGCGTCTATCCATGGTTTCATAGATCTTGTTGGTGTCTATAGCTGCGACGCATTGAGTGATTGTGGGGGGGGGGAGCAGAACTGAATTTTAATGGTGCCACACTGGCCTTTTATGACAATCCCCAAGCAAGGCGTACACCCACATAGACCTTGTTGGGGACAGGGACACAAATGTATACACCAATCACAATAGAGTTATAATCTAAGGCACTCCCACACATAATACAATAAGCCTTCCCCTTTACTTAGGAGATAATTGAATCAAGTACTATACTAAACTCAACTATCTCCAAACATAAAAAAAACACATTTTTACAAACCCCCAAAACACCCTAAAACACATAAAATCCCCACAAATGTTACATCCCCTGATAGATGGGTGACCAACATATCCAAAAATCACCCAGATCAGTTCAGGGGTTCAGAAATTTTATGGAAGTCGTGTATTTGACCGACACAGGCATGGTCACATGCCCAAAACAGTTCCAGAGAATCAGGGCATGCGGCAGGTCTAGTTCGGTAGTTTGTTCGTTTGCAAAAGAATCAATAGTCTTACCATGGAGCTTGTTCCCTTCATCCAGACGAATGATCTCACCGAACAGTGCCCTTCTAAGTTGAATAGAAACAAACACAGGCGATGATGGAAGTCCAGCGGTGTTTGGGAGTTTCTGTATCCGATTTCAGTTCCGTGAGATTCATGCCCAAACACCGCTGCCTGCGTTCATGCGGACAAGATGGCCGCCACCTCGTGGTTGTTCATAGGAATCGCGGCCACCCAGACGAACAATTAGAACAATGCGGTAAGAAACGTAACAAGTTGTTAATAGGTGTTAACAAGCTCCAGAGTGGTCTCTGTTCGTGCGGTTGTTCGGTAAACTAACCATATAGTCCCAATTGCACGAGCAGAGCCTGTTTGAAGTATTTTAGTCAGGTCTATTGCAGGGGCCATAGTCACAGGGTAAAAGGCTGGCAAGTAGTCCCCTCCAAACCCCAGTGGCGAAGTGGCTTTCGCCACAGAGTGAAATAAGTATTTGATCCCCTATTAATCAGCAAGATTTATGGCTCCCAGGTGTCTTTTATACAGGTAACGAGTTGAGATTAGGAGCACTCTCTTAAAGGGAGTGCTCCTAATCTCAGCTCGTTACCTGTATAAAAGACACCTGTCCACAGAAGCAATCAATCAATCAGATTCCAAACTCTCCACCATGGCCAAGAGCTGTCCAAGGATGTCAGGGACAATATTGTATACCTATACCAGGTTGGAATGGGCTGCAAGACCATCGCCAAGCAGCTTGGTGAGAAGGTGACAACAGTTGATGTGATTATTTGCAAATGGAAGAAACACAAAATAACTGTCAGTCTCCATTGGTCTGGTGCTCCATGCAAGATCTCACCTTGTGGAGTTTCAATGATCAAGAGAATGATGAGGAATAAGACCAGAACCACATAGGAGGAGCTTGTTAATGATCTCAAGGCAGCTGGGACCATAGTCACCAAGAAAACAATTGGTAACACACTACGCTGTGAAGGACTGAAATCCTGCAGCACCCGCAAGGTCTCCCTGCTAATGAAAGCACATGTACAGGCCCGTCTGAAGTTTGCCAATGAACATCTGAATGATTCAGAAGAGAATTGGGTGAAAGTGTTGTGGCCAGATGAGACCAAAATCACGCTCTTTGACATCAACTCAACTTACCATGTTTGGAGGAGGAGGAATGCTGCCTATGACCCCAAGAACACCATCCCCACCCTCAAACATAGAGGTGGAAACATTATGCTTTGGGGTGTTTTTCTGCTAAGGGGATAGGACAACTGCACCGCATCAAAAGGGACGATGGACAGGGCCATGTACCGTCAAAATGTGGGTGAGCACCTCCTTCTCTCAGCCAGGGCATTGAAAATGGGTCATGGGTGGGTATTCCTGCATGACAATGACCCAAAACACACAGCCAAGGTAACAAAGGAGTAGCTCAAGAAGAAGCACATTAAGGTCCTGGAGTGTCCTAGCCAGTCTCCAGACCTTAATCCCATAGAAAATCTGTGGAGGGAGCTGGAGGTTCGAGTTGCCAAACTTCAGCCTCAAAACCTTAATGACTTGGAGGGGATCTGCAAAGAGGAGTGGGACAAAATCCCTCCTGAGATGTGTGCAAACCTGGTGGCCAACTACAAGAAACGTCTGACCTCTGTGATTGCCAACAAGGGTTTTGCCACCAAGCACTAATTCGAAGGGGCCAAATATTTATTTCACTCATTGACATGCAAATCAATTCCTAACTTTTTTGACAAGCGACACACATTTTTCATTTTTTGTTTGTTATTCTGTGTGTTAAAATACACCTACCATTAGAATTATAGTACTGAGCATTTCTTTGTCAGTGGGCAAACTTTCAAAATCAGCAGGGGATGAAATACCCCTTTCCCTCACTATATATATATATAAATATATATATATATATATATATATATATATATATGTAGTTAAAGTAGTTGGCTGCACTCACGGATTTCCATATATATAGAGATGTCCTCCTAGAGGAGTGTCAATAGGGTATACTTTTTATTTAGTCATGTTGGCCAAACTGTATCCAGATTTCTTACGCAGAAACGTTAATGTTGCAATTTACTTTAATTTACAAAACGTACATATATTAAAGGGACACTACAGTCATCAGAACTACAGCTTAATGTAGTTGGTCTGGTGTCTAACGCCTGTCACTGCAGGCTTTTTGCTGTAAACACTGTCTTTTCAGAGAAAAGGCAGGGTTTACATTGCTGCTTAGGAACACCTCTAGTGGCCACTTCTCACATGGCCACTGGAGGTGCTTCCTTGGTCAGTGCTGCACAGTGTGCAGCACTGATGTTCAGTATCAATGCATCTCTATGAGGAGATGATGATTTGCCAGGGCAGCATTTGACCCCACCCCCTGTCTGCATCCTTGGCTGAGGTAATCAGAATTGAAATTTCAGCCAATTGTGATTGGACCTGCGCAGCTCTGGAAATAAGGTGAATTTTTACTATTTTTAAAGGATAGCAATGGGGGACCGGGGGGGCTAACACGTTTTTAATACTATAGAGCCAAGAATACACATTTGTGTTCCTGACCGTATAGTGTTCCTTTATCTAAACTTGTAATATATAAAGTTAATATTACTGGGTATTCAATGAGCAGTGCCTGTTTTCTCATTTGAATAATTGTAATTATAATTTTTTTTCATTTATTGTACAGATATTCCACCCTTACAAAATTCACCTATTGAAAATGATCAATTAGTCACTGTTTCAGCAAAGCCCTGAGAAGCACTGACAAGATATTATATACATTGTAAGGAAACTTAGTATATCCAATCCTCATTCGGTAGTTTCCTCCCGAACCACCAGAGCATCAGTGAGTATAGCTCTCCGTTCGGTAGATGGAATAGACGAAATACATACGAATACAATTAACTTTACAAGATAATTCCCTTAATAAAGCATACGAATCCCCAAACATCAGCCGAAGTCAAGAAGAAGGGTGCAACAGAACTGGCTTTTAATGACCACACACAGGCTTTTATGCAAGTCCCCATGCAAGGGGACATCCCACAAGGTGGGACACAGTATAACCAATCAGTTACAGGAAAACACACCCAGCACAAACATACAATTCCCTCCCCTGGTCCTGGAGATAATCAAGTCTGATAAAGTAATAACTTGATTATCTCCAGGCAGAAAATCAATTTTTTTTTCCCAATATTCAGAACACCCCTTTAGACATGGGGTATCCCCACAAATATGTCCCCTGATAGCCCCGATCTGGGTGACCAACATATTCAAATTTCACCCAGATCGGTTCAGGGGTTCTCAAAAAGTGTGGAAGTCCTTTGTGACCGGCTAACCGCGAGGTGGATGCCCAAAATAGTTCCAGGAGTTTGGGTGGTTTTGCTGGTCTATTCAGTTTAGAGGCAAAAACCGAATAATTCCACAAATGAATTCCCCTGGCTCTTAGCAGCGATTGTTCCCCTCATTCGAATGCACAAAAGTACCGAATAGCGCTCTTCTAGCTATTCGGGAAATAGAGATCCAGCGTTCGCTTGTTGAGACCGGTGTTCGGGAAGTCGAGTGTCCGATTTTAGTTCCAGACACTCGACGACCAAGTCCCGCTGCCTTTGTTCACCTGAAAAAAGATGGCCGCTGTTTTCTCAGCCACGTCGCGTTCGGTAGTACAAACGCTGGCCGCACAGATAGAGGGTTCAATTGAAGCATTCTTTGAAGTTTAACGAGCCAGGTTGTGGTCTCTGTTCGGTAGTTATATCTACCGAATGAATATGGAAGAAATATTACACATAAAGAGGGATTTCTTCACATGCATTCTAAGATTTTTATTTTATATATAAATATATATATATATATATATATATATATATATACACACAAACACGAAGGAGCGCACGCACTGGATTTTTTTTAATTCTTCAAAATTTTATTTCCCAAACGGATATATTACATCAATGTTTCAGTCCTGAACACAGGCTTTTTTTTCCTGATGAACGGCCCATGTAAAGAACTGAAACGTTGATGTAATGTAACCGTTTGGGAAATAAAAGTTTAAAGAATATAACAAATTCAGTGAGTGCTCTCCTTTGTTTTTCTATATTGAATTTGGTTGGAGCAACACCTCGGTAAGGAAAGCTGACAGACGAGTGCAGGACTGTGGTGTGTGTGTATATATATATATATATATATATATATATCATGCTTTGACAATTCTATAAATAGTTAAAGAAGGGATTTCATCTTCAGGTCAGTACCTAGAGTAATCCAGTAAAAGATGAATGTGAGTGCTGTGCTGCTCTGGGACCTCCTTTAAAAATATAAATAGCTACAATTCAATTTTCCCCAGGCTAGAAAGTGCAGTTGGTACTTCTCAACATCGTTTCCAACTGACACACAAATTCATGTTCTACACTTGAGTTACAATGGAATGCTGTGGAACCGTTTACTTCAGCAACAGTAACAAGGGGAAAATAAATATTTACCCTTCAGTGAGTTGCTCAAACATGTGGTCAAACTGTATTCAATATTAACATTCTACAAAGCCCTATAAATGTGAGCTAGATTTTAGATGGATTCATTTTATTTTATTAACTATATTTTATTCCCTTGACCTTCTCTTGCCCTTGGTACGTTCTCAAGGGCCGCACCATTCCTTTGGAATACCGTACCACGTACAGTTAGATTTTATCCGAGCCTCTAGTCCTTTAAACGTATCCTTTTACTGGGTAATTTCTCTCATTACAACAGTCCTCACATCCTTCCACGCATTACGTTTGTTTCCGCAGTATACTTAACTCTCTCTTCGTCCCCTGTGTGGTTCCTTCACACCATCACTTTTAAAAACTTAACTAGATACAGGCAGGCATCATCAGTCAATCACCCCCACCTTCTGACAAGTTGTTTTTCCTATTTTCTTTTTTTTACCCCAATTCTTCCTTATTTGTAGGTTCTTTTAAATAAAAAATATTAATGGTTAAGCACGGATTAGGCCTACAATTCCAAGACACCAAACTTTAATTAGGTGTTCAGTAGAATTAGTAATAGTTGCCGTCTGGGGGGCTTAGAGTTTGGGGATCTTCGAATTAAGTTGAGACTTGATTTTAGGGTATTCCTGAGTACCCAAACTAAGTACAGTATTCTCAGATTGCTGGGTCTGAGGGAGCCTGATAAGTGAGTTGCCATGTGAAACACTGCACATACAGAATCCAGGCACCATGGCCTCTTCAAATCACTTTCCGGCTCATACAGAACTATAAACCCTGTATTTGTCATGTGGCTTTGGCTTCCAGAATCAAGGTCATGTAGGCTGCAAAAGTATCTTGCGAATTTCTGATCTAACCAACCATAATGCTGCATGCCTGTAACCACATACACTACTTGATTGCGCCTAAAACCTGGAGTAGTTATTACCAACACTGACCAGTAGATGGTAGTGTAAGACAAAAGAAACTCCAATGTAAACATAAACTGAATACCTGCTATTTCGGATTTAACCCTTTTACAAAGTTGACAAACCTATAGGAATATCTCATTTTACTTTGAGAAAATGTACTTGAGTACATGTACTGCTAATGTTCTTGCAATAATTAAGAGTGAGAATTAGAGAGACTTCATGCAAACACATTTACTCAATATATCATTTTGCGTTTTAGGTAACCTTGCCTGATGTATAGGTGTATGTACTTGTAAGCATCTCACTATGATTAAGTTCACGTTGTTTTGTAGAGGGTTTCTCTCTTTGCTATTAAAAACACTGACATTTGGTGGATTTAAAATATCTCTAATATAATTATCAGAAAAAATAAAATTATCAGAAAACCCATTGTTAAAATTACGTTCCTGGATTTTAGTTTTCAGATTTTTTTAATATGGAAATCTTATTTTGCCCAATTTTTCTAGATTTCCGTACCTGACATGTCACAGTAACATAATTTAAAAAAAGAAAAACTTTTTTCAAGAAATCTGTAGCAGTGGGGAATTGATTACTTTTTATCTTTTGATAGTCTGTATTTTGTTGTCTGACCCAAGTTAAAAAATGAATTCCAAATATAATAAATTACACTTCCCATGCAAATAAATTAAAGAACAGTAATGTAGTGATAGTATTTGGAGATTTGTAGGTTTGCATGTCTTCAAGAATAAAGACAGAATAATGTTAATAAACCCTAAGGGATCCAGCAATACGGTCAGGACTAGTACCACTACAGGCTTCCAAACAGTACTAATGTTGGTAGGATAGTCCGTATTTTAGGGTTATGTCCCATTGTCCTGATTTCATACCCTAGTGTTCTGCATGGGTGAAACTAGGGAACTGTCCAAAGGTAGCACAGGTAGCACAGAGCGAATGCATCATTAGAACACTTGTGCTATGTGGTGGGCCCAGGACAACACAGAGAGAGCTTCATCAGCACTTTACTGTCTTGTGTGAGTGTGGACGCCCGGCAGTCTGTCAGCCAGCCTGGTGTGCATTGATGCCAGTCTGACATTCCACATACCCATCCTGATCCGGTATATTGGGCGGCGTGCCACTAGTGTCAGACTGGCATCAATGCACACCAGGCTGGCTGACAGCTCTCCTTTCCATGCTTATTTTCAAGCATTATGCTTTATCTGTGAGAGAATTATAAACACATATGTTGGCACTCTCTATGTATAATAAAATTAATTAAAGTAAGTCGTAAAGGTAGATCTGAGCCGTTGGAGGAACAGGAAGTTTGCATTGGAGCACCATGGGCTAATATGTCTGGACTCATAGGCATGGGCAAAGGGTGTGCCAGGTGTACCCAGATACACCCTATCGCAGGGCTCATTTGTCTACTACATCCCCATTTAGGTCACTACCTGTACTTATGTGACAAATCAAATTACTCATTATGGTAGAAGACAAATACAATAATTTAGCTTTGTTAGCAGTACATATTACTAGAAAAAAATGTTGTTTCATTTTTGTATTCAAAATTAAAAAACTAGTTTAGCTGTTTTTAGCTTGCTTAATGCAGAGAAATTACCATTCCACGGTTGACTGTACAACAAATATTCTCCTTTTCTTGTAACAATCCAAAGGTTCCACCTGTAATAAAATCTTCTACACACACCAATTCCTTGATTCCAATGTACAGTTGCAACTGCATGCCCTATGACTCCAGTTGACAAACAAACAAAACCAACAAGAACATTCTTTCTCATAGTAGTTGGTATAGAATTACAAAGGTGCATTGTTAATTGGCCAATGACAAGTATCAGTAAAGATAAAGTAAGTATAAAATCAGTTTAAACATAAATATGTACCCTGTAGTGGTTATGGTGCCAGGAGTGCCCTCAAGTCCCCACAGTTTAAGAAGTCAAACCGTTTGCTAATGGTTTGACTTCTTACCTTGGGTCCACCAGTCCTCGCAAGAGCTTCCAGTTCTCAGTTCCAGGACAGAAAACACAGGAAGAGTTGTACTCATGGAGTCCTCATTTAAGTGACATTTGATGACAAGTGTGCTGATCCACAGCACTGACTATTAGAGACTTTTATTCACATTTATGAATATAGCATATCAACATAACATTCTTTAGTATTCATTTAACCAATCTCAAAATACTGGGCAAATTAAGACAAACCATGTTTTAGTGTGAGGAAGCATATTTGCATAGTAAAAGACCTGTTTCTGGATATTTTCTAAGTTCGATAAGGCCACTAAAACAAAAGCATTGTGGATAAACATGCTTTTTTGATGAGGAAATTGAGTCTTTGTATTCCCAGCTGGGTTTTATAGTTTATAAGAGCAGACAATGGGTTCAGTGTAGTTATGTTTTAGGAAAGGAACCGCTTTTTGAATGGAACTTTTTTTTGAGCCAAGCGCACAAATATATATTTTTGAAAATCTATTATATTCCTTTTTTTTTTTTTTACATAATGGTTTCATATGAATGGCATGTGTTCCTGACACATGAGTAAACAGGATGATATAACTATATGTATTTTATCCACCGTAGCTTTCCTTGATGGGAATACCGGCCTGCAATAATTATGATTTAACACCAAACTTCTCATGTGACACTATTGGGCTTTATACGTTCTCCACTATGTTTAACATATGCAGTTTGTTTCTTTTCTTGGTTATGGTTCCTAGGTATATTTTTTTTTTCCCCACAGTTTTCTTTTTTATTTGTGTTTACAGATATTAATTATGAGACAGGGAATTTTAAATTTAAACAAAACTGTATTATTTTCTGTAATCAATCTGAATGTGTTCAAATGATAGATTGGCTGGATTGTATTTTAGAACTTCATGTTGGGCATACCTTGAAGGAACAAAGAAAATGTAAATTATATGGAATTATCTGACTGTCTGGTGTCACAATTTTAAATGATAAACTTTGAGCAGTTTACCTCATCACAGGATGAAGCCGTGATCGACAGACTAAAACGAGAATCCGCTGCAGAATCACTGTATTCAAACACTTCATCAACCTGTCTCTCCAAAACTTGTGGCTCGGCATTGATTGTATTGTCAGGTTCAGCTTCAAAAATTCTATCTTTTTTGGATTCATATTCTGTGTTGGTTAGAGAAGAGTCACAGCAAGATTCCAAGCACAAATCGGTGGTCTGGATATCTGCTCTATAATGTTGCTCACAGTTCACTAATGTGGAAACAGTATGAAAAGACTGTTGGGGAAAGTCTCCATTGCAACAATCATTGTCCAAAGACGATATATCTGCAATGATTTCTATAACCCTGCATTCTTCAACACAAGCTTCTATATGGTATGATGGATCAGGTGAGATGTCCTGCACAGTTGGATTTTCCTGGGCGTGGTTTTCCCAGATACCTGAATCGGGAGACTGGAGATGTTCAGAAGGGAAATTCAAGGCATTCTCATTTTCTATAACTAAAGGCTCCTTTTTTGAGGACATATGTAGCCTGGGGGTTCGAGGTGTTGACTGGGAGATCTGGTCCTCAGATGTAGAAGACCTGGAGGAGCCTCGCCACTTCCTTGCTGCTTCTGCCACAGTACTAAAAAACCTGAAAACCCCACCAAGGTTTTTTGATTTGGAACTGCTGGCATTGCCAGGCATTTTTGATAATTCTGCATCGTCTTCCAACCTTCTATCCAAAACAGTAAAAGAAGAATTAGAATTTTCCTCAGTTTTTTCTACATTTTGCAAAGTATTTCCTTGGAGTCTGTCAATTAATTTTGGACTATCTTTGTTGGCTACTGAAATTCCTCTTAGATAACTCCACATATATGAACTCTTACCCCTTCGATGTTCTGGTGGAATTTTAAGTCCTCTTCTTTGGATTTCTCCTTCAGCTATCGTAGAACTTTTTGTATTAGCATGTCTCCGATGGCTGTTCATGCTTTGGCTGTCTATGAATTCTGAATTGCCATTCCCAACACCAATATCCCTCAACCACCTGTTCTCATTTGGGTCACATTCAGCAATGCAAATATTTAATTCAACATCTTCAAAGGACGAGTCCAAGTCATCAATATACCCTGCATAGGAATGTCTATATGGTCTTTGCCCATCTGTGTATTTTCTCGTTCTGAACAAGGCACTAGGAATACTAACTTCCGTGTCCTCTGTGGGCAGGCTCTGGACTTTAGCCTTGGAATTCCGAAGTACTGAGCCTTTGGAAAAGGTGGAAGACCTTAATCTCTTAAAAGATCTTACTTTGTCCATGAAAGAAAGCTTTGGCTTAGGTTCATTAATTTCAGAGGTGAGGATCATAGACTGTGGCCTCTTGTTACGGGTTGAGTTTGCTCTTCTCCTACTCACAAAGCTCCATATCCGAGCCCCTTTTCCTTTTTTCTCATAGTGGATCCCTGTATCATCCAATGGAAGCTGATCAAACTCACAAATTGCCATGTTGTCCACGTTCCCCTCCTTGGGACAAGCTTGGAAGCTCTTGTTCATATATCCATTAAGGATGACATCAGAGTGGCTGTTTAAATTACCATTAACCACTTCAATTTCTTTCATCTCTGCCTCTCACCACATCACATCTACATCGAATGGAAATGATTTATGAATAAAGAATGCTGAAAAAAAATAAAGAACATATAAATTGACATAGAAAATGAATAACTATAGTCAAAATAAACATAATTTTAAAAGTGCACAGTGCAGTTTAATTTGATATATTATATTCTTCTCAAAAATCACATGGTAGATGAATAGTTAACAAAAGCAATCTACAAATCCAATATACTTATTGCTTACAGCAGACATAACAAAGATAACAACTAGGAGTTTTCTAAATTATTATTATCATCATCATTATTAGCATTTGTATAGCGTCAACTTATTCCGCAGTGCTTTACCATATGATAAAGGGGTAATTTTGAAAATAAATGAGACAATTACAAAATGTAAGAAAAATAGGTTGCTGAGGACCCTGCTCAAACGAGCTTGCAAACTTAGAGATGTGTTATAAGAGATGTTGACTGAACTCGTTCTGTATATGTATAACATGCCTTCATCATTCCTCAGATTAGGATTGTATCAAACTGAAGAAGACCAACTCATCCTATTTATCACCCAAACTTTTTATGTGAATATGAAACAAACTTGGATTTTTTGAATGCACTCCAATCTGTTAACCTGGTTGTTTCCCTGTGTAATAATTTTATTAGTAATGTTGAAGAACAGGGCAGCTCGCACATGTGCAAATTCTGACATGTCTAGACTAGACGGGAGTGTTACCATGTGTTCAGCTTGCAAAAGCTCAAATAAAGCATTATTATTTTAATAAAATTCCATGAAACAGCAGCAAAGTAATATAACAATTCTTACAAAGTGTTGAAAAGTGGAAACAGCACATACATAATTAAATTTATATAGCAAGAAACTTCAAATAATTCAACAATAGGGTTCCCTGGCTTTCTTGCTCGACCGCACAACAAATTAGATATGTGCAGAGGCAGGGTTCAACAAAATTCTTTATCACACATTTGTAGACAGGCGTAAGAATGGGAAACAAGATAAGCAAGAAGGCACAGGTATGCTAACTGTCTGTGAAGTTCTTATATCCACTAACAAAACTGTAAAATGTGAATAATCTCAATGTTCCACTGAGCTTTGAAAGTAAGCGGTAATTTATCAATATGACACTAATACAGTTTATATCGTGCTGCGGAATTTGTTGGCACTTTATAAATGCCAGTAATAATATCAGGGTGACTAATGCCTCGTTTCCACTGAGCGGATCAGTTCGGGTCGGTTCGGTACGGTACACTATTTTGAGTGTTTCCATTATGAAAGTGGCCCATACATCCGAACCTTACCGCACCATTCATGGTCCTGCTTCAGATGTAGGGCCATAGGAAATGGTACAGTATGGTTAGGGCAGAGCTACTCGCGTCACATTATACAATCCATTGATTGGCTCACGAAAAATAACATGCTAGGCATTTTTTCTAAACCCTGCATGGCCCCTGAAGGTCTGACTTGAAGTGGAAACGCTCACCTGAATAGGCTGGACCATTCTAAACCTTCAAAACTGTACCGATCAGAAATGTTCCGCTCAGTGGAAACGAGGCATTAGAGCTCTGTAGAATAAGTTAATATCAATGTAATGTAGACACTGTCTCATATGCCTAATTTGTTACGTTGGTTCTCTGAAACGCCAATAAAATAGAAACCAAGACTTTGTAGTTGTGCAGAAAGATTCTATGCATGTGCGGAATAATTAAATGGTTAGTCTACCAAATATTTCTTAAAGGACCACTAAAATCACACAGAGCACTTCATCTCAATAAAAAGGTCTGGGTGCAATGCATAATAAAAATGAAATTGACATTGGCAACACAGATTTAAGTGTTCCTGGCTTGCTACATGACATCCCGGTGAGCTGTCTTGAGAAGTTGCAAATTTTATAAATCTCAGTCGCCATAAGCCATTCACAAATATTAGAATTGGCTCAGGATGCTGTAATCACCATATTCTTTACTTTAATTCAAAGGTTCTTTCGGTGCCCAAATTCAATTGCATTTGTTTTTGGTTTTTTTAATCTCAGGGTCTTTGAACAAAGCAAAGGCTAAAAGAAAAGTATGTAGGCTCTTTAAAGTTGATCTATAACTTACTGCGCACATAAAATCTTGACATCACATGATGAATCTATCAAGAATCTATCGTAATACCATTTTCCTTGTTTCCTTTACATATTTACGCTGGGTTAGCATAACACATGAAAAACAGTCCTTAGATGGCTTAATTACTTTCTCACTCTATGATTTGATGAGTGAGTGAGAATGTGATTTTTTAATTAAATGTGTGAACATCCACATGAATGTTGCAGCATAAATCCATCCTCTAACTCTAACACAATGTCAAATCCTGAGAGAAATTATCAGTTTTCACAATAAAATATGTGGATGACAACATAATAACATAACATGCAATTAATTTCATTGTGATATTGAAAATAAACACACAGTAATAAATGAAATGTTACACTTTTATACTCTGTATGTAATTGCGTGCTCGCTCACTATACCCGTATGTAATTTGTCTCTAATTTTGTTTAAGCGATTCTCTATGTATTGTGATGTCATCCTATTTGAAAGTGTCTGGTACCATTCTTTTAGTGCACTTTTCACAGAGTTATTCACAAAAGTGAGAATTGCCAGGAATATAAAGTAAATATAAAATGAATTTCAAATTAAAGAATAAAATAACGGAACTGGAAAAATTCGCCAAATTTGCTATACTTCCAACTTAGCTACTCTGACTTTCAATTTGAAATTTACTTTGAATTCACTATGAATTCCCAACAATTTTCTCTTTAGTAAATAACCCTGTCAGTTAGTGGTGGTTCTTTGCCTGCTATGTCCCAATATGTTTCCTTCCTTAACAAGTACTACATTCTAAGCACCAAATCCACTACAGCATAATTTGGTTTTGGTGCATACATGCTGCCCCATTTCATACACATCTTGTGGCTTTTTAAATGCAATCAAAAATATAAAGCACCTTTATAACCAGCACAGTACTGATTCTGAATTGGACTGTGCCTCTCTTATTTAAAAAAAAAATATGGGTTATCTGCACATGACTATCATTGCAAAGTTGCCAAGTTAGCAGGTGAGCTTACGCGTGCCCTTAAGACATCCCAAACCGCTGGGTCCTGATAGCCTCCCATTACTGTATTATAAGACTTATAAGTTGGGAGTTGCGTCTGCACTTCCTGAAGGTCTTGAATGGAACCTTAAGATACTGACCAAAATGCTTGATACTAGATTGTCACCATTCCTACACAATCTAATTCATACAGACCAACATAGCTGTATCTAGGGAAGGGAAGTTCGGGACAATACTATTCAGGTGTTAAAATTAATTTATGTGGCCCATTCAAACTCTGCCATAGGTCTACTACTGTCAACGGATAGTGGGAAAAAAGCATTTGACACGGTGGACTGGGATTTCATGCATCTGACCTTAGAAGGCTTTGGTCGGAGCATTATCACATGAGTTGGTGCTCTCTATAGGAGGCCTACGGCACGGACTATTAATAAAGCCCTCAAAGACCCCTTCCAGTGTGTGAACAGGACCTGACACGGTAGACCTTTATCATTGATCTTATTTTCACTTACTGTGGAGCCATTTCTTATCTTAAACGTTCAAATGAGTCCATCTGGGGACTCCGAAATGCCAGCATTACCCTAAGGTTGTTGTTTATGCAGTCAATCTCCTATTTGTGATATCAGATTCTACGATTTCCCTAGAAGCCAAACTTGCCAAATTCGAAAGAGATGGGTCTCTGTCTGGATTCAAAAGTAATTATTCTAAATCGGATATACTTAATCTTTCTACTCTTATAGCTGCTGCAACACTGCTGAAATGACAATTCCCATTTAAGTGGTGTTCCACCAAGCTTAAAGGACCACTATAGTGCCAGGAAAACATACTCGTTTTCCTGGCACTATAGTGCCCTGAGGGTGTTCCCACCCTCAGGGGCCCCTCCCGCCCGGCTCTGGAAAGGGGAAAGGGGTTAAAACTTACCTTTTTCCAGCGCTGGGCGGGGAGCTCTCCTCCTCCGATCCTCCTCTTCTCCTCCCATGCGGCTGAATGCGCACGCGCGGCAAGAGCTGCGCGCGCATTCAGCCGGTCACATGGGAAAGCATTATCAATGCTTTCCTATGGACGCTTGCGTGCTCTCACTGTGAAAATCACAGTGAGAAGCACTCTGAAACTGCTATGTTTATAAAAGAATGGGTTAACCCTAGAAGGACCTGGCACCCAGATCACTTCATTAAGCTGAAGTGGTCTGAGTGCCTAGAGTGGTCCTTTAAATATCTCAGGATTCGGTTATCTGCCGATGCCAGGAAACTTATCCAAAACAGGTTTTAAATAAAATGAAATATGAAATGTCTATCCTGGATTGACAAAAGAAAACACAGTCAAAATGCCACTCCTGCATTTTATAGACAATACTGATTTCACGGTCATCAATAAAACACAATATTTAATGATTGTGTGGAGTGGTAAATTCCCTTGTATCACATATTGCCAATTAACCTTACCAAAAGACAAAGGTAGCTTGGCCTTGTCTGATCTGGGTATTATCACGAAGCATATTTATGAGTAATGGCACAAAGTGCGAGGTGGATTGGGTAACTGTGGATGGCCCTAGGGGACATTTGTTGCATAGAAATATGTCAGCCCTACCCACTTTTTGACCAATACAAGGGCAGAGATGCACAGAATCTAACCTGTTTATACATTCTACCATTCAAATTTGGCACCACACTGGTGCACTTTTTTTTCTCAAAACTACTCCAAGTGGTTCTTAGCAAGGGCCTCTTGAGCCAGTCCCTACTGTCTCTAACCAATCGCAGGGCATGTAATATTATGGCTGGCTCTGTGGACATACTAATGTCAATGCCAATAAAAGCGTGTTCAGACCACAAGGAATGTCGTTCATACACACTAGGGTATTACGGCATTAAAAGAAAAACTTTCCTTGTCTAGTTAATTTGGGAAGAAGATGGAAACAGACAGTCTCGGTCCCATTTAATAATCCATAAGGGTTATTGTGAAACAAATAACCATTGTGATTTTTCTAGTAAGTTATTTGTAAAGGTGGCAGATTTTTATTTCAGTTTATTCTATATTGTCAGTGTATGTACTAAACAGTGCTTTAAGTGGTGGCAATAAAAATAATATGATGCTTGATTTAAAGACTAGCAGTCAAGCACGACGGGTGCATATATGTTTGTAGCCAGGCTGATAGGACACGAACTGGGCAAGCATATCTGATGTCACGTGAAAGCAGTGCAGTTGTAATCCCACCGGATATTTTCGTTGTGGGCCCAAAGACCAGTCAAGGCCTGGCTTAACCAGTTAGCTCTGACCGATCTTCTTCCCTTTTTCTGTCCCAGTGACCAAGTTATACTGCCCTTTTTAAGTCAGTTGTGACTCATCTGGACCTTGCCCTCTCCATATCTTCTGTCAATATTTGACAACTTAGAACGGCTTTTCCTTTGGAGGTAGTGTTTCAGGGCAGTTACATTGTACTTTTTTCACTCACAATCAAACATGTACTGCCTATCTTATTAGTATATACCGTGTTTCCCCGAAAATAAACCCTACCCCGAAAATAAGCCCTAGTCGGATTTTCGGGGTGGGCTGCAATATAAGCCCTACCCCGAAAATAAGACCTAGGCATTGTACCTTTGCGGCGAGACTTCCTTCTTCTGCTGTAGGAGGAGCGTCGCGCAACGTGATGACGACATTTTGCAGCGCCGTCAGTCTGCCTTCACGGATCTTCAGCGGAAGGATCCATTTCCGGGCGGTGAGGCTCCCAGTGGTCGGACTCGGCAAGGAATCTTTGAAATGTGAGTACCGCTAGATATTTTATGTCTGGGATTAATTGAATTAATTAAAGGGGGTGGGGTGGGTGAATTAATTAAAGGGTGGGCTGGATTAATTAGAGGGGGGTGAATTAATTAAAGGGGTGGTGAATTAATTAAAGGGGTGGTGGATTAATTAGAGGGGGGTTTAAATTAGGGTGGGGATTAATTAGAGGGGGTGAATTAATTAAAGGGGTGGTGATTAATTAAGGGTGGGCTGATTAATTAAAGGGGTGGTGAATTAATTAAAGGGTGGGCTGGATTAATTAGAGGGGGGTGAATTAATTAAAGGGGGGTGAATTAATTAAAGGGTGGGCTGGATTAATTAGAGGGGGTGGATTAATTAGAGGGGGTGGATTTATTAAAGGGGGGGGTGGATTAATTAAAGGGTGGGTTCAATGTACATACCGGTACCGTAAATAAATAAGCCCTACCCTGAAAATAAGCCCTAGTGTGTTTTTTGTGACTAAAATTAATATAAGACCCGGTCTTATTTTCGGAGAAACACGGTACTACTTGGGTTTCCATAAGAACTAAAATCAGATCAAAACGTGTCTAGTTATCAGACATAGTTATCAAAATTCTCAACTATGCTGCAAACCTACCCAATAGTGTCGCACCCTAGGTCATCTCTTTAACAGTATTACAGACTTACAGTCCTAGTTTTGCAACTCTAGAAGTGGACTCTAACCACTGTATCCTTCCCTCTACCCTGAGTAGACAGGATCTAATATTGTTTAACATACAGTAAGTGTATCTCTGATAAAGGTTACCAAAGCCCAGTGAAGCCTTCTTATGAAGCTGGTCTGCACATAATGTATGACTCTTGTGTACTACTGGGGACAGCCTTTCCAACTCATGCATACATTACAGGAAGTCCTTAATTTAAATGCATTAAATACAGTTCTTTCACAGCAACAAAAAAACAACAACACAGACTGATCACGGATTAATCTGATCCCACTCTGTTGGTCTCTTCATTTCACACCAGCTCAGTAGATGTGAAGAGGTTAAAAAGATCTGGAATTTGATGCAATTCTGCCGCAGTCAATCAACAGTGTGGAAAAGATAATGATATGTGACAGGGCCAAGTGTTCATGCAACCACCTATTCATAACCATGCGTTGGCCTTTATTCTGTGACATGTTTATCTAATATGATCTGACTTATGCATCTGAATGGTTAAAACAACAATCCAATACGGTACCACCACATTACGGCTTACAACATAAGAAATTCTACACCTACATTAATAATGTCATCACTAAGCAGCAATAATGAAAGCTCATTCCTTATGTATGAAGGAAAATATGATGCCCAAAAGAACAATTTCCTAAAAAAGAAATACAAAATCTTTTAATATGTTTTGTATTAATTATAGTTCTAATCATTTTTGTTATTACGCTATGTTTTACTATTGTTTAAAGTGGAAATATAACCTTGAGATTTGTTTTACTGAATTTAGATTCAGTAATTAACTATATACTTTTTTGTTGTTGGGGCAGTGAGATGTTTCCTAAATAGTTTAATGTATTTGAAGGTATTTTTTTTAAATATGGAGTATTTTATGCCTAATGATGATAACCCTAGTAAATGTACCCCAGTTCTAAACCTCTGCTAACCCTGAAGTGCGACCACAACCATAAACCGCTAACCCTAAAACTTTTCTCAACAGTGTATTCCAGAATGCAAGCATACTACGAACAGATGGTGGGATCACATTCACACACAGTCTATACAACATACATGGAGTGGATATGTATAAAAGCCCATGGTTTATTTAAACAAACTAATCAAAATAAAATTAATATAATATATACAAGAAATAAATGGCAAAATTAATACATAAAAAAAAAAAGTTTTGTTGAATGCTTGGACGTCAACAAAATGTGTTGGCCAGAAGAGGATATATACATGACAAATAAAGTAAAGTTGCTCTTTAAAAATGGCTTCTATTGCACTGTACACACAATTACACTTTAAACTCATGTTGGTAACGTAATGTGGGTGATTCATACAGTGAGCCTAATTTTAGATGGATCTGTTGATGAGAGGTGTTTACGAGGCTGTGAGAACTGAGCGGAAAAGAACTGAATAACCAACCTGCTATGGCTCTTTCCTTCTGTTAGAAGACAATACCAGACCAAGCCCCCTTGAAATGTGACCACCCGGTTGCCTATCTGTGTAGGACAAATGCTCCGAGGAGACATGCCAACTCAGGCTGGCTGCATGGTACTATTTCTCGGACCTCAGCCACAGCCGGTCAAATTCTCTATAACATACATGGTATCAGGGTGCTATTTTGCCAGTTAGGATGCTCAGGGGACAAGCCAGGTAGATATGTGCGGTTAACTATTGCCTAAATTTATATTTTTTAGGATAATCTGTTAAAATGCCCTGTTGTCTGGTGGTTGATTAGATTAGCGATACTTGATATAGTTATCTCCCAAACACAGAGGCACTGGGGTGGGATCTTTGTTGTTCTAGGTAACCACCCACTTCCGTGGGTCTGTGCATAAATGTGTGCATTTGAACCCACTCTGACTGCACACAGAGATGCACACATTCATTTATTAAACAATCAACTGCACTAAGTGGGAAATGGAACTGGAAAAACTAGGCTAAAATAGTCAAACTGGAAAAAAAGCCAAATAAACAATCTCCAACTTTATTTGGCTTACAATACTAAACTAGGTTATCAGTTTAACAATTTACTGATTGTGACATATTAGTGTAGAGTGTACACATTTGAGTATCATGCATCATATCTGCCACTATTCTTGAGAAAAGGTGATAGCGCACAATGGTTAAGGGTAAATCACAATAGCAGTGGTAGATGAGGTAGAACATCTATGTCTATTGGGTCCTTGCTCAGCATTTGAGCCATGATTTCAGCAGTTCTGTGTTTGCCTTTGTAACAGCTTTTACAATGAATATTTTAACCAGAGAAGCTGTATTCTATAAATGGGAGTGACTTATCGTATACCATGTGACCACTGTGTTTCATATAGCAAACAGATGAACTTTAATCTACCTCATCTACCACTGCTATTGTGATTTACCCTTAACCGTTGTGCGCTATCACTCTACTTTTCTCAAGAATTTATGTACAGTGTTTCTATGGCATAACACATGGATGAAAATTGTGCTGCACTGGTTATTGGGTTTTATTGTGACACCAGTTATCTTTAAAGTATTTTCCAAACTTGTATATCTGCCACTATGTAGTATATATTACACCTGTCTTCTAGCATGCATCATACCTGCCACCGTTTAACACATATGACAGTGGCCTTTATCCAGCATGCATCATACCTCCTGCCGTTTAACATATATGGCAATGGCCTTTATCCAATGTGCATCATACCTGCCTCCGTGTAACACATATGACAATGGCCTTTATCCAGCGTGCATCATACATGCCTACATGTAACACATATGACAATGGCCTTTATCCAGCGTGCATCATACCTGCCTCCGTGTAACACATATGACAGTGGCCTTTATCCAGCATGCATCATACCTCCTGCCGTTTAACATATATGGCAATGGCCTTTATCCAATGTGCATCATACCTGCCTCCGTGTAACACATATGACAATGGCCTTTATCCAGCGTGCATCATACATGCCTACATGTAACACATATGACAATGGCCTTTATCCAGCGTGCATCATACCTGCCTCCGTGTAACACATATGACAATGGCTTTTATCCAGTGTGCATCATACCTGCCTTCGTGTAACACATATGATAATGGACTTTATCCAGCGTGCATCATACATGCCTCCATTTAACATATATGACGATGGCCTTTATCTAGCATGCATCATACATGCCTACATGTAACACATATGACATTGGCCTTTATCCAGCGTGCATCATACCTACCTCCGTGTAACATATATGACAATGGTCTTTATCTAGCATGCATCATACATGCCTCCATGTAACACATATGACATTGGCCTTTATGAAGCGTGCATCATACCTACCTCCGTGTAACATATATGACAACGGCCTTTATCTAGCGTATATCACACTTGCTTCTATGCAGCATGAAATATACCCTTCTTTCTATTTTTTCCCCCACCTGTCTGTATATAAAAGGACACCCTTCCATAACCAGCTTAGCATACATTAATCTACCCCGTACGAATCACATGAAATAAATAAGCCAGCATACTGGGATCATTTGAGCATGTGCACGTGTTTCCATCTGTGTGGCATGATTACAGTGTAAGTAGTGGCACTCAGTTGGTACAGAGATTCTGCCATGGTTTCCCTATCCATTATCATTATTATTATAAAAACAGCTTGGGCTGGTTAATGGTATATGGCCCTCCACCAGCCCTTTATTGCACCAGAGGTTTCCTATTGCTGTTCTTACAGAATAATTTATTCCATGACTTCTCATTTTAATAACTTTTTTAACTTATTCTGCAATACATTAAATTTTCTTCCCACCTACTAAGTATATATATATACCGTTGTAGCATTATTCTCTTAAATCTATTGACCAACTGGATGTATAATCAATTGTAATTGATCTCTTATTTTTCGTTTTCAGTTTTTTCCACATTTGTATCCTCAATCATCCTTTGTTTTTTCATTTTCATGTGCAATATATTACCTCCATTTCGATTTTTATTTTTATTTTTACCATCATTTTTTATGTGCAATATACTAATTCTTATGTGCAATATAGTATTCCTATTTTATGTGCAAGATATCCTTTTAAGTATTTAATTGTATTAAACCACGGTATGTACTGATATGCATAATTAAGATCAACCAATTAGACATGTATTTAAACCATCGTTCAACCACGAAGTAACATTCTATCTCTGAAGAAGTGGGGCGGACACCCACGAAACGCGTCAGATTTGCAAGCAGGATACGGTGGCAGAAGCTGATCCGGCAGTAGGACCTTGGACGCACTGAAGGAAGCTCTCACGAGTCGGGGACTGATCGGGCTGCAGCGTGCAGTTCTCAGAGTGAGGTCTGAGACGCACGCCAACCTCACTGTAAGCCGACAGCCAGTAAGAACTATTGGTGACACATAGTATCTACATCCATCCTGGCCGTCCCCAGATACAATTTACTAACAAGGTCTACAATTGTGCTGGTAACATTTTTACCTTTCGTTCCTGACTTATATTTTTATATTTTATTAGTTATTATTATTACTTTTTTCATTCATTTAATAAATTCGATCTATTCATTTTAACCCTCCTTTTTCTTTCACGTGGTTACTTTTAAGCGATATCAGGATTGCATTATAGGAGTTTTCTATACTGTACTCCTATTTTAAGGTTTATATCTTTTCTCAAAAGGTACAGCATTTTTGGGTGAATGCCCTATTCTGTCTATTCCATAATAGACTTAAAGGTACAGACACCACACATAACATTATTGTACGTAATATTTTATGTGATCTAATTCATCTTTTATCTCCAAAGAGAACAGTCCCATATATTGTTTCTCAAATACTTTGGAGTTGGTACATGTAAAGTATAGCATCTGGTGCTTACTCCATTTACTCTGCCTATAGCAGATTTAAAGGTGTATACACCATATAATATTATTACATTTATTTCTTCTAGCTCCTTTCAGACAACATTGGAGTTTATCTGTAAAGCCATTTTAGGTGGATCAGCTCCTGGATTATATATACCAACTAAGGTTGTTATATTTTATTTTCTCCTACTACAAAACTTCTTAAGACAGGTGTTTGGTGAATTCCTGTATCTATCCAGTTTTGAGCGACTCACCTAAGTCTGATTCCCTCGTACCTGTGTGTTGCATTAGGCATACCAGTTTATTTAATATATATATACCGTGTTTCTCCGAAAATAAGACCGGGTCTTATATTAATTTTAGTCACAAAAAACACACTAGGGCTTATTTTCAGGGTAGGGCTTAGAGCCAGTCTGTCAGCCGGTGTCCGCGCTGTGTAACCCCACCAGAGACCCTCACCTCCCCCTCCCTGTAATACTCTCCCCCATCCCTCCCTGTAATATTATCCC
>OW240920.1:64676122-64688119 GCA_933207985.1 Pelobates cultripes
CCTCTCTCCCTGTAATACTCCCTCCCCCTTTCCTGTAATACTACCCCCCCCCTCCAATCTTCTCCTCACCTGCTCTTCCCTGTAGCGTGGCCGAGCTCCTCTCCGGTCCGCGACCCGGCCGGACTGAAAGGGGAGGTGAGGCAGTGCGGCAGCCGTCTGAGCGCTCTCTATAGAGCGCTCAGTCGGCTGTGGCATTTAAAGGGCCGGCAGCCTAGGTCTTATTTTCGGGGTAGGGCTTATATTGCAGCCCACCCCGATAATCCAGCTAGGGCTTATTTTCGGGGTAGGTCTTATTTTCGGGAAAACACGGTATATATATATATAAAAAGTGAAAATACCGGCACTCAAGGTTTTCCAGAAGATAACTTCTCCATTTATTGCGGAAAAATGGAGAAGTTATCTTCTGGAAAACCTTGAGTGCCGGTATTTTCACTTTGTTTATGATTAAGCCACCAGAGCACCAGGTACTATTTTTATTTCTCTAGTTGGAGTGCAGGGGTATTTTGTATATATATATATATATAGCATCCAAGTTGAGAGCACTCTGGAGTCTTCGTTTTAAATCAAAATAAATACTGCTTTATTGTGCAGAATACAAAAATGTCCATGTTTCAATCACAATAGACTTTTATAATATGATTAATCATTATTAGTCATATACTTATAAAAATAATAGTTTTAAACCCACAATACATATAATATATGTCTGAGTTGTTAATGCCATATATCTAGTCTCTCTCTCAAATCTTTCGTTAGTGCTCCAGCTATAGAGCAGAAAACCCAGCTTTATAATACACAAAATGTACTTCCAATTAGAAGGAGCAGGTGAGGGTGATACAAAATCTAATGTATGGAACAGTATAACTGAAATAAATATTCAGATATTCAACACAATATACAGAGCATTCTATTTAATTTACCAGCAGCATGTTCTTACAGTGTACAATGGGTGAATTAATGACAGGTGTGGGTTACAGAATGTACACACTATATAATTAGACAAACTGGCACAATAGCAAATCAGCCTACATCTGACATGCGAAGCAGGGCGACATGGAGTGCAGAGTGAGACGGTCCATCAGCTTACAATCTAATGGAGAAAATGCAGACCCTAAGCTCCCATGTTACTTTAAAAGATGTAATTATGGCAAAGTATCTTGGGCGTTGGAATTCTACAACAGCTGGGATTCTACTTCCTGTCCACTCTTGGGTATCATACTGTAAGTGTGTCCTCACAGTGGAAAAACTTGAGATATTCACATAAGTATTTTGTAAGGAAAAGGCCAACCACACCATGCATATCATCAACTGATTTCATATCTATAGGAGGATGGAAGCAAGGTATCCAATGGAATAGAAACAGAGTTTGCAAAGCACTAATATTTTTTTCAGACTGCCTAATTGCTTTTAAGCTAAGGATGTCCTGGCTGGGCTTTAGAACATCCGTTTTTTTCTTTAAGACGGGAAGGGATGGCAGGAAGGGAGAAAAAAAAATCCACAAGAGACTACTAAGAAGACTTGTTTAACTCTTTCACAAACTACACATCCCTCTAGTCGCAAATAAATCACACAGGGATGATGTCACCCTTAGACTATATGTTCTACACACAAAGAGGTGGAAAATGACTTGAAACATCCGTTTCTCGGAGGTGAACAGACCCATTTCCCATGGTACTCCGGAAACCAACACTTATGATCCAGCTACTCCAGCCTAGTAAACCTGGCCCAGTTTATGATTTTTATTGTAAGGAAAGTTAATATGATTTTAACTCTTTCATCTATGGATAGAGTCAACCTCTAAACAACTAGTTTTCAATGGTCTAGGAACCAGAGCGAAATCTGTAAAGCAACCACAACCTTCAGCTATCATAATAACAAAAGATTCAATGCAGGGTTCGGATGGTATAAATAATCCTATATTAAAGGTTTCAGTTTCAGAAAATGTGTATAACTGTAATAGAACTGGGTATATTGAACAATATCAGAATTCCAAAGATAAATCAATGTTTTTCAAGAGTATTGAGATGAGAAACGTCTGGCTGTAATGACATAATCTTAGCAAATATATTGAGTCATCACAAGCTTTACGTCAACTTGCAACTTAGCATTATGAAAAGCAGAAGTCAAGCGACAAAATGTAATGTGATGGATTTTCCATTAAACACCCATTGCCAATTCTTTTTGCCTTTGGAGTAAAAAACATATTATGTTGATAAAATCACATATGAATTCTCATATTTATCACATGTGTAGAAATCTGTTTCACAAGTTAATTATACACTGTAGAGCAGGGCTTGGCAAATTTGCTTTGAATCTAGAAGCCAGATAGAAAAGTTAGGAGCCAGGCAACAAAAATACAATTCTTAAAGGGACACTATACAGCTTCATATAGTAGTTCTGGTTACTCTAGCCTGTCACTGCAGACTTTTCAATGTAAACACTGCCTTTTCTCTGAAAAGGCAATGTTTACATTGTTGCCTAGAAACATCTTTAGTGGCAATTACTCAGAAGCCACTAGAGGTGCTTCCTATTTCAGGGCTGCACAGTGTGCAGCACCTACATTCAGCCTCTCAACGCTCTGCATGGAGGTTCTGAATGTTCCCCACAGAGATTCATTGATTTAATGCACCTCTATGAGGAGATGCTGATTGGTGCATGGTTTCCTAAGGAAAAGTATTGGATTGACTGAAATCACCAAGCTTGATTATCTCAAACAAAACAAAGGATACAGGTAGCGCCAAAATAAAAACAATATTGTAGTAAGTAATCAAAAAGGTACCAAGCAAAAGATAAAAATGTTCTTTTGAGGTTTAAAGGTCTTCATATGTTGAAAAAAGATGTCTACGGAGAGGTGTCACACATCAACGGCATATACAAAACAGAACATAGGAGACCAATAGTGCAGTATTGTAAGTCTATGGACTATAGACAACATAGAACTAAAAATTGCCAACTCACATTTTTCAGAGCTATAACCAGCTCTCTGTAAAACAGCTTACAGTGGTATTTAAACTCCCCACTCGTAGGATATCCCTCAGTTGGTAGTTGTAGTGTTGATTGTATGCAATTAAATAGAAAGAAGGCCCATAGTGTCCTCGATATATGTAAATATGTAATAGTAAAATGAAATGTACTTACAATTTTGAGAGCAGACAAACCGCTCTATGGTAACAGCGTGGGTTGAACAATCCCCACCTAGAATACTTTTGATGATGGACCTGATGTGTATGGAAAATAGGTTGATTATCTCAGCCATGGAGGCGAGGCCAGCCACAGTGAGACTGGCATGGCATGGGGAAACAAATTGAGTAAAAACATCTTTCACATACGATCAGAGGGGAGCCGGTCACCTAAACATGCACACTCACTGACAGACAAACATACATAAACGGATAACACACATACACTGACAGGCACACACTCTCTAAAAGACTCACACACTCACTAAAAGACTCACACACTCACAGACAGGCACACACACACACACACTCACTGACAGACAGACACATTCTCTCACACACTCACAAATTAATTGTTATAATTCAATATGAGCCATTGGGAGAGCTGGAGCGGATTCTTTCCCTGGGGTCCGGTGGAGCTGCTGTCACATTCAAGCTCTTGTTGCTCTGCTCCCTCGGTGCCAATTAGTGATGCCGGGGCTGGAGTGACGTCATGTTCCGGCACCCAGTTTCACTAAAAGGCGTGTGAGGAAAGTGATCAAGAAGAGCTTGAAGATGACAGCAGCTCTACTGGACTCCAGGGAATTTTATAATATAACAGCTCCTTCACCACCTCCATTCCTTACAGCAGCCCGTCCGCCCGCCTGCCTCCACTCTCCCTCAGCCAGCTAGCCACCTGGCTCAGAGGGTAACAAGCTGCCAAATACCCAGGCTCCAGGACAAAATTCCTAGTCGCCATGGGCATCTGGGATATGTTGAGCATTGCTGTAAAGTACTTGGTTAGTCCAGATATTAAGGTTAAGATATTTATTTTTCCTGGCACTGAAATAAAATTTGTTCTAATTTTGATGTCATCTTCAATTGAAAACAAATTTTAAACAACTTTTACCTGAGTTAAACTAGTTTTGACAACTCATATTACATTTTAAAACCAATAACAGCTTGATTAGTTCAGTCAGGTACAGCAGAGAGACTGCAGACTACTAAATCCAGATACAGTCTGAAGCTGATGAGACACAACTGAATATGGAGAATGAAGGGAGCAAATTGCTGAATCCCGGGTCATACTGATTTAAACACGTGTAGAGAACAACTGAATCACTTTGTGTACTACAAACCAGTACAGATGTCTAACTGTTTTATTCATTTTACAATGCACTGTAAATTGTAGCACAATGCCTAGGTTAAGCCTTGACAAAGGCTTGTTTAAGGGCTGAAACGTTGCTGCACACTGTTCCTAAATAAAGACTGTCTGCTTAAGGAAAATACAGGGTGTGCCTGACCTTTTTTCTGATCTACCAGAGTGGCTTTGTGGAGTGTCCTCCCTCTCTGAAGGACCTCGGTGGGAATACACTCATATTCAATCGTGTGCACAACTCAAAGGTACCGTATTTTTCCATGTATAAGACTATGTTTTTTTCTAAAAATTTTTAGTCTAAAATTGGGGGTCGTCTTATTATTTATATAGCGCCAGCAAATTCCGTAGCACTGTACACTTATCCACAAAATGTCACTGAAGGGGTTAAAAAAACAAAACACTTGTGCGAGGGGCCTGAGTTAAGATGGCGCCTGCCGAATTTCAGTGTGCCATGGCCCACACGCATACCTGGCCTCCCTCACGCAGATCCACTTCTGAATGGTGTGGCAAGGAGGAAGAGGTCCCTATATGCGTGGGAGCTGCAGCAGACATCAGCACTTACTAATGTAGCTCCAGAGACATGACACACCATAAAAGGAACTGCCATATTAAGGTTTGCTCCACCTCAGGTAGGTCTTGCTTTCTAATTTATATTTAAGGGGGAGGAAATGGGGATCAGGGAGCAGAAGGAATACTATAGTGATGTCCCAGCATGCCTTCACACCACCTGCTGTATTGTGGGAGCTGTAGTCTTCCAGCATGCACTATAGAGCCATTACCTTCACAGAGTATCGTCGCACAGGGGAGGCATGAGAATCAGAAGTGTGTAAAGTCACCTCTAAAATATCAAAGTTGTTCTATTTGTTGTTTAAAATAGTGATTTCTTAACTTTGGGCTCAAAAAATAGGGGTTGTCTTTTACATGGGGGTGTCTTATACACAGAAAAATACGGTAATTGACCTGGAAATTGCATTGAAGCCTATTTGGGAGGATTGTTCCACCCCTATTTAACCCTGGATGCAGCTACGGTGCCGGTCCATGCTCTAGTTCTCTCTCGCCTGGACTACTGCAATACTCTTCTCAGTGGTCTTACGTGTTCCCAGATTGCACCGTTGCAATCTATAATGAATGCGGCGGCAAGGCTCATTTTTCTGTCCACACGCACCTCCCACGCCTCCCCGCTTTGTCAGTCCCTGCATTGGCTTCCAGTTAGATATAAGGCTCAATTTAAAATTCTGGTGCTTGCTTTCAAGTCCTTACATAATGCTGCTCCAACCTACCTATCCTCCCTAATACACAAGTATGTCCTGTCGAGGCCCCTACGCTCTGCCAAAGACCTACGTACATCCTCTGTCCGTACGCCCACCTCTAATGCTCACCTCCAAGATTTCTCTAGGGCTGCACCTCTTCTGTGGAACTCCCTTCCTTTCTCTGTAAGAATTTCACCCAGTCTCCACTCCTTCAAAAAATCATTGAAAACTTCTTCAAGAAAGCATATCAATTAAACTGTTAGCAGGGTTTTATCCCCCACACCACATGACTCCTCTCCTGCAACTGTCAAAAATTACCTACTAAGCCCTCAGTGAATAATTTTCTAACAACCTACTTCGTACCCTTACTTTTACCCTTTGTGTCACTATACCCCACTCCCTCTAGAATGTAAGCTCACTGAGCAGGGCCCTCCACCTCTCTGTTCCTGTACGTCCAGTTGTCTGGTTACAATTACATGTCTGTTAGTTCACCCATTGTACAGCGCTACGGAATCTGATGGTGCTGTATAAATAACAAAATAATAATAATAATAATAATTGTTCTTTTATAAGATATATCCAAATAAAAATGTTTGGGGCTTACTTAATATTCAAAGAATTAGCAATGGAGTTGCAAAATTGAAACCAAAAAGTAAAACGGGAAAAATTCAACATGCTGCACCTCACTGTTTAGTAACTAGCCAATGTAAGACGAAATTCTGTATCCTCACTGGATTCTGTTCCTGTAAACATGATGTAACATTTTACATTAATTTAGACTGTTCTGAGGAATTATTTAAAAAAAAAACTATGGGGGGTGATTAAGTATCATAATGAAGTCTCTCAAAAATCCTATTGTTTAAGAAAAGTACATTTGGCTGAAGTAAAGGAACATACGTAGTTACTCTGAATGTATATACAGTGTGTTGTCTTTGTAGCAACATCTGCAACAATGCTCTGAACGGGCAAACACATCTAAATGTACAAATCGCTATTAATAGACACTGATTTGGGGCCATTGTTCTCTCTTTAAATACCTTGGAGGTTTTCCTTTTATTTACAATACAGAGCCAGGAGTCTGACTTCATGCTCAGGCCAATTTTAACCCAAAGGATTTATTCACTAAATAGTGAATTGTGATGGAATGAAAACTGACGTTAAAAATTCAGGTTAAAACAGCCAAGCTGTGACTGACGCAAAGGTGGAGAAACTTTCTATATCAGTCTTTTGGCTTTCATTTTGCAATTAAATTTGTGGGTTTCCCTCCCTCCCTGGATCACCCCGGTTGTAATACTCCCTTATTCAATCATATGCACTAACCAAACTTTGAACAGTACTATAGGTGATTAATAATGCTATCTTTTCTCAGAAGCAACCACAGCTCATGCGCTTTGTTTGCTATGCTTGGAGAGCTCGATGTTTCTCCTGCTTTTTCTGTAACTCAATTCTTCAGCACAGGAGTCTATGTCAAATCGTTGACAGGTGAAAGAAAGGTTCAAATCCCGGCAGTTTTGATTTAGCCCTTCATCCTTCCGATGCAGATAAAATGAGTACCATTAAATTGGGTAATAGTAACAACCCCTTGATGTAAGGCTAAGGTAACATCCCCAGGACACACTTGAAAACCAGAGTAATCTGAATGTACCTTTCCTGGTTAAATACTTTGTTATTATTATTAATAAATAGTTTTTTCTTATTAATAGATATATACTTTTTGCAGGCAATCCTTCTAATGCAATTTACAGGTAGAAGTTATAAATTATATGATTCTGACTGCAATACATATATACATATTTATGCATGCATATCAATGTGTGCATTAGTAATATATATATAATTATGCCTAAAATGTTTACAGATATATTAATATACATGTATATATGTATAATACACACATACATTTAATTAATATATAGTATATATGTAATGAGCATGTACAGTTATGCTCAAAAGTTTGCACATCCTTGGAGAATTGGTAATATAGGTACCATTTTTAAAGAAAACACGAGTGAGCAGGCAAAATACACTTCTTTTATTTCTCATGGGATTCATATTCAACTGTAGGTTATAACAGAATGGCACACTCATAAAAAAAATTAAATGACCCCTGTTCAAAAATCTGCATACCCTTAGTTCTTAATACTGTGTATTGCCTCCTTTAGCATCAATGACAGCCTGCAGTTTTTTGTAATAGTTGTCTATGAGGCCCCTAATTCTTGCAGGTGGTATAGCTGCCCATTCGTCTTGGCAAAATGCCTCCAGGTCATGCAAATTCTTTGGACATCTTGCATGAACCGCACATTTTAGATCTCCCCAGAGTGGATTGGTGATATTAAGGTCAGGAGACTGTGATGGCCACTCCAGAACCTTCACATTTTTCTGCTATAACCACTGAACGGTCAACATGGCCTTGTGCTTAGAAAGTCCAAGAGAGTTGTCTGCCAGTATCTTCTGATAACATGCTGCATTCATCTTGTCATCAATTTTCACGAGATTCCCCATGCCTTTAGTGCTCTCACCCCCCAAAACATCAGTGAGCCACCACCATCCTTCAAGTTAGGGATGGTATTCTTTTCACTATAGGTCTTTTTGGCCCCTCTCCAAACATAGCACTTATGGTCTTCTCACTCCAAATTACAGTGAGCCAGAAGCTGTGAGGTGTGTCAAGGTGTTGTCGGCATATTGTGACTGGGCTTTTTTGTGGCATTTGCTCAGTAAAAGCTTCTTTCTGGGAACTTCAACCATGCAGCTCATTTTTGTTCAAGTATAGTCGTATTGTGCTCCTTGAAACAACTGTCTTTTTCCAGCCTGTATTTCTCCTGAGGTTACCTGTGGGTTTTTCTTTGTATCTCCAAACAATTCTTCTGGCAGTTGTGACTGAAATCTTTCTTGGTCTACCTGACCTTGGCTTGGTATCAAGATATCCCTGAATTTTCCACTTCTTAATAAGTGATTGAACAGTACTGACTGGCATTTTCAAGGCTTTGGATATCTATTTATAGCCTTTTCCATCTTGATAAAGTTCCATTACCTTGCTACGCAGGTCTTTTGACAGTTTTTTTCTTCTCTGCATGTCTCAGTATTTAGCCTACTCAGTGCATCCACGTGAGAGCTAACAAACTCATTGACTATTTATACATGTGACGTGTGTGTGTCACCTTGTGTGTCTGTAACAAGACCAAACATTCAAGGGTATGTAAACTTTTGATCAGGGCCATTTGGGTGATTTATGTTATCATTATGATATAAAAAGTTCACTATAACTATCCTTCAATAAAATACATTAGAATAGAATTTGTTTCCAAGGCAAAACGCATTCAAAAGATTTTCCTCCTTCACTGGGGTCTGCTAGGCTCTGCTCCCTGATTCGACTATGCTCCCTGACTCCATTACAGCTGACAGATAGCTAGAGACAGCTTGTGCTTAGAGCCTCCTATTAGCTATCCTAAATTAATCCTAAATCTAATAAATTATTAGTTGATAAGCTAGTCAGAGCTAGTTTATCAGTTGATCACTCTCAATCAATTAACTAAGATATACCTCCCAATATTTCAAATAGACAAAGAGGGACACTTTAATTTTGGGGTGTATGTGGGCATGTGGCCAGTGGTGAGGCTGTTCTTAGGAGACTTACTATAAACAATTGGTGCAAGTAAAATGTAATTTAGAAGAACAATTTCTCTTCTTTACAAAGGTTGATTTCTAAACACATTTTATTATTGCTTTGGAACACTTGTGATATAACAACTTTACATAACAAGTCAGTAAATATGAGAAATACATGGCCTCTCTCGGCTTCCGTAGTTATGCACTAACACACACCAACAATATGTGAAAATGTAAAAAAAAAATATGGACTGTCCCTCCTCAATAGGATAACTTGGGAGGTATGGCTAAGCCCTGCACAACCAAACTCTTCTGATGCTGTGGAGGTGGGGTTCTAAAACTGTATAGTTATACATACAATGGGAGGACACCAGGGCACTCCTAAAACTATAACCACTGCAGCACACAACAGTGGTTCTGGTGCTAGTAGTGTTCCATTAAACTTGTTACTAGTCACAGATTTAATATGTGTGTAATTCCATAAATGTCTTTTTCCATAGTTTATACAAACTTAAGGTCCAAAATTTGTTTTCCTGGCTTCTAAATTCTACAAGCATTTATCAGTCCCTCAATCGCGTGTAGAAAAACTCATGTGTGTAGCATAACCCAATGGGTTAATAAAAAGAGTGAAATTACTTGTTAAGTGGTCCAGCGCTCAACTGTCTCACCAGATAATAGACTAGGCTATACAATTCAGGCTCTCCCACCTCATGTGACAGGAGACATCAGGTCAAGTAAATCAATTTACTTATGTCTTGTCTGTTTTTCCTGTCTTGGAGATGAACTCAGGAATTCTAAGTGAAATCATACAGACACACCTCAGATAGGAACGTAGATCTATATCAAGCAAATATGTGATATTTTGCTTTATCTATCATCAAAACTATGGTAATGACTAGTCTTGTGCACAAATCATTTTAAGCTGTGGTGAATGAATCAAATGCTGTCAATCTATCTACAAACTAATCGATTAATTAGCCCATAGATTGACAGGAATTTGATTCGCTCAACACAGTTGAAATGGATTTGTGCACTAGGCTAGTAATGATTTTCTACTGTTATAGCACTGTTATAGGGATACAACCAAATGGGTTTGTGATTCCTGAGGTGTCACTTATACTAATTTTAGAGCCCATAGCCCTCTAGTTCAATATTGACTTGAAAAACTAAACTGAAACAACAAAATAAAATAGGCCAACTTGCAGCGTTATAAGTCAGTTCCATAGAGTCACGATTTTGGCCTGGTCTGAATGATTGGTAGACTGTCTTACGTGCATTCATGCCAGGCAGACCTGGGGTAAGTGTACCCCGCTATCTTCTCAGCGCTCCACTTATAGGTGTAGAATTCACAACCTGTCATGCTTTGCCCTTGATATAAATCACTGAATAACACTAGCGCAAATATATGAAATTGCCATTATGGCTGGTTGATATATGGCCCCCTTAGTGTCTTACAAATTTAAAATTGTACAAAAAAAAGTATATATTTAATTTAGTTTATTGATGTGAGGGAGGCAGAAGGGTGATGCATACAAAATTTATATTTTTTTTATGTATACACTTATCTATAATCAATAAAGTATGAATTGTCAAGAATTCCAAGTGTATTCAATGTGAATTTAATATTTGAAGTTAAACTTATTGAAAAAAAATGTCAATAAAGATTATGCATGTAATTTGTAGTTTGGTTCTACTGGAGCAACATCTGGTTCTTTGGTACCCAAGCAAACTCCTTTTAACTTCAGCCTTTCAGAATTTAATTCTTCCTGGATTTAATTCTGGACCTAATTTCAACCGCTAAGCCCGATAAATGGGTCAGCTGTTTAACATAAAACCACCATAAACACATATATCAGACGTTTTAAATGACTGACTTTATAGACATTAAAAAATAAATTAAAGGGTGACGCCAACCTTTTTAATAACCCTGTTTTTTTTTTAGATTTAAAAAAACGCCCTATTAGGTATTAGTAATTAGGTCACCCCCCTTGCAAACCTGCAAACTAGACTTTTAACTTTTCCAGCACCAGACGAAGCTCCCTCACTGGTTCCCCCTCTCCTCTGTCCGATGTCACTGCTAACCTCGCAAGATCTATAGAGAAGCATATTAGATTAAACCGCATGCGCGTGCACTAAGGGTGGACATAAGAGATTCGGAGGGGATGTTATTTATAAAAAATATATATATATATATTTTTTTTTTAAAGGATTCACTTAAAGCAATGCAGGGAGATGTGGATGGTGAGGAGGGTTGAAATAAGGAAGGAATTCCGGGCTGCCTGTTACGTGTAACGTACAAAAGTGAAGCTATCTCTGTGTGACCTGTGTTTGAAGCAGAAACGCTGAATACACAGAATCCTGCAACCATGGAATAATCCTTTATATAAAAGCCTATCTGTTCAATATGACCCCCATATTAGCATATTAATATTAACTGCTAATACAATAAAGGCCACGGTGGGGATATAAATAAACATGTCCCTTGGTCAGCAGGTAGGGGCTATAATTGTATATGTCAGCAATGTTTTCAGTACAATCATTTTTATTTAAAATGTGGAATGGACTTTGAATTCGCTTTAAATTGCCAACAATTCACACTTAGTGAATAACCCTGTCTGCGTCATTCCACAGAGCAGTAAAATTGGTATAAACAAAACATACTCCAAAATGAAAATAGACATGTTTGCTGTAAGATTAGAGAAATGGAGTCACAATCCGCTTAAAAGTACAAAAGTGTTTTTTGTGCCTTATTAACATAGTTAAATATATGTTAACAGTGTATAAAAGAGTAATAAGAAACAACAAGCTGATTGACTGAAATGTA
>OW240920.1:64688219-64709272 GCA_933207985.1 Pelobates cultripes
TGTGTGTATGGGGGGCAGTATGGGGGGGTAGTATGTGTGTATGGGGGGGCAGCATGTGTATGGGGGCTATGTGTGTGTGTGTGTTAAGGGTAAGGGGGGCTTTTTTAATAATATATATCTTTATTTAATTTAAAAAAAAAAAAATATCCTATGTCCCCCCTCCCTTCTTACCTTTATTGAGGAGGAGGGGGGACATATTTTCATCCCTGGTGGTCCCAGTGGTGAATCCCTGGTGGTCCCAGTGGTTACAGTGAACTCTAGCCCGCGCTCCCGGGCTAGAGTTCACTCTCGCGAGATTTGGAGCGTTGCCGTGGTAACCGCGGCAACGCTCCAAATCTCGCGAGAGGAGGACCCGGAGGAGCTGCAGATTGAGCTCCCGGGTCTTCCCTCTCCCTCCCTTGCCGGCTGTCAGCACAGTGCCTGCGGACCGGGGAGGGAGATCTCTGATCTCTCCTCCGGTCCGCAGGCACATTGCAGGGCTAGCACCTGCATGTGCTGCTGGCAGGGGAGGGAGACCGGCGGATTTCTCGGGGAGGGCAATTGCCCCGTTGCCCCCCCCCTGGATCCGCCAGTGCTTTGGGGGTGTTTTAAAATTGTATGTTTTTCTGTACCTGGAGATAATTTAGTTTGTACAGTTCCTGACTCAATTATCTTTCAGGCACAGGGGAGGAGTTTACTGAATTTATAAATTGTAAGTGCTTGCCTGCATCAAACAGATCTACTCTCAGCATTAAGTCTTGGCTAATATGTGGGGGAATGCTATACTGGCTATAACTATTGCTATACTGCTATCCTCTCTGGAGTAGAGCTTTGACCACTGGGAGCTGGATCCGGGACTCGGATCCAGGATGGGAAAAGATGGCAAGACCCCAGCCCAGCGGCGCTGGGTAAGGGACTGAAAGTGCTTATGGTGTCCCGGCTATAGCTAGGAAGCATGTTTGGTGGAGGTACCCAGTTTGTCTGCCACAAATAAATACAGAAACAGTGGTGTTTGGAGTGAAGGAATGCAGGTTTATTATTTATTTAATTTTATGAAACTACTAAATGTCCAACTGCCTGTGGCGGAATCAACCTCGCCACTGTACAGTGGAGAAGCCTGGTTGCTCGCCTGCTCCCTTTAGACTATGACCCTGCAGTTCAGAGCTGTTATTTTCCCTGCTGAAAGGTGTATTCGTGCCTTTCTGCCAGGGTGTTCGGTAGCTGGAGTGTGCCGTCAATTGACCACCTAGAAGCTGTGGTTAACCAGCGGGGTGGCCTTTGTTCATCTGCCGAACACGTGGCAGCGGCCATTTTACCTCCCGAACGGCCAGCGGTGTTCAGCGCTCAAACTATGGAACTAAAAACGGACATTTATTGGCGCGAACACCGCTGGGCCGCCAGCCTCTTTCCCTTCCCATTCGGTAGCAGAACCAAATAACTGTTCAATCGGTAGTTTAACCAGATGAACAGCATCACCCAGATAGCTAAGCCATGGAGCCTATTCGTGTAACGAAAGACTATGGGAAAGACTTTGGCTCCATGGCGATTGAACTGTATGTATGTGATCTGAGCGCCATTCGGTAGTAATGTGCGCTCAGATCTAAGCTATCTGGGGATATGTAGAATGTTATGTTTTATGTAATAAATGTAACAGTATGTAATTTTATGTCTTTTACTGTATTTTTACTGCCATGTGGTTAATGGAGTTTTGCCTCTGTCCTTGGAGATAATTGGATTACTTCCCAATTATCTCCAGGACAGAGAGGAGGGATTGTGATGTAATTGTGGGAGTGTTTAAAGGTGTATGTATGTGATTGGCTAAGAGCCAATATGTTTCCCAGTTTCCCATCTGGTCCCCTAGGGGAGTGCCCACCAGGTGGGAGACCTGCATAAAAGCCGGGCAGGTAGCCCCAGTAAACCAGATTCTGCTTGACCCTCAAACCGAAGTGTCGTCTCGTCTTTGGGGGGATTTACTGTATGCTGTTAGAGACTGATTGCGAGGAGTGTAAGCCGCTTGGGGGCTTTTCCTGTTCGTCTGCTAACAGCTATTCGTGTGTCTCTAGTTCGGGAGTTTGGAGCACTACTTGATATGCAGTTCGGGAGTTTTGAGTATTCCCTTGGTTGCAGTTCGGGAGTTGGTGAATTCGTGGATTTGCAGTAGCTGTCTGTGCATCTGAATAAAGGGAATATCGCCTAAACGGTTTTTAACCTCTTGTGGGCAAAACGGTCTGTTACACTGCCTATTTAAAATACAACCCACAAGGTATATAAAAGAGAGAAGTATAAATCAGTAGTCCTATATTTATATGAATATTCACTGTCAAAAGACTAGGCTTCGTCTATCTTATCACCGTAGTGAGGGTGAGGAAGGTGGATGAAAATATTGATATAGTTCAGAAGGCAGCATAATCACCAGTTCCAGAAGGGTTGGTGCAGCTCCTAGGTTGTTCTTGAAAATATATATATCAACAAAGAAGAAAACTAATAGTGTATTATGTAAAATACAATGAATTAAACTAAAAAAAATTGTCCACTCCCACTTTTTAGGAACTTAGGTTCAGCTCCAACGTGAATGCTTGGGCAGAATAATCCCCACCTATAGATATGGTGTGGATTATCATGTGGATATGTGTGGAAGCAAATCAAAATAATAAAGTGCAGTATGCCTTTGTCTATCTTATCATCGTAGTGAGGGGAAGGGAGGTGGATGATATCAATGAAAACAATGTTTACTAATATTAGCAATTAGAGGTATAGGGTTATTCCAACCTGCATGACCACTTTTGCTTTAGAAGTGGTCACGGAGCAAGCAATCTGTATGTGGTGTGTTTTAACTTGAAATGCTGTCTATACAAAGAAATCGCCACTTTTGTTCTGCAGTCTAGTTGCACCAACAGCACATGTGACCTCAGCAGCTCGGAACACTGTTCTGGACTGACTGATGTGAGTTCTGTGCAAATATTATGTCAGCGGACAAGCAGGTTGTAACGAACGCTGGTATAGTAGCTACCTATTCATCTATTTTCTCGGGTGTTGAGTCAAAAGATTCTCCATACGAATGGCAGTCTCCCAAGTGTATCCTCCCAGTAAAGTAGACAGGTACCCAAACATCAGCCGAAATTAGATGAAGGGTGCAACAGGAATGATTTTAATGGGTGCAACACTGTCTTTTATGCAAGTCCCCATGCAAGGGTTACTCCCACCTGGACCTTGTTGGGGACTCCAACACAAAGTTATACACCAATCACAACATGGTTACAAAGTATAACACTCCCATAGTAAACATACAATTCATCCTCCCTCCCTGCCTGGTAGATAATTGAGTCAGATACTGAGCTCTCCTAGCTGTTCAGGAAAAGGAAGCAGACGTTCGATGGTTTGACCGGTGTTCGGGAAGTCGAGTGTCCGATTTTAGTTCCAGACACTCAACGAGTCGAAGTCCCGCTGCCTCCTTTTGTGCGAACAAGATGACCGGCGTTTTCACCTGCACGTGGTGTTCGACTATACGAACCGCGGCCACACAGGGAGAGCACTAATTCCTTGTTCTCTTTGTAGTTAACGAGCCAGGGGGGTGGTCTGTGTTGGGTAGTTTCAACTACCGAATGGAAAAAAGTTAAATAACTGAAATAACAGGGTAATTTCTTCACACACGTGTATTTGGCATTGGCCAAATGTTGGGAAGCGACATCGAAACGAGGAGGTTCAATGTTGGCTTAGGGTAGAGGCACGGCGCAGCTTGGATTGAAAGGAGGTATGATAATGAAGTGGTATTGAAGATGAAGAAGAAGCAGAAATTAACCAGGAAAACCTGGCCTGCCACTGGATTCAAGGTAAGTTTTAAGCTTAATTTTAAGCTATTTAACTTTATTTTTTTTTGGGGTGGGGACAAGAAACAGTTAATTAACTTAGAACAAGATTAAAGAAAGCTGAAAAAAGAATTGGAGTAACATCTTAAGCATTGAAGAATTGGGCAACAACACTTTTTAGAAGCCTGAAGTTAAAGCCATGACATATGAGAACAATCATAATACAAATATTATGCACTGAATGGTACATCATTTTTCCTCTATTGAGTTTTATCTATACAGTCTTATTGCTTATTGTCTCACACAGTGAAGATAAGGGAAAATATATGCTTTAGTCTATTATTGTATTACACTACAGAAAATAAAATATTAAATAAGAAAAGAACATGAAATATGTAATATTCTGTGTGTCAAGGTGATTGATATAAACATTAATCAATTAACTGTGGGGCCTAGATGTACTGCATATTACACATCCTATTCAGATTTGTTACTATTTTCTATCATTTTTCCTTTCAATTAGTGTAATTAGCACAAAAAAAAAATCACTGGGAAAGGTTTACGCATATTGAACTCACGATAATTTCCTTTCCTTTTTTTTTTTTTATGCTGCCTTTAAAAATGTCTCTACAAAGCAAACAAGAACATTATAGGATGTTTCTAATAGCACAGAATATCTGATACTAAAGAAATCATGTCCATCATTTGCCTTTTGTAAAATAAAATGGCCCTCTGCTTTTTCTTTTGAAAATCATCAAAATGTTTTCCTGCAGGAGATGAAAAGCCAGGACTTCCACTGCTCACGAAAAACCCTTACAATTGGTATCATTGGCCTGCTTTCATGTTTGCCATTATTTATAGCTTGTAAAGACTATCCATTGCCACCGTTCGGAAAACACCATTCAAATGCAGATTGCTCATAATCCCATCAGTCTATTCATCCATTAGCCAGCGTGCGAGTTGTATGCTGGAGACTTGCATGAATGATAAGCAAATAACGATAAGAAATACTGTTATGTCTCAATTAATGGCACCTACAATTCTTACCGGCTTAACGTTTATGGCTATCCCTCCATCAGTCACATTTTCAAAACGTCATTATATTTTTGTGAACCATGGTTGGACGCAAGGTACCTTTCTTACTTACTGAAGGGGGTGAATCTGCAGATCACTTGCTGCCATAGCAGTGTGGAGAGTCCGCATTCAGCAGGTAAAAATAAATGTAGTATTAATTCAGTTCAAGGATAGAAAAGAAATGGCATTTAACACATGGGGTACGACTGCTAGCCATTTTTTAAAATATCTCAATCAGTACCTAAAGGGTAAGCCTTTTGACAGAGTTGCAGGGCATAGAAAGAAAGTTGGTTATGTAAATTATTTAGACAGATTCTACTTCTGTAAAACAGAGCAGTTATCGAGGGCTTTCTAATTATTTTATGCCCTGTGGTTCTGCGATTGGGGGCAGAAATGACTATTTGAAAAAGAGTGCTGTGATTGACATAAGTCTGTCCCCCTGGATCTCATTAAAGGCTTGCTTTACAAGTGGGATAAAGAATAAAATAACTACAGGGAAATAAATCTCCTGCCTTCTCTGTGTTTCTTTTTATCTATTTGTTGGAATATCTGTATAAGTCAGTCAGGCACCAGTTAATACTTCAGCTGTAAAAAAGTTTGAAAGTGATTGTTTGATCTGATGCTAAATGTGATGGCTAAATAATTAATTAGTTTGTATTTGAGGGAGGGACCTGGCTTATAAATACTCTCCTGCTATTCCTACGCAGATATTTATTTTCTTTCTTTTACTCACCACATTTGCACCTTATGCATCCAGAGTAGGCATGTGCATGGGAAAAAAATTCGGTTCGGTTCGGCATTCCGAAATTCGGGACTTCGGCAATTCGGCACTTCGACACCTCGGAACTTCGGCACTTTGGAAATTCTGCCAGTGGCTGCTCACTGTTGAAAAAAATGTTTTTTTTAAAAACAGGGTCCCCCCTCCCGAGCGTGGGGGCTTTTAAACTAAAGTGGGGGCCTATTGCCCACCCAGGCCCCCATCCCTGAGCGGTGGGTGGGGGCCCTAAAGTAAAATAATGGGGGGGGACCTAATGTCCTCCCAACCAGCCCCCACCCCTGAGCGGTGGGTGGGGGCCCTAAATTAGAATAAGGGGGAGGACCTAATGTCCTCCCCCCTAGGCCCCACCCCTGAGCGTTTGGTGAGGGCCCTAAATTAGAATGAGGGTGGGGACCTAATGTCCTCCCACCGGCCCCCATCCCTGAGCGGTGGGTGGGGCCCTAAAAACTAATTGGGAGGGACCTAATATACATTAGGTTCCCCTTCTAATTAGTATTTTAGGGCCCCCACCCACCGCTCAGGGGTGGGGGTCAGGTGAGAGGACATTAGGTCCCCACTCAATTAGTATTTTAGGGCCCCCACCCACCACTCAGGGGTGGGGGCCAGGGAGGAGGACATTAGGTCCTCCCCCTTATTCTAATTTAGGGCCCCCACCCACCGCTCAGGGGTGGGGGCCAGGGGAGAGGACATTAGGTGTCCCCCCCAATTGGTATTTAGGGCCCCCACGCACCGCTCAGGGGTGGGGGCCAGAGGGAGGACAATAGCCCCCCCTTATTTTACTTTAGGGCCCCCACTCGCCGTTCAGGGGTGGGGGCTGGGGGGGCAATAATTCCCCCCTTCAGGTTAGGAGGGGGGGGGGAGACATGTTTTTTTGTTGTTTTTTTTTTACAGTGAGCAGCCACAGGCATGCCCCTACTTGCGGTATAGCGAGTAGGGGCATAATTTACTAATACTAAGTAATCTATTGGTATTACTTAGTATTAGTAAATTTGGCTGAAAGACCAATTTAGGTCTTTCGGCCTTTTAGTAGATAGCTCCCTAATACCGTGAGAATTAGGGAGTTATCTACTTATTCATTCCTGTCATTACATTGACTGGCCAAGTAACTTACATTTTATATGAATGTGTGTTACTTGATTGTTGTAAGTTTTGCAAATGCTTACAGCTGAATCCTGGCTATGTTGGTATACTTTTTATTTAAAATTGTATACAGTGTAACATGCTTCTTCTTCCACTGGGTAAGTATATTAGTACTTACGCAATACTGTGCTTTGACACTTCGGAACTTCGGCACTTCAGAACTTCGGCAATTCGACACTTCGGAAATTCGGTAATTTTGGAACTTCGGGACCTCGGTAATTCGGCACTTCGGCAATTCGGCACTTCGGCAATTCGGCACTGCGGCTATTCGGACATTCTGAAGTACCCGAATGTCCGAATTGCCCGAAGTTCATCCAAATACATATTCGGCCCGAAACAAATTGCATATGTCTAATCCAGAGTTCTGTATCTTTTATTACTTTCCTCTAAGTTCCTATCCAAAGGTCTTCAGCTATAAATTTAGAATAATCTTCTTTGTTTTCTTTTTTCTCTGAATTTACTTTGCAATACTTCATGTAGACATCTTTCAGGCCTAAAAACAAAGAGAAATTCAGCGCTCGCAAAATACTGATATAGTTCTGAAGGCAGCGTAATCACCAGTTCCAGAAGGGTTGGTGCACGCTAGGTTGTCTTTGAAAATATATATAACAACAAAAAAGAAAACTAATAGTGTATTATGTAAATTACAATGAATTAAACTTGTAAAAAATAGTCCACTCACACTTTTTAGGAGTTTATGTTCCACTCCAACGTGAATGCTTGGGCAGAATAATCCCCACCTATGGATATGGTGTGGAGCAGGATCTGCCCCTATTCCTCATTACGATGTATTATCATGTGGATATGTGTGGAAGCAAAATAATACAGTGCAGTATGCCAGACCACATAGCAGCAGTAGAAAAATATGTAAAATGTGTACTCACATATTATGGAGAATAAATTATGGTTCCACAGGTATAGCAAGAAATGGTATGGTCCTCACTCAAGGATATAGGTGATGATGGTATTTTTTCGCATATATACATAAAAGAGAAATAAAACCACAACAGTGTACACTGTAAAAATGGAGTGAGAAGAATAAAAGCGTACTCACATGTAGTAGAGAAAACTTAGATTTGCTCAATCCAATAGGCGCAGTTTGTATTTTACCCATACCAAAGATCCAGCAGCAGTGAGTGAGCTACTTTTTATTGGAACTCACGGACTGTTGCATTGTATAATGCTTTCCTATGGGGTTTTGGGTGACCCTGAATGTCCTTATGCATAGCGTGAGACCAAAAGTCACCTAACCACCCTGAAGTCCCTCTAGTGGCTGTCTGGTAGATATCCACTAGAGGTGGCGTTAACCGTCTAATGTAATTACTGCAGTTTATCAAAAACGGCAAATATTATAATTGCATAGTTGAAAGACCTAGGACACTGCACCCAGACAAATTCAATGAGCTGAATGGCCTGGGTGCCTATAGTATCCCTTTAAAGGATTACTGCAACCACCATGACCACTTCATAATTTTGAGTCTGTATTTGCAACTTTTCAGTTTGTAACACTGCACAAGGAATGATATTAGTAACTCTGGCAGCATCATTGGAAGGGGCACCTTTGAGGTGTGTTCCCTGCATAGGTAGCCATGGCGACAAAGGCACTAGGTTCCTGACAAAGCATGTACAACCCCAAAATAAACAACTCTAAAAAATGTGGGTTCTGTACATCTGCATCAATCAGAAATTGGCATTCACCATAAACCATAATTAGCTATGTGATAGAATTTATCTTGATTCCAAGGCTCAAGCTTATAGGTGTCATATAATGATATCCTATATTAAAATTGGCTTACTTAGACTCAGGAAATGCTTGATGCTTAAAACAACACTTAAGACGATATATGTCTAGTTCCGGGAGCAGAAAGCCCCCATCTGAGCTGTCTCTCTTCTCTAATCATTCTGTTCTTTCTCTTTCTCAGAACGTATTTGTTATATGTACATAACATTCATCCCTATGTCTTATCTGTACTCCTTTTACCCTTTCACTCCCTTCCTACTACTGTCCTATGAGTATTTGCAGGGCCGGCCTTAGGTGTTCAGGCGCCCTGTGCGAAACAATCTTGTGGCGCCCCCCTCACCTGTCTCTGTTTGGACCCCTTCAAACTATTTTAGGAGCATTCACAATCTGTTGCCTCCACCCCCTTCTACAAAACCACTGCACCTCTTAACCAAAATCCCTGGCCAGATCTTCACCAAGCCCCTGGCCACCACTTCATCAAACTCCTGGCCACCCCTTCCCCTTCATCAATGCCCTGGCCATCCCTTCGTCAAACTCCTAGCCACCCCTTACCTTTCATCAATCCCCTCCCACCCCTTTATCAATTCCTGCCACCCCTTCATCAGTCCCCTGCCCCTCTCATCAATTCCCTCCCACCCTTTACTCAGCCCTCTGCCCCTATTCATCAGCCACCTGACCCCCTAATCAATCCTCTCCCACCCCTTTAACAGCCCTCTGCCCCATTCATCAGTCCCCTGACCCCCTCACCAATCCCCTCCCCCTTTTATCAGCCCCCTGACCCCCTCATCAGTACCCTCCCACCCCTATCACCCACCTGCCCCCCTTTAATCAGTCCCATGCCCCCTTTTCAACCCCCTGCTCCCCTTCATCAGCCCCCTTAATACATCCCATGCCAAATAATCCAACCCCTGGCCACCCCTTCATCAGTCCCCTGCCCCCTCATCAATTCCCTCCCACCTATTTATCAGCCATCTGCCCCCATTTCATCAGCCCCCTGATCTCCTCATCAATCCCCTCCCACTCCTTTATCAACCACCTGCCCCCTTTAATCAGCCCCATGCCTCCCTTTTCAGTTTCCTGCCACCCTTTATCAGCCCCCTTAATAAATCCCCTGCCAATTAATGCAATCCATGCCACCCCTTCATCAACCCTTTGCACCCCTTAATCAGACCCTGCCTCCCTTAATCAACCCCCTGCCCCCCTTAATCATACCCTGTCATCCATGCCCAGTCCCCTGCCCCCCTTAATTAGACCCAGTGTCACCCATAGCCAGTCCCAGTCCCCTGCCCCCCTTAATTAGACCCAGTGTCACCCATAGCCAGTCCCAGTCCCCTGCCCCCCTTAATTAGACCCAGTGTCACCCATAGCCAGTCCCAGTCCCCTGCCCCCCTTAATTAGACCCAGTGTCACCCATAGCCAGTCCCCTGCCCCCCTTAATTAGACCCAGTGTCACCCATATCCAGTCCCCTGCCCCCTTAATTAGACCCAGTGCCACCCTTATCTAGTCCCCTGCCCCCCTTAATTAGACCCAGTGTCACCCTTATCTAGTCCCCTGCCCCCCTTAATTAGACCCAGTGTCACCCTTATCTAGTCCCCAGCCCCCTTAATTAGACCCAGTGCCACTCTTATCTAGTCCCCTGCCCCCCTTAATTAGACCCTGCCCCATTTAATGAAAGATGTTTGGCTTAAAAATAAATAAGGTACTTACTTTGAAGGCTGCTGCTCCCTCCCTGTCTGCAGAGCACCGGCCGCCGCCCTCACACATGGAGCGGATCCCTCTGCGGCTCTCTGTGAAGGTGCAGCACTTGGACGCTGCGCCTGCGCCCCAAGCTCCTCCTCCACGCTCCGGAAACTGACCGCGGCTCAGCTCTCACACAATCTCGGGCCGGCCAGTGACAGAGCGACTGCGAGCTGTGTCGGCCGCCCGGCGCCCCTGTTGCCATGGCGCCCTGTGCGGCCGCACAGCTCGCACACCCCAAAGGCCGGCCCTGGTCACTATACCTCACTCCCTGTAGCATGTAAGCTCATTGAGCAGGGCCCTCAATCCCTCTGTTCGTGTGCGTCAAACTTGTCTGGTTACAAATAGGTGTCTGTTAGTCCACCCATTGTACAGCGCTATGGAACTTGTTGGTGCTTTATAAATAATAATAATATAAAATTTAAGCAATACTGTCTCTTGGTATTTTTTTCTTTAACTGTATATTTTTAGTCTCCGATTTTTGCTATGAAACTGTGGTACTTTGCTTACATGCCTCAGCTTATGAATTGTGGAGTTTGTAAATCTATAATTACTCGAATCTTCTCCCATTAATAATGTTTTCTCTTTAAAAAAAAAAAATTAAACATATGCACTTTGTTTGTAAGCCTGAGACTAATTAAAAAATAAGTTATACTCATGTTATTACATACCTCCCAACATTTTAAATGGACAAGGGATTTGTGCTTGAAATAGGGACTTTATTCCTATATAGGGACACTTGGGAGGTTTGCTTGCATTCACCATAAGCAAAAAAAAAAAATATGCACTATGTTTCTTTTGATTCACATTTATAGTATTGACAAACAATGATGCTGTTTATTACAATTATGTGTAATGTAACCAGAGTCAGAGTTCACTGCACATTGAAACCATGCGTACCACCTAAGACAGGAATCTTGAATGCTGCTCCTCCCAGATGTTAATGACCTACAACTCCCAGAATTCTTTGAATGCAACAGATATCCAGAAAATCATGGGAGTTGCAGTCCAGTGGCAGTTCAGCAACATATGGGAGGATAGATATTGAAATGCCTGATCTTAACCCTTAACCCTAAGCTAAGCGTATCTCTAAGTCCCACCTAACAACCCAAGCCAATTCCTCTAATTACACCTTAGTCAATCCTAAATTGTTACCCAAATCTAACCCACCCACACCCTAACTTTACTTTGTGTGTTTTAGCCGTTCTGTAATGATTCTGCGCTCTCACAGATGTAGCATCATTAACATGTCGCTCTATTAAACATTGACAATTTTAAATGTTACCTTTACATGGCAACATGTTAAATGTTTGCTATTAGGTAACAATTAGGTGTCTTTGTTATCTCATGTCCAGCCATGGACCGTCCCAATTCTAACATCCGTCCAGATTTTAAAATATATCAATATATTTCATGTCTGTTACAGTTCCCATAAACACACAGAATAGTTAGTAAGCCTTGATTTACAGAAGTAAATGTGTATTTTTTCTTTCAGCCGGGGACACACCGCACATGCAATATCTGAAGCTCTCTTTACTGGCAAAATTTCCAGACCTTATAAGTCCCTTGTCTGTCCTCAGAATACAGTATATTAGGAGAGTTCCTGACAAGCCCCCTGTAATAGATCTACAAAGGAGGTTATTTTTTTTTTTTATTATTACATGAATTGTAACCTTTGCCAGTCATACAAATCATTGAATAACAATGTAAAAGCTTAAAAGGTTATATATTTAGTGTTTATTGTCTAATTTAAAGACACACTCTAAGATGTGAGTTTTTGGCATGATTTAATTGTGAGTTAAAAGATAACTATAATTTTCTTTAAAAAATTGCCAAATTTATATTAAGTTGTAATTTGCATTGTGTGCCTTGAATAGTCAGAGCATACCATGCAAATTAGATTAACTCCATGATGTCACGCATACAAGCATCATGAGGGCACATGCGCAGTATAGCTTTTTAGAAGAAAAAAAGCCCTCCCGCATTTCATTGGAAGGATCCACTAAGCCAATAGTTTCTGTTGTTTCTACATCATAGATGGGATTGAAGCCTTCTGCATTAGAATAAAGATATTATAGATATTACATTAAATCGACCATATAATATTGTAAATGAAACTTTTGTATTTTTTGGAAATGCTCAAATGAAAGTCAACTCAAATGCTAGTATAATAAGACAAACTGGATAAAAAGATACTACTTGTGTCAGTATTTACACCACAAATTTGCAGACCTCTCCACAATAAAATCTAATTGTAATTATATTCTATAGACTGTAAACTCGTTTGAGCAGGGTCCTCTTCAATCTATCGCATCTGTAAGTTTTCTTATAATTGTCCTATTTATAGTTAAATCTCCCCTCTCATAATATTGTAAAGCGCTACGGAATCGGTTGGCGCTAAATAAATGGCAATGATAATAATAATAATGATAATATGGTTTACCACCATTACCATAATAAAACTAACTTTAAACAAGCTGTACTCCCTGTGACACACAATAGGTTATAAGGGAGCATGCAATCACCAGTACACAAGAGGCCAGGTGAATTTAAATGAACTCTAACAAGGTTATTTTTAATTTAAAGGTCATTTCAACTTTTAGGCCAGACTAGCTGAGCTAAAAGCATAGCTAACTCAGAGAAAGTATCCAGTTCAGCTATTCTAACCTTAGATTTGAAATTCACTTTAAATTCTGTAGTAAACAACCCCAATAATGAAAATCTGCAGACTGTATTCTGATTCTAGAACTTACAATTTGTTCTAAAGCTACAGATAGGAGAATTGTCATCACAGATTGTTATGAACATAAAATTATAATATATACTATACACACAAAGAGTATTAAACACATCTGCTTTGTGAAAGTTTAGAACACACTCTTATAACACTTGCAGCTATCTCAGAACAGGGTAAATTGCTTTTTTAAAATGTGAATAGCAATCTGACCTCTAATGTGCAAATTTAATAATAATAATAATAATATAAAATATATTCATGGCTCAAGTAGTTTACCCCTGTGAGTGTGCCATGGACTCTCCAGGCTTGCAACAGTGAGTAACTTTAAAGATTGGGCCAGTGTAAATTCACTGAAAATTAGTTGTTATGGTGCAAGGAGGTGGCATGCGCCGGTTTAGTTGAAGGGATTGAATCGATAAGAAACAGTTTAACTCCCAAGTCTTCAAGCTGGTAATCAACCGCTCTGCCCTTCTATATCCTCTAAGTGTCCAAGGCTTTAATAACACTCTCAGCCCATCAGTAGCTCCCCATTGAGAAAAGAGAGTGAAAAAGGTACGTAGCTGAATTGGGCTGTAAAAGAGATTGAATATTGGTGTCACCGTGCCATCATTTCCGAGGCTATGCTCCTTAAAGGACCACTATAGTGCCAGGAAAACATACTCGTTTTCCTGGCACTATAGTGCCCTGAGGGTGCCCCCACCCTCAGGGTCCCCCTCCCGCCGGGCTCTAGGGGGTTGAAGGAGTTAAACTTACCTCTTTCTCCAGCGCCGGGCGGGGAGCTCTCCTCTCCGCCTCCTCTCCTCCTCCTTGGATGAATGCGTATGCACGGCAAGAGCCGCGCGCGCATTCAGCCAGTCTCATAGGAAAGCAATGCTTTCCTATGGACGCTGGCATCTTCTCACTGTGAAAATCACAGTGAGAAGCGTGGAAGCGCCTCTAGCGGCTGTCAATGAGACAGCCACTAGAGGCTGGATTAACCCTAATATAAACATAGCAGTTTCTCTGCTATATTTATAGAAAAAAAGAGTTAAACCTAGCTGGACCTGGCACCCAGACCACTTCATTGAGCTGAAGTGGTCTGGGTGCCTATAGTGGTCCTTTAATCTGCTGAACCCACTGCCCCCAATTTGATTTGAAGGCCTTTGAGAGATTAATTTGCTGCCTGTGTATACTACAAAGTATTAAATTACATACATCCCTAGCAAACAATGATACACTGTAATGTCACTATTGTTCCTCAATCTCCCTGTAATTGTGTCTGTAAGAAAAACACATGTATTTATTGTGTTTGGGTAGATCTCACACAGGGTGCTTACTTTGTAGTTTATGAAATATGCTGTTAGTTGGGACAGTCCCAGGTAATGCCAAACAAAAAAGAATTTGGCACTGGGACAGAAACGTCATCTCCAGCACCTGCTGTGAATTCGCAGGATGGGCCGTCTGCCAGAGTCAGCCTCCTCCATCATGTGCTGATGTTTACATAGGAGTATCAGAAAGGAATGGAGGTAACAGTGGCCAACAATCCTGAATGAAAGACAGAGATAGCGAGGGCTTGAGAGACAAACCGAGGCCCGAGGGAAATTAGAAGACAGAGATAGAAAGAGCCAAGGGGATAAGAGAAACCAAGGTAATTTAGGGGAATAATGAGACATACAAATAGAGTGAATGGTACGATAATAATGAAATGCACAGAAAGAGAGCTCAGGGAAATACTGAGAAATGAAGACAAAAAAAACGAGAAGGAGAATAGCAGGATGGAGGGAGAGATGATAAAATGAATTGGAGACATGTGGACAGGGTGAGCTGATGGGAATTTAGAGAGACAAATAGAGGGTAATGGTGAAAGGTGATGGAGGGAGATAGAGGGACAGAGATAGGGATAGGAGTGAAATAATAGGCAATGGAACGAGACAAATGAAGGATCTACTGAGTGACAGACTACACAGGGGAATAATGAGGTGAAATGACATTACTTAAAGAGACAATACAGGTACCTACACATTTTAACAAAAATAGAGAATATGAGAATTCTGAGAATGGGCAAATGCTTAGAGAAAAACTTAATGGCCTGCCCTTCAGTTTGTCCCCACTCAGGTCTCAAAATTTTTTTCGCTCACTTCTGCCATTACAGAGAGATCCTGACTGAGCAAGTTCCCTTTGTATGAGAGATACTGCAACCATGGATGATCGTTTTGTCCTTCTTTGAGCCTCATCAGTGAAGAGTAAATGATACCCCTCTAGGCACCGTGAGTATAGGGTCCATATCTGGATTACCCTTTAAACTTAGGGAAAGCCTAAGCAAATGCATTGCAACAAAAACAGAGAGTACGAGAATTCTGAGAATGAGCAAAAACTTAAAATGAAGTGGCTTGCCCTTCAGTTAGTCCCCACTCAGGTCTTAAACATCTTTTTGCTCACTTGTGCCATTACAAAGATAAGCAATATCATACCAATCCAGAACTGAAATGCTGTCAAGTTATCTCAGCAAGAGAAATACAGTAACCCCAGAAGATCATTTTGGCCTTCTTTGGGTCTCGTCAGCAGGGGCGTACCTGAAGCATTTGGCACCCAAGGCGGATCCTATATTTTGCAGTGTTTGTATTTTTTTATGCATTTAGCACCGACCAGTGTTTGTGTGTTTGAATGTAAGCATGTTTTTGTATGGAGTATGTGTGAGTGAATGTATGGGTGTGTTTGCACGTATTGGCATTTGAATGCAGGTGTGCATTTGTCTGTAGTGTGATTTTTGAATGTAGTGGTGTGTTTTTATGTAGTGTTGACATTTGGATGCAGGGTTGTATTTGTGTGTAGTGTAGGCGAAATGCTGAGATGTATGCACATATGCACATATACTCACATATACACACACTGGCACACATATACAGACACATAGGTACACACATGCAGTTACATAGAAACACAGTCATACACTGATACAGACAAACACTGACACACACATACAGACACACAGAGAGAGACACACAGGCACAGACACACAGATAGATAGAGATACACATACAGGCACACTGATACAAACACAGACACACAAACAGATACACAGACACACAAACAGATACACATACACACACTGACACATACAGATACACATATACCAACACACATACAGATACAGAGACATACAGATACACAGACACTATCTAATATCTGCAACACTCCATTTCCTCTCTCTGATCACCACCTCTTATCATTTGCTCTCGTGTACCCCCTCACCCAACAACCTCAGCCTAACCCCCCTGAACTCAGGAGGGACCTTAATTCTCTTGATCTCCAGCAGTTGTCAGCTGATATTGATTCATGACTGCTGTCCATCCCTTCCCTCTCCTGTCCTTCACTGGCCATCTCCGCATATAACACTACCCTCACCTTTGCCATGAACGTTGCTGCACCGCTCCAAACAAGCACCTCGAGGAGGACCCGCCCCCAACCGTGGCATACTAAATCAACACACTACCTGCAAAGATGCTCCCGTTGTCTCGCACCCAGTCAGACTTCCTCCATTATATATTCATATTGTGTTCATACAGCTCAGCCCTTGCCCTTGCCAAACAGTCCTACTTTTCCTCTCTCATTAGTTCATGCTCCCGCAATCCCAGGCGTCTCTTTGACACCTTTAATTCTCTTATTCACGCTGCTGTGGCCACCCCCCAAACTAACCTTACTGCTGATAACTTTGCATGTTACTTTACTGACAAGATTGAACAGCTAAGGTAAGAATTCTCCCCTCCTTGCCATTCTGTTTCTCAACCACACATAGATCATGCCTTTCCTACCCTTCATACATTCTCCCCGGCTACTGACCAAGAGGTGGCTGCTCTTCTCTGTTCCTCTCGCCCCACCACTTGCCCGCTCGATCCTGTCCCATCTCACCTTATTAGATCTCTCTCCACTTGTCTCGTGCCTTCCTTAACACACATCTTCAACTGCTCTCTCTCTTCTGGCATTGTCCCTGCTGACCTTAAACATGCCACTGTAATACCTATACTAAAAAAAAACATCCCTCGACCCGTCCACCCCCTCTAACTATCGTCCCGTATCCCTGCTCCCTTTTTCCTCAAAGCTTCTGGAAAGACTTGTCTTTACCCGTGTGTCTCATTTCCTCCATTCCAACTCTCTCCTTGACCATCTTCAATCTGGCTTCCACCCTCTCCACTCTACTGAGACTGCGCTTATCAAAGTTACTAACGACCTTATCGCGGCTAAATCCAAAGGCCACTACTCCATACTAATTCTTCTTGACCTCCATGCGGCCTTTGACACCATTGATCATGCTCTATTTCTTCAAACTCTTCAATCGCTTGGTCTCTGTGACTCTGTCCTCTCGTGGTTTTCCTCTTATATCTCCCAACGCTCATTCAGTGTCTCTTTTTCTGATACCTCCTCCCCTTGTCCTGTCTCGGTTGGAGTCCCCCAAGGCTCTGTCCTTGGTCCCCTTCTATTTTCTCTTTATACTGCCTCTCTTGGCAAACTTATTGCCTCTTTTGGATTCCACTACCACCTGTACACTGATGACACCCAGTTATATTTCTCTCCCCGGACCTCTCCCCTGCCGTCCTGCAACGTGTCACTGCTTGCCTTTCTTCCATCTCTGGATGTCCTCCCGCTTTCTGAAACTCAATCTCTCTAAAACTGAGCTCCTTGTCTTTTCTTCTCCTAATACTGATCCTCCTCTTTCGCTCTCCCTTCAAGTTTGTGGTACCCACATCAGTCTATGCTTGCAAGCGCGCTGTCTTGGCATCATACTTGATTCTGACCTCACCTTTGGGCCTCACATCCAGCATGTTGCCAAATCGTGAAGATTCCATCTTAAAAACATAGCCCACATGAGCCCCTTTCTTGCACCAGATACTACCAAGGAGCTTGTCCATGCTCTAGTATTTTCCCGCATGGATTATTGTAACCCTCTCCTGATTGGTCTTCCCAAAAGCCGTACTGCACCGCTACAGTCCGTAATGAACGCTACTGCCAGACTGATTTTCTTCTCTAGTCGTTTCTCTCACACCTCACCCCTCTGCCAGTCCTTACATTGGCTTCCTGTATGCTATAGGAGTCAATTCAAGGTACTAATTCACACCTATAAAGCACTGAACAACTCTAGTCCCTCTTATATCTCCTCACAGATCCATAGGTATGTCCCTTCTCGGTCTCTCCGCTCTGCCTGTGACCACCTCCTGTCCGTTGTCCGCACCCATACGGCCAACTCATGCTTGCAGGACTTCTCGCGGGTGGCTCCCTTCCTATGGAATAGCCTGCCTACTGCCATCAGACTCTCCCCTAGTCCTAAGAAGTGCCTTAAAATCCATCTCTTTAGGAAAGCTTATGGCCTCCCAGAGTAACCTCTACCTCATATACCTGTCTCTTGCTCTCTCCTAAAGGGCAGCCCACCTTATTTGACTGCAAATTCCTGTCCTAATGTGTTTTATACCCCACCTCCTATAGAATGTAAGCTCGATTGAGCAGGGTCCTCTTCAACCTATTGTTCACATAAGTTTATTTGTAATTGTCCTATTTATAGTTAAATCCCCCTCTCATAATATTGTAAAGCGCTACGGAATCTGTTTGCACTATATAAATGGCAATAATAATAATAATGGTGTGGGGGGGGTGATGGGAGAGGGGGGTGATGGTGTGAGGAGGGATGATGTGATGAGGAGGGGGTGATGTGAGAGGGAGAGGGGGTGATGGTGAGAGGGAGGGGGGGTGATGAGTGTGGGGGGGGTATTGTGAGAGGGAAAGGCGGGTGATGGGGGAGACTAAATACGTTAATTCCCTGGTGATCCAGTGTGGGTTCCCTGGTGGTCCGGTGGCCATAATTTCCGGTCTGCAGCTCCGCAGAGCTGCAGACCATGAATCTCACGAGATCCAGTCAGATTGTTGCCGTGGTAACCCGCGGCAATGCTCTGATTGATCAGATCTCACGAGACACATGGTCTGCAGCTCTGCTCACTGCGGAGCTGCAGACCGGTGTCTGCGATGGGCGCAGGAGGGGCATCTCACCCGGCGGCATATTGAGCAAGCTGCCGGGCCCCCTCCTGGTGTCGGGTCCTCGGTCAGTGACACAGGACCCGACACAGTCTGACCCAGGCACCCCTCTAGTGAGTGGCACCCGGGGGGCACTCCTTTAGTCACAGTGAGCATGGGGTCCATGGCTGGATTACCATTTACCCTACACATTTTAGTTGCAATATATTAAGTTGCATATAAATTGTGCTGTATGGGTTTTATGAATGTTCTTTAGTTTAAAAAAAACAAACAACCTTTCAAAACGGCATTGTCTGCCATTATGCTCCAATAATACCGCTAATGAGGTGATATGATGAAATAACATGGGTCTTGCTTGCTGTAGATCATTTTTTTACTTTCTACAGAAAATAAAACTAAAACCCCCCAAAAAACCTTTTCTGCCCATAAAATGCAACTTGCCGAATAAGCTCATCAGTGCTATTAATTAAGCTAATAATTAAAGGTGTATTCTAAGTAACACAGCCACTACTGCTTGCTACAGTGGTTATTTTGTCTAGAGAGTCGTGTTACCATCTGTTCAGGAATGGTTTGACATAAAATTTGATTTAAAATTTACAGTACAATGGTTAAAAACCCTGCACAGAGATATTTGTAAGGAATATGCTATACTTTTTGGGAATGTGGATTCCCAAAAATGCCTGCAAAATACATCATTTCATCAGTACAGTACAGTAAAAATTCAGAAATGGTAGAAAGCACCCAATATGTGCCTAATTAAGTGTTAATTAGTATTATGGATTCATAAAAATTCCCTTTTATGTCTCATTAGAGATTTTACCTTTAAGCTGAATGCTGCAAGGTGAATTGTTAGAGTAGGACTCACCTAACAGGTTTGCCTTTATATTGGCACGTGAGCTTATACTTTAATGGACATTTCAGTTACATCAAAAACCTCTAGTATTTAAATGTACATAAGGATTTAGTACAGTATTTTTAGTATTGTTAGGAAGCATATAAAATAAAGGTATTTTTTCATCTAATCCATCTTCCCTCTGTTGCCTGAGAAGCCTGAAAAACTGGAGCTTGAGCACAAAACAAAACGATGACTCCCACACTAAGAGACCGATAGGTATGTAATGACATGTCCTCTTTCTATGTTATTTCTCCATACCTACGAACAGCGTGCTACCGATGCTCTCCGGGATCTCAATAAAAGTATGGAAAGGAATCAGCACACGTTTAATTATGTCAATCATGTTTTGTTTTGAATAGAACATTTGAATTAAATGAGCTTCACGTGACTCTTCTAGTATAATTATTGTACATCATGATAAATTCTTAGATTTGGAGAAAAAAAAAACTGTTCTTATGACAACTGCTTTTTACTAAGTAGTCTTGATTATTATATACTAGTATGATGCTCTCAGCCAATGCCAAATGACCACATAGAGACAAAACTGAAATAGGGACAAAACTGGAAGAGTGACAACACTGGAATAGGGACAAAACTAGAATAGGGTGAAAGCTGGAATAGGGACAAAACCTGAATAGTGACTTCCGATTTAGTGATTTTCAGGAGACCAGAAGGACAGTGGGTGTCTGAGGGGCCCAGGTAAGTAGTAAACTATCTTAAAATAGTTAGACTACTTTCGCAGGATGGTGCCACTGAAACCCTGCAAGCCACTATAGGGTTAGGAATACATGTTTGTGTTCCTGACCCTATAGTGTTCTTTTAAATCCAAAAGTGTGTACTAAGAACAATAAGTCTGTATGGGGAAGAGCACTGTACAAATAAAAGATTAATATTCTTATTATGACATCAGTGTTATTGGATATTGGTGATAAAATAAATCTCTGATGGAAGTAATGTAAACATCGTCAACAGGAATATTACAATATAAAGTTGGTCTATTGACTCCGTATAAACAACATTGAAAAATGTAAAATGGCTCTGTCACCTTCTGGGGCCTTTGCACAATATGTAACTGTGACAAAGCTGCTGAGTTCTGGTGGCCATGGTGGGCAGAGGAAGGTAGGCTTTACAAACCTAAACCTGTCCCTCGTGGTTGCCTCCATCC
>OW240920.1:64709582-64789646 GCA_933207985.1 Pelobates cultripes
CCGCAAGATCCTCCCTAGAACTAGTTTGTTTTTTTCCTACAATGATTACTGTGAAAGCCGTGGGAAATGGCAAGCTTGAGAAGAGGTAGCTCCGCCATTTGACAAGCTTTGTCAAGTGCAGGAAACATACAGAGACAAGGTAGATCATTATCATTATAACATACTCATATTTGAAATGGGGGAGACAGAGCGCTTTAGGTAATAAATAAAACTGGAGTTTATTCAATAAACATCAATGTTTAGTGAATCGAACAAATTACGAAATTTAGGCAGAAGAAAACGATTTAGAAATTAATTATGTATAGTCATAACTATTTTAACCTAATTTTTTTTAAATTCACTATAATGTTGTGTTTATTGAATAAACTTGGCTGTTTCACATGTAGTGTAATTGGCAGAAACAATCCATTGGTTTCTATAGTGATTTCTCTGCTTTGGGCCCTAGAATAGCCAAGCTTTTCCTTTGATAAATAAGATACATTGTTTCACCAAAAATACAGAACAATTATTTTCCCAAGGAAGGTAGCAGAAATAGTTTGGTCATAAAGGAAATCTGCACAAAGAGTTTTAGGTACCAATTTAAATACTTAATATTTGGGAGGGATATGAGTGCATTTCAGGTCCAACTGCTCAGCTAGTAAAATCTTTGATAAGCAGACTCTCCAAGGCGAGATCCCCCTACATAAGCAGCTGAGGAGATCAGTCAATATCTATCAATCTCACTGGATTTTCACAAAATTTTGTGCAATGCAAAACGTTTACTTCTTGTGCTGGTCGAAACAGTATTTTACTCCATGGGGTTTATTCGTTAAACATTGAATTGTAGTGAAACCAAATCCGAAATCTAAAAAATTCTCCAACTCAACTACAGTCAGGGCCAGCGATGCCGCTAGGCAAACTAGACTGTCACCTTGGGCACACAAACGCCTAGGGCGTATCCACTGACAGAGGGCTGAGCATGGGCGTTGAGGAAGCATTGATGCTCCTGCTCTTCTTCACTGCTCCCTCGTGTGCCCTTTGTGGTCATGCCAGGAACTGGAATATGATGTCACTCCGACCCTGGCATCACTAAACAGTGTGTGAGTGAGCAGTGAGGAATAACAAAAAGATCCATGCAGTCCCACACTAGACCCAGGGAGAGGACCAACACCGGCTCTCACAAAGGTACGGAGGCTGGATGGGCTTCAAAATTATTATTTTTTTTAAAGATTATAAATAAAATTAATTTGTGAGTGTGTGTGAAAAAATGTGTGTGTATGTGTGTGTGTCAGTGAGTTTGTCATTGAGAGTGTGTGTGTCTGTCATTGAGTGTGTGTGTGTGTCTGCCAGTGAGTATTAAATGAGTGAGTCTGTCTGTTAGTGTCTGTCTGTAAATGTGTTTGTCTGTCACTGTGTGTCAAATTAGTGAGAGTGTGTGTATGTCAGTGTATGTGTAAACTGCGTATCTGACATACACTCACTGACACACACACTCACTGACAATGTATGTGTATCAGTGAGAGCGTGTGTCTGCAATTGAAAGTGTGTGTGCCAATGACTGTGTGACTGTCAGCGAGTGTATGTGCATCAGTGAGAGCATAAGAGGGATCCCTTCTTTGCCTCTTGCATAAGGGCCCTGAAATTCTTAGTCAAGCCCCTGGTCCAGCCTCTCCACCAGGCCAGCTTCCACATAAAGCACACCGCACTGCTCCCAAGATGCAATGTTGTGCGCAGCGCTGGCAGAGTTAAGATTGACTGAAGTTTGTGGAAGGCGGCAAGGAGCTGACTGAGCCTGGTGGGTGTGACAGGAAATCTAAACACTGCCTGTGCACAACAACAGAGTCATGGAAAATATGTATATATGTATATGTATATATGTATATATTTTTTTTTAATAACGACACTTCTTTTAATTATGCTTACACTGTGTAGAAATAATAAAAAAAAACATGTAACAAGTCACCCTCCCCCAACTTTTTCCCAGCGCTCCCTCTTTTCCTCGCTGGGAGGAACTGTTCTTATTACCCACTGTACAGTGCTACGGAATTTGCTGGCACTATACCAATAATAAAATAATAGTAATAATAATATGTCATGAAATGTAGTAGTTTCACAGTTTAAACTTTTATTATTTTCTATGAATCTGTTTTTAAAACTCAAATTTGGCATTTTTGGGGTGGCTGGGTGGGTGCAAGTAGATGGTCTTCGCTAAGACACATAATAGTCTAGTACCGGCCCTGGCAACAGTGAAAGATCAACTAATTTATTTTTAATTTTAGATTTCAGTTTTGAATTTACTACAATTAATATTTAGTAAATAAACCTTTCATGTTTCTTGTGCACAGTACATTGGTGTAGAGTAGCCAATGCTATACATGTTTTCATTTAATTTCACAGAGTTGGCCAGGATCTATTATTTGCTTATTTATTGTATTTGTCTTATTTTTAATGAATAAACACCTAGATAATCTGGCACTTGACTCTGAAGTGTATTAAGTGCTTTAAGAGGTTGAATGTTGAAAGTGAGAGGCTAATTGGTTTTTAAGAGTTCACAGGCCACTACGGACTACGGACTGCAGTGAAATGAGATATGACATCTATGGGGATATTTATCAAAGTGTTCTGAAAAGCAGCAGTTACATTCAGTCATTATTTTGATTGCATTTATTAAAGTGATTTTAAAGTGACAGTTTTCTATATAGTAAATTATGTCAGTTTACACAGAAATATCCGTTTCAAGAAAACTTTTTTTCTGTCAGAAAAAGTGGCTGAATAATTAAAAGTAATCATTTGCTGGGGGTGGGGCCAGGCCGCTATTGCGGAGTAGTCACATGAAAGATCATCTCCTGTGATATTCTGACTATTTGGTCCCAAAAAACAGCTTGGCTCCTCACCTTGTGCTGAGACACGGAAGGCAACTGCACTACAAGGTGCTGTCCCTGAGAACAGGCCAGTAACTCGACTTTTGGACCCTTTGGGGGAGAAGAATCTCTGGGACCGAGGCCTGCTCGGGCCTACCCAGGTGGTGAGTGGGCCGAACGGCCGCCGCCTTGCTATCCTGCTGATCTGCAAATACCGGTCTCAGCTCTGGGTGGTACTGGCCCTGCTTACCCCCATTTTGCCCGCTAGGGGTCATCCCGGCCTACCCCCATTAACGCCTACCTTGATCGGAGGCCTCCACTAACTCTCAAGATGGCGGCTGAGCCTGATGTGCACCCCAGGGAGGAGGTGATCTCCCTCAGGGCTCTTGACACCCCTAACAGGCAATGCTGGGCAATATTATCCAAGCCATAGCTCACATGGCTCCTGAGGCCCGTCCGGGGGTGCTACCAATTGACACTGAGGATCCATGTGGAGGTCGGCTACCCACAAAGCGGTTACCACAGGGAGCAGGCAGCAGGCTGCTGAGACTCATGAAGCTGAGCTACATCAAGTACCGTGAACGACCTAAAGTTTCTGCAGAACTCCATCTCCTTACCGCATACAGCTACTACAATACAGCTCCCATTGCATTGCTACCACCCTACATCAGAGGATTACACACTCCTGGAAAGAACTTATCTGTGATAGCAGCAACTGGCCTAAGAGTAAAGCTTGGAACTATGTCATGCTGGTGAAGGGGTTCGGCTGATCTCTGCTTGGGGACTGCGGTTGCCCAGCCATGGGCTAATGAGCAGCTATACTGGGGCCATGCTCTTACCTCTCCAACCAGCTATGAGTTTCCTTTTTGGGTTCCAGTGTCCTTTATTTGATGTGGCATGCTTCTCTTTAGTTATTATCTGCTGTTCTTCCAAATGCCACTCTGTTTCACACTTTCTCATCACTAAATCTACTCTTGACTACCAATTTACTCACTACTGAGATTTATACATTAAGCTTGTTAATATAACATAAAGTGTGCAGTTTTTCATGCCACTGTTTAGCCTTTATGCATCTGTTGTGGCGTTCAAGGATGATCTATACTTACTTGCACAGCAAAAAAAAAAAAAAGTAATAATTTGCTGTGGTGAAGACATGGCACGTATTTAAAAGAAAGCTTACAGCACCCCCCTTCTCTGCAGTTAACAATAAACCCAAAACATCTCTCCTAATATCTCTCGGAAATTTATATCAGCTCTCCAATAGATTTTATTTAAATGTATTCAGCTAAAAAAGTGAAACATTTCATTCACTTAAAAAGTTAGTGAAACAAAAGTCAGTAGTATATTATTAAATATATGATTACGGTAATTAAATAATAATCAAAAGATATTGAAATATATCTACTCAATTATTGTCCATGCTACACTAAGTTGCTATGTTTCTTAAATTCATCCAGCATGTATACAAACATACAGTGATTTATTAACCAAACAAATCTGCTGCACCTCACTATACAAAGTTGTAACGGAGCTCCCTGTACCCCAGCTGGGTACCTCGGCCAAGGACCGCTTCCTAGCTGGAACAGGGGACAAACCGCAGCACTTCTGCCCACAGTTGCTGTGGCTTGACTGGGGTCCTGGAACCGCTCCCTCCTGGAGCCGAATAGGGGAACTCGCACTATCCACCCCCAGGCACTGGACAACACTCAGTCCTGGGAGCTCTAGTCCTTACAATGAATCCTCCACACTGGAACAGTGACGACACATAGTTCTGGGAGTACAAGCTGGAATACATTTAATCTGGCCAGATGGCCTGCTTTTATACAGTTTCAAATACAGTTGTGCACGCTCATGATACTCCCACAGAAAACAGGATAATCCCTCCCTTTTGCCTGGAAGATAATGTAGTCAAAAACTGTACAAAACTCAATAATCTCCAGGCACCAAAAAACACACATTTCAATTACACCCCAAAAGTACCTTAAAATTACATAACAACCCCCTAAAAGTTACATCCCCTGATAGCCCCGATCTGGGTGACCAAGATATCCAAAAATCACCCAGATCGGTTTAGGGGTTCGAGAATTTCCTGGAAGTCTTAATTTGACCAACCGCACACAAGGCTCCTGCCCAAAACACTTCCACAAGATCAGGGATAGCGGTCTGAATAGTTTGGTAGTTTAAAACTGAACAAACTACCGAACATAGTCAATATTCTTACCCTGCAGATTGTTCCCCTTGTTCGTGGGAATGTTTCCACCGAACAGTGTCTTCCTAAGTGTTATAAAACTGAACACAGGCGATCATGGAAGTCCAGCGGTGGTCTCCGGTTCGTGCAGCTGTTCGGTTCTCGAACCATATAGTCCAAATACACAAATGGAGTCTTTTACATTACATAATACAGGGTCCATAGTTTGTGGGCAGGAGGCTGGCAAGCAGGCTCCTCCAGGAGCTTGTGGCAAACTCACGTGAGAAGGGGAGTTTGTCACAAAAGTGTTGTACGAGTCTGTATAGTCTGAGAAGGTGGCTGTATTCCAAAAAAACATTTTTTTTCCATGTTCTTGTGTTAAAGTCTGCACACATTAAACTACAGGATGGCCTTAGATTACAATGTGTCTGAGCCAGGTCGCAATCTGGAGGCAGGAGTTACAAAGCTCTGAAGTCATCTATTGTAGAGGGGAACTGAGCTCATTTGATGAAACACTGCAGATAAGGCCTGTTTCGAAGACTCGAGTCCTCAAAGAGCTTGTTTAGATTTTTCATGTATTACTGCTTGAGAACAGGTACAGGCATTAGCTAACCCAGCACTGTGAGGGTTTGCATTATGTCTAGTGTCCTTTTCTTACTATTCAGTATACCAGGCCCAACAGGCTACCAGACAATGATAAGTGCTCAGGACATTCATAATATATGATAATTGTAACTGGTGACTAATGCTGCATAGGCCATACTGATAGAGGATGCTGGTATATATGGTGCCATACCTATGTAAGTACCATATACAGTACTGTATGAAGCCATGCATTTGCCATATAAGTAAGACTATCTCTACAGGGCCTCTATGAACCCCCCATGAACAGATAATATTATTACCATATAAACCTATAGGAATTATGGGACAGAAAAAACATTATAGCTAAAACACTAAACTCAATTAAACCAAAGTAAAACAATTTTAAAGTCTTAAAATATATGTTCAATTATACAAAAATAATGTATGGATTTATTTTTTGCTATTAATTACTTTTATCTCTTGGATAGACCTCTGCCGCTCTGCAGTCTGGACTGAGTTTCTGACACTCCAGAACACCATGTTTCCTGTATATATATATATCAAATGTACATATTGACATCTTTTGGCCTTCAGAACGTAAAATTCTAATGTTTCAGGTACTAAATTACATCATTAATAAATGAGGAATCCTGCAGCATATAAATTCTAAATACTGCAGCACAAGGATTTATCATGCATTGGCTGTAGACATAAGGATGTGATAAGTGTTCTAGGAAATATGGTGGCTTTGGCAACTCAGCTTATGCCCACTTATTACAAAAAATAATAATAAGGGTACCCTATAGTGACAGGAATACAAATGGATTCCTGTCACTATAGCTGTGGAAACATAATTTAGGTTCCTGGCCCCCCGTCAGTAAAGTAAAAGGTAGTATATTCACCTTATTTCCAGGGCCACGCTTGTCTCCTCGTGGCTGGCTCTGCCCCCGCTCTATTTTCTTGGCTGGGATCATCAAAATTCACAATCTCAGCCAATCCAATGCTTCCTCTAATAAGCATCTCCTCATAGAGATGCATTGAATCAATGAGGAACATTCAGCGCTTTCATGCAGTGTGGAGATGAAAGTGCAGCACTGACCCAGGAAGCACCTCTAGTGGCCGTCTGAGTGACTAGTAGCCAGCAATGTAAACGCTGCCTTTTCTCAGAAAAGGCAGTGTTTACATTAAAGAGCCTGCAGGGACATACTATGCACAGCAGAACAACTACAATAAGCTGTAGTTGTTCTGGTGACTATAGTGTCTCTTTAATCTTCTTTTGTTGATTTTTTATCCTTTTTTTTCCCCATCAATGATTAATGAATTTTCCTTTATAGACCAACACTTTCTTCTCCTCCCTTTCATACTGCTATGTTACACTGTTTGCTATAAAAATACTTCTGTAAAAGATGCCATAACTTTCTGAGGATTCTGGGAGTTGTAGTTCAGATGTTAACTTTTTGAGAAGGCCGACAATTGAGCTACAACTGCCAGAAACCCTACCTGTGCCTCTAATGAGTGCTATTAGTTTCAAGGATTTATTTTTTCATTATTTTCAGTTTGCATATAGTTTTATTGCATTATCAACAATGCATTAGAAGGTATGCTTCAACTCAATCCTGATGTGTACCTTTAAAATCAATACATTTTGACAATAATGCTCATTTTTTTAAAGGGTTACTCCAAGCACCATGGCCACTTCAGTGGCTTGAGGTGGTTATAGTGCCTGGAGTCTGTATGTGCAGTGTTTTACTATGGAATGCTGCGCATACAGTAATTACCCCGCTGGTGCGGGTCGTGTAACTGCACCACCAGTAGCACCATAGGGGCATCATTAGCCAGCCCAGAACTAGATGTCAATTCTGTGCAAAATTGGTATCTGATGCCAACACGCAGAGCATACTGGCGACTTACAGCCAATGATGGCATGCTGGCAGTGTAATTTTTTCAGTCCGCTTTCAATGAGGAGGAGTGTTGTCAGCAGAGGAAGATCAGGCTAAGGGGAGAACTTTTTCCCTCAGAGTTGGAAGAAAGGTAAGTTTAAGTTTTTTTATTAATGTTTTTGGGCATTTGGTGGAAAGGGTTTACCCAACCTAATCCAGTGTTTTGTGAAAACACAAATTTTCGGTTAAAGGATCACTATTGTGTCAGGAAAACAAAACAAATCGGTTTTCCTGACACTATAGTACCCTGAGGGTGCCCCCACCCTCAGGGTACCCCTCCCGTGGTGCTGAAGGGGTTAAAACCCCTTCAGTTACTCACCTTATTCCACCGCCGGGTTCCCTTACCTCTCCTCCCCCGCCGACGTCAGCGGAGCGGAATGTGCATGCGCGGCACCGTGTCCATAGGAAAGCATTTTTCAAATATGCCTCCAGGGTCGCAGATGCGCCTCTAGTGGCTGTCCAGAAGACAGCCACTAGAGGCTGGCTTAACCCTAAATGTAAACATAGCAGTTTCTCTGAATCTGCTATGTTTACAGCAGGCAGGGTTAACCATAGAGGGACCTGGTACCCAGACCACTTCATTGAGCTGAAGTGGTCTGGGTGACTATAGTGTCCCTTTAAGTGATGCTTTAGCTGATCAATTAGTCAATCCTATTTTTACATTCTAGGCAGCCATTCCAGGTGCTTAAAGCCTGTCCTTCTTGAATTAATCATAGGTTGTTTTTTTTTATTGATGAATCCAGTCACTGTAGCAGGTTTGTGCATCTCCTACATGCTGTACCTTGAAAACATTGAACAACTGTTACCATTTTAAGTTTTATTTATTTTACATGTATGAAATATCTCCTTGCTTTAAATCACCAGAAACAGTGTTTTTAAAACAATTAGTTGTATTAACCAAAGATTGTTGTATTAACCAAGTGATCTAACTTAAACCCCATAAACAAACAAGATTTGTAAAATATTCTATATTGGTTGTTTTGGTCAAGAGTATTATTATTATTTCAAGCATTTATAAAGCACCAACATATTCCGCAGTGCTGTACAAGTGTGGAGAAAGAGAGTACAATATACACAGACAGATATAAAAAGTAAAGAGGGCTTTGATCCAGAGAGATTTATAATTCTTGAAAAAAAGACAATTTGTAACTATTTAGAATGTAGACAGGCAATATGGACAAATTTATACAAAAGGGACAGACAGCCCTGCCTGTGAGCTTACAATCTAGTAATTATAGTACGTTTATACAAGATTCTCCCATTCTGATCTCTATTTTCCCTTATTTACTATTTAGTGACTATACAGTGTTTGGCTTCACACACCTTTCCGATGGGACCCCATTTGTAACCTGCAATCTAGCTCAGAATGCTGGGAGTTATAGTTCATGAGTGTCTGCAGAGTTTCCCAAACATTGCAGCAAAACAAATATTTAACACAACTAAAATATTAGGGGGAACATAATTTTTCACTAGACACAGTTACAGTTCAGTTTTTCGTAGCCAAAATTCAATGGTTTGTGTTTTCATTTCTTCTTTCTGTGTCTGTGATCTTTAAGTGGGTCCTATTTACTAAACAGCAAGTTTACAGAGATTAATTGTATTCCTGCTTGGCCTTATGTTTGCAGAAAAATTGGTTTTCATCGGAACACGCTGTTTAGTGAATACACCCAAAGTTTTTTGTGAGGCAAATTAAAGATGAAGTTGATTTGTCTAGCTAGCAGCATCCAGGACCCACATATTACAGGATGAAGTGAATGGAGCCTTTCAAATTGTGGCAGTTTATAAAAGCAGTGATTTTATTAGAAATCTGAACTTTTACAATTGGGGGCAGAAACACCTCCCTCGCTGCCAGTCAGAAAGCCAAGCATGTTTTCTTCCTCTTCTGTTAGCTCCACAGAGATCATTGGGAAGCATTGAAAAAGCCACAATTGTGTGCATGCGCGAGGCTCCAAACACAGAGCCTTTGCAAAGAGAAGCTTCTGATTGAAGGATTGAAGACTTTCAGTTTGCAGTTTGAGGAGGGGGGAGTGGGATGGCTTGCAAAGGCTGCAGAAAAGAGAGCTGCAGATTTGAGAGCTGTTTTTAGATATATCCACAATGAAAAAAAAAAACATAATTAAATGGACGGTTTTATTGGCGGCCTATCTACTAAATAGAAAATAAAACTGGGGGCACTTAAGTGTTTTCTTTAAGACCAACAAGTTCAACGACTCACATGTCCCTCTTGCTGCTGTCAGCCCACATAATGTAAAAACAACTTTAATTGTTCCAGAGGAACAAAAGATCCTCCTTGATACCAAAGCGGCAATCAAATTCAAATTTCTCATTGGGTCAACAATTTGTTAATAATGTCCATACTGACTAATATATATATATATATATATATATATATATATATATATATATATATATATATATATAAAACTTTTATAAAATGGTTACTATATATTATTAACCCCTTAAGGACACATGACATGTGTGACGTCATGATTCTCTTTTATTCGAGAAGTTTGGTCCTTAAGGGGTTAAAAGCATCATTATAAACCAATATGTCATATTAATAATATAAAAAAGGTTTACAACAATGCTTTATTAAATTAAAGGTATAGGGAAATGATGTTTAATATAGAATTTGATGCCCCTATTCTTAGAACATTTGATATGTGCACCTACAAAAACTCAGGTAAAGGTTAGCAGTGACCATGTCACATTTTATTTATTCTGTAGAATTGGGCCTATACGGTCTCTACAAATCCACGGAGGCAAACCGTACAGGATTCTAAATAGAATGTCCATCACATATTAGCAGCCATTATAGTACACAGCAGTTTCTTTAAACTATATGAAAGATTGCAGCTTTAATATAATAATATATAAGGGTTGAGTATCAGCAGATATCAAACATCATTGTTTGATAATAGTGAATTGAACAAAGAGGGTCTGGAGGGGGGGAGCAAAATGGTACAAAATAATTCTAGATGAAAGTGGAGCAATGAACAGAAAAAGTTCATTAGTTTCCATGGTGATTCCTCCAATTCTAAGTCACTGAAATGTATTAATATATTGATATAACTAGCAGAATCTCACACAGCAGGTAACACTACATCATAGTAAAATGCCTGTGCACATGAATTCAATTGTTAGAAGTCACAAGTCCGTATAATCCTCTGCTTTACGATTTGATTTCTTCCTCTGCTCTAATGCAACATCAAAGGACTGGGGCAGACAGAGAATGAAAGAATTCATCTAATATAAATGTACTGATCAACCAATAAGAGAACATTTATTCAAGTAAATCTATTAGCACTCCACATATGATAGTTTATAATCACATCTACAGACTGCCAGGCTGTCTGTACAATATATACAGTCTAAGTACCACATTACTAGCACCAATAGAAATATAGATCACTGCCTTGCTATGTTTGGAATTGGATTCAATGTACACACTGATACACTTTTGCCTTGCTTGCAAAAATCATGTGAATAAAATATACATAGCTCAAGACAAAATGCATTTAAAGAGCCAAAACACTTTTAAGCTAACAATAAATTTTATTTTATTTTAAAAACAGTTACCTTTCAGGGTCAGGCTGGGGTAAGTCGCCTGATAGTCATCAAAGAACTGCAGCCATGCTTGCTGTCAATCACACACATAGGGGGATCCCAGCTCAGCACACTGACCTCACTGCAACAAAGAGGGTCAGGAGGATGCCACCCTAAGCATCAAAGCTCCACTCATGAATTAAATATCTCCACGTGAAGGGCGATCTCCTGAGCCCTAACAAATGGTTTCCAGTGATTTAGAATCCTTGTTCTGTTATAAAGATCTAATTCAAAAGTTGATGGAATGTTAGAGAACGTTGGAAAAGTAGGCAATAAATTATAAAAGTGTATCTACATGTTTAAAAAAAAGTTATAAAAATAAAACCAGGGGGAAAAAATACTGTAATCCCGAGAGTTCCAGACTGGTATCCACGTGTTTGCAGATGGAGGATTTTTTAGGAACTGGTTTTGTTTGAAGAATCAGGAGCTGCTTCTGCTGCTGGGAATGTGAATGCTTGGGGTGTGGAGCTCAGGCTGTCTGACATGAAATGTATCTGTTCTTTCCAAGTGTTGGGCAGGGCTGCATTGAGATCACAGTCTGCCTAGCCTGCTCTCACCTCAGTCCAATAGCAGTGCACTGGCTGTGCTTAGCTCACACTGCACTCAGCACTGAGTATGTCACCAGCTCCTAATCAGGAATCTCCAACTGCACAGTCAAAACTTCCTGCCTGAAGAATAAGTCAGTGGCCTTTGTTTTTACATTTAAAGGCTGGTGACACAATAACTTCTGTCGGTCATTGTTTTCTGAGAGATGACTTTTCAATGTTTTTTTTTCCTCCAACAATATACTTTTCCTTTAAATTCTCTATAAATATGAACAGTCTTAGTAAGGGAACCTCAAGTCAGACTGATGAACTAATGGATATAGAAAAAAGTAGTCAACTTAAGCATTATTTTTAAATATGAGAATTACACCATAACAGGGGCTAGAAAAAAATTATTATATTAGTAGTAGTACATTTTAAAGGGGTCCTCTAAGCACCATAACCACTACAGCCTGCTTTAGTGGAGTGGTTATGGTCCCAACATATCCCATGGATCTTGTCAATATCAGATTTTTGAGTAGTTTGTCACAAACAGAGGGTACCCTGGGTGTCCATGTTTGTGAGTTCTTAAATATGAAATTAAGCATGGAATCCCACACCACTGTCATTTACCTTGTCTGGGATTTGAGAGCCTCCATCGTGGATGCCTGTCATTTAAATTCTAATAATAAGCTCTGTCACTGAACATAGTATATGGAGGAGGAAAAACAGAAACAATGATTTTGTATTTCTATATTTTTTATATTAAAGTGCACTTCTTGCAGACACAATTTAAAAGCCCATAAATAAATTTTATGCCAATCATGGACGACATTTTTCCGGCAAAGAGAAAGAGTTTGCGTGTCAAAGCTCGTCACAAATAAGGATAGGACAAATAAGGATAGGCGTTTAATAAGAGATGTCGTGAAAAGTACAGCCTCACGACTGATCACAACTGAATCACACCTCCTAAACCCTCCCTCAACAGAAACTGTACAACCCGAGCATCACAGAGTTTGAAAATATGCCAGGGAACTATGTATATTTTAAGCAAAGATGGATATAAACATATATATATTTACCTATATACACATATATATACACATATATACATACATATATACATATATATATACACATGCACTCCAGGGTTTACTATGTAAAGTAAAATGTAACTTTTAATTCATATACAAAATAAAAAAATTAACATCAACGTTTCGGCTCACATCTGGAGCCTTCTTAAGGATGGCAGATATGAATCCTGAAGAAGGCTCCAGATGTGAGCCGAAACGTTGATGTTAATGTTTTTATTTTGTATATGAATTAAAAGTTACATTTTACTTTACAAAGACCCTGGAGTGCATTCCGTTTTTTTTAAACACCTACTATTTGTTTGATGGAATCGCACCGGGCATCACAGTCATTATATACCTGGAGTGCAAGCACCTTGGATTTATCTCTCTCTCTCTCTCTCTCTCTCTCTCTCTCTCTCTCTATATATATATATATATATATATATATATATACATATGAAACAAGGGGGGGTTGGCTGCACTCACCTGAACATGCATAAATGGGGGTGCTGCTGGGGGCCAAACAATACAAAACACAAGATCCAGCGCACTCACCTATCCACTAAACAGCAACTTCAATGTTGAAAGATTTTATTAGTTTTTTAAAAACGCCTAATCTAGGCAAAAATAATGGGGGTATAGTTACATTATATGATCATACATTGCATAAGTCTGCCTCAACGTCAATGTACCCCATCTTTGGCAGGTCCTACACTAACAGCCTAATGTCTGCTCTTATGAGATTAACCCACTTACTTGAGGAAAAAAATTCCATCTGGGGCTCTCTGCAGTACAAGGCTAAATAGAGCCCTGGGATGAGGCACCTGTGACAGGGAGGGGTGCAAAACCAAGGAGTTGGCTAGACTCCAAAATATATACATATGAAACAAGGGGGAGTTGGCTGCACTCACCTGAACATGCATAAATGGGGGTGCTGCTGGGGGCCAAACAATACAAAACACTACAATGTATATTGTTATTTTTCATCAGGTATTAATTTGAAAAAAATAAGAAAAAAATTAAATGAAATGAAACCATACTAATTCTTCTTGACCTCTTGCTGCCTTTGAAACCGTTGATCATGCTCTCCTTCTTCAAACTCTTCAATCACTCGGTCTCTGTGACTCTGTCCTTTCGTGGGTTTCCTCCTCCCTCCCAACGCTCACTTAGTGTCTCCTTTTCTAATGATACCTTCTCCCCTGGTCCTGTCTCAGTTGGAGTCCCCCATGGCTCTGTCCTTGGTTCCCTTCCATTTTCTCTTTATACTGCCTCTCTTGGCAAACTTATTACCTCTTTTGGATTCCACTACCACCTGTACGCTGATGACACCCAGATATATCTCTCCTCCCCGGACCTCTCCCCTGCCAAGTGTCACTGCTTGCCTTTCTTCCATCTCTGACTGGATGTCCTCCCGCTTTCTGAAACTCAATCTCTCTAAAACTGAGCTCTTTGTCTTTCCTCCTCCTAATACTGATCCTCCTCTTTCGCTCTCCCTTTAAGTTAGTGATATCCACATAAGTCTATCCTTGCAAGCCCGCTGTCTTGGCGTTATACTTGATTTTGGTCTCACCTTTGAGCCTCACATCCAGTATGTTGCCAAATCCTGTAGATTCCATCTTAAAAACATAGCCCGCATCCGCCCCTTTTTTACATGAGATGGTACCAAGGAGCTTGTCCATGCTCTAGTAATTTCCCACATGGATTATTGTAACCCTCTCCCAATTGGTCTTCCCAAAAGCCGTATTGCCCTGCTACAGTCTGAATTGAATGCTGTCACCAGTATGATTTTCCTCTCTAGTCGTTCCTCACACACCTCACCCCTCTGTCAGTCCTTACATTGGCTTCCTGTATCCTATAGGAGTCAATTGAAAGTGCTAACCTATACCTATAAAGCACTGAACAATTCTAGTCCCTCTTATATCTCTTCACAGATCCATAGGTATGTCCCTTCTCGGTCTCTCCGCTCTGCCTGTGACCTTCTTCTGTCCGCTGATCGCACGTGTACGGCCAACTCACGCCTGCAGGACTTCTTGCGGGCGGCTCCCTTCCTATGGAACAGACTGTCTAGCGCCATCAGACTCTCCCCTAGTCTCCAATCGTTTAAGAAGTGCCTTAAAACCCATCCTTTTAGGAAAGTTTATGGCCTCCCAGATTAACCTCTACCTTACATACCTGTATCTTGCTCTCTCCTAAAGGGCGGCACTCTACTCTCTCTTCCAGCTCTGCTTCACTCCCACCTTGTTTGATTGTTATTTCCTGTCCTACTGTGTTTTACCTATAGACTGTAAGCTCGTTTGAGCAGGGTCCTCTTCAACCTGTCATTCCTGTAAGTTTTGTTGTAATTGTCCTATTTATAGTTAAATCCCCCTTCTCATAATATTGTAAAGCACTATGGAATCTGTTGGCGCTATATACATGATAATAATAATAATAATAATTTGCAGCTTAAATGTCAGTGAAAGAAGGATATAGTAAAAGAAGGATATAAAATAAGTCATATTGATTATAGTGCTTGGAGTAATAATTTAATCCGCAATTCACCTTTCATTTGCCATAACTTACCCCTGACCTTCCATGCTATAACCTCTAAATTACTAAGCTTCCTGTTACGTTGGTGATAAGCCACCTTCACACCATTTTTCATGTGAAGATATTGCCATCCATGTTTGCGTTAATATATTTCTAACCAATGATTCATAAGTAGCTCACTATTTCATAATTCACAACTCACTTGCCATATGACCCCATTGGATTTCTCATTCCATGCTCCCCAGATTTAATTTTACATGCAAAGACTCATCTATAGTTTGCCAAATTTATTCTACTTGTAAGAGATTGCTTATCCAAATGCCAATATTTACCCTCATTTTGCATATTTCAGCCTTGGAAGCAGACACGACTATGCTTGGGAAATGTATCAGAGCATTGCCACAAAATCTGATATAATAGCAGAATAGTGGGCCTCATTGCTGGAGATCTCCTTGTCTGCTTGGCCCTTCGTCAGGATAATCATCTGGCTGGTGAGGGTGATCTTTGCCTTCTTTGATCCAGCCCTGAGTCGACTCCTGGTAAGTCAAATCGTTCTAAAAACAGCTTGACTACTTACACTAGGGAGCACCAAGGCACTCCTGGCACCGTAGCCACTGCAGAAAGTTGTAGTGGTTAAGGTGCTTGGAGTATACCTTTAAAAAGGGGGGTTAGAGAGAATGGTAAGAGGAAGGGAAATATGTTATCAGAAGATTAAAGCTTGGATAGAGTCGTCCGTTGGGATAAAAGCAAGAGGAGAGTAGTATAAGGAGGTAAAAATAGGGGAAAAGATGTATGAGCAGGAAGCGGGAAAGAGTAACATGGGGAGAGAGTTGGCAATAGCGGTCCCGATGTTGTTGTCTATATTCACACACACAGTGGCCTTCCACATGAGTACACCTCTGCATTCACATACACACAATGAAATGACATGCTGTCGACACCATAAATCACAAATAAAATCACATTTGTGCAAAATAATGGTGCCGAGTAACTTTAAAGAGAACAGTCCAGGCACCATAGCAACTTAATTGGAATTAAGTTGTTATGGGCCTATGTAGTTCCTGATGCCAGCTTACCTTTAAGGGAAAAACCATTCATGAATTGTTTTACTCTAAATTCCAGTATCCAGCGCCCAATCTTTCTGCCCCCTGTCCTTCTGGTGAGAATCTTGAGTGCAAAAGCCATGCTACTGATTGGCTTAGAACATTAGCTGGCACTCACAGCCAGTCAGAGGTGCCCTGGTCAAGGCTTCCTCTTTCAAGATTCTGAGCTTCAACATTGGGGACAGAGCGATCAGGGCTGGATACTGGACTTTGCGGTTTAAAGGAACACTATAGTGTCAGAAATGCAAACATGTATCCCTGACACTGCAGTGTTAAATACACAATTTAGGTGACTGGTCCCTCCTTCACCCTGTTAAAAAGGGTTAAAACTTACCCTAATCCCAACATCGCATAAGTCTGTGGCTGCCTTCGCTCCTGCTCCACCTCCATGCCAGAGATCATCAGAATTGGTGACCTCAGCCTATCTAATGCTTTCCCATAAGAATGCATTGGGAGGCTAGTGCGCATGCATGGCAAAACGCTGCCTTGCATCAATTAGCATCTCCTCATAGAGATACATTAAATCAATGCATCTATATGAGAAATGTTCAGTGACTGCATGCAGTGTGGAGACGCTGAATGTCAGAATTGACCCAGGAAGCACCACTAGTATCCACCTGAGTGATTGCCACTAGAGGTTTTACTAGGCTGTAATGTAAACATTGCCTTTTCTCTGAAAAGGAGGTGTTTACATAAAAATGCTTGCAGGGAATTATTATACACACCAAAACAACTACATTAAAGCTGTAGTTGTTCTGGTGAACATAGAGTCCATTTAAACTGTTCGTGAATGGTTTTACCCTCTTACAGGTGAGCAAGCACCAGCGACCTCCCCTGTCACAATAACATCTTCATTCCAAAAAAGGGGGTTTTTTTGGTGCCTTTAAGTCTGACTAGAAGTGTAGGATATGAAATGTTTATAGGTTGATACACCGTTACACCACAAAACAAAAAGCCATAGCACTGATACAAATGTGTGCCTAAAAATATCAATTCACTTCTGTGCTTCCGTAAAATCTTAAATAGAGAATGGCATGCGTGACGCTCCATGTTCCATGTCACAGAATATGTTGTCAATGTGGAGTAATTGTATACAATAAACATATTTACTGGCACTACAGAGAACCCTGCAGCAGTCTATCAAACAAAAGTAGTCATCAGGCATCTCTCCTTTCTAAATTGGTAGAGGAGCCAGTGATATTATTTAATATTGCACTTCAGAATGTAGAAATACAGATATTTTCATTTTTAATGATTTTTTTAATGGTTCAATATATAGTAACCTAAAGATAGGTATTATTTGAAATGCTTATTTATATGAAAGGAATTCTGCTACTTGGTTCAAGTGAGGTCAAAATAAATAAAGTGTCTCCAGGAAATGGAAGACGTCTCCATCCTATATCTTCACTGCCTGCTGGCTTAAAAGTGAAATCTATTGCTCACAGAGCATTGCACTGATATATTTCACTCCCCTTCCCATCTCTTGGACTCTTATGCAGCAGGGAGAGGTCTGATGGGTTGGCCAAGTAGGATGCGATGGTTTGGCCAAGTCAACCTCCTACACATGGGTGAGAAGAAGACAGTCACAAGGGTATAGCAGAAAATCAAAGTATTTTTATTTTTAATTATCTTTCTTTATTTTAATAGGTCAAGTGGACTGTACTCTAGTCAGTTAGTCAGGTTAGGGGATCAAAAGCATATGGCCTGAATTTGATTGATAGACTAACCTGTCTCAGGTAATTAAGTTAATTGAAAGTCAGAGGTTAATGAACAGTTACCTTGCTAATACCTGTTATAGCAGGTCAGCTCTCTCTAAGCCTGACCAGAGAATTTAACAAAACAATACGTCTGTTTACAATAGGTTAAAGTTCTGTAGTGAAAATCCAATTTTTCCTCAGCCTCTTATTTAACTTGCCATTATTCAAATTAATTGGCATTCAGTTAACTTCACCTTCAAAGAGTAGACCCCTATTTTAATGTATCCCAGATAACTTACATTTGTCACGTAAGGGAAAATAGCATCAAAAGTTTCCATTTAAATTTGTTGACACTTTATAAATAATAATAATAGTAATAATAATAATAATAATAATAGTTTAAAGGAGAAGGGTTACTTCTCTAGAATTTAAAGAGTTTTAAAACTTTTAAATTCACTATAGCGTGTGTTAACTTTTCTTTCATGAGATGCTCTGTTTTCTTTTAAAGTTATACTAAAGATTTAGCAAATGGCATCATAATCCAGTCTGGAAAAAACAAAGCCCTAGCAAATAGTGAAATTAAATAGGTAAAATAGAAAGATTGTTTCATTGCTTCTTTTCTTGTCCGTGTCTTAAGATGGAGGTCCTCATACGCAGGATAAAGAATCATAGAAACATAGAACGTGACGGCAGATAAGAACCATTCGGCCAATGTAGTCTGCCCAATTTTCTAAATACTTCCATTAGTCCCTGGCCTTATCTTAAGTCTAGGATAGCCTTATGCCTATCCCTCGCATGCTTAAACTCCCTCACTGTGTTAACCTCTACCACTTCAGCTGGAAGGCTGTTCCATGCAACCACTGCCCTCAGTAAAGTAAAGAGATGTGGATTTCTACATTTAATTTACCACACGTCACAAATCCAGATTTGTTAATTATAGGGATCAGTAAATATAATATTAAAATTTATGGAAATTACAGTTTTATAAGGTTTAAATATGGAGTTTTATGATCCCTTGCAAACGCCCACATCAACGAAATGGGCCATTATTATTTTACTATTGCTTGCACCTATATGATACAATAAAATTCATAGCTGACCTTCTACAATCTGCTTTATTTATTTCTGAGTGTAAAAGGATGCTACAGAACCTGTAACACTGTATGCGTTTCCCGTAGTTCTGTAAAGTGGGAATGATTAAATGTAAAATAAACAACCTGCATCATTTCTATTTTCTATGTATCCAGGAGATCAACATATACACAGAATTTCTATATTGTACAAACTTCCAATGCAGGTTATACATCCATGTTTTAAAAAAACTCTGAAATTTGGCGCTAACGAAATTGAAGCAATCACTATCAGGAAAAATACATAGCAGGAGAGCTTTAAGCTTTGTATACAGTAGTAGTACAGTATATAATATTTGCACAAAGATAGAGAATTTTAATTCTAGAACAGGTTAAACAAACGTATAATAGATTAGATGTGACAGATTACACAGGTTAGATGTGACAGGAATTCAAGACACGGGTTAATTAAAAAATTACAGGGAGCTGGGAGACTGATTCTGAAGTTAATAAAAATGACAAACTTTTAGTTTGAGTGAGCATGTGTGTGACGAACAGGGGTTAGGGCCAAATAATGGGGACTAATTGTGATTGCCAAACTACTATCACATGCAAAGTTTAAAAGTTATAGCAATAATTATTTTCATAACCTTATTGTTTATGTTACTAAAACTAAATATATGACATACATACTACATGGTAGTATCCATTAATCTTAAGCATGCACCCGAATGGCAAGGATTGCGAGGTGTCCTGTACGTTTTTTTTGGTAGGGTGTCTATGCTAGCATGGTACTCGTCTTCAGTTTTTGTTCTCACAACAAATAGACCAAGTATATACCTTCCTGGTGGTAAACTTGTTTTGTGGCTGATCACGCCATGTATTATGTCACAATTTATATTTTTCAAATTTACTGCATGTTTACCACCCTTAAAGGGTTAAATCAATCAGCCTATTTTCTCTTTGTAAAACACCTTATTCAGCATCGAATGTTGCAGATCTGTCACAAGAGGAGAATTAAATCAGGTTGTGAGAAGGAACAAGGTGTGTTCTATTCTAATATGTAATATTCGTGTTAAGTGGCACCTTATGACATCGATTGTACACCTGAGGCTGTATTACACTGAACCTTCCAATTATTGCTCGCTTTGTTACTGCCAGTGTATTAAGCGTATTCTGACTTCGTAACAGAGTGTGCCAGAAAAATAGGCCAAGCTTGTAAAAAGAAAAAAAAAGAAAAAATGGCCTTTCATGCCCAGTATACTGACGCATAAACTCATGTTTATTGGAATCACTTCAACACCCCTGTCAAATTAATTACATGAATACATTTATGTGAACTCTTGCAGAATCTTGCATATAGTGGAAAATGTATTCATTCTTACCATAATTTTCTTTTCCTTGCTATTATTCACGGCAGCATATACATCATGGGAATACCAAAGCCAACAAAGGAGGGACAGAAACGTAAATAATTGCCAATCAAATAATCAGAACAATTCAAAAAAGATCAGAAGATTGAACTGAGTTAAGTACTTGACATCCATATTGCGCATCATTGACTGCTTTAACGTCCAGTATGTAATGCCGGACAAACGTGTCTAAAGAGGTCCAAATGCCAGCTTTAGAAAAAGTGTCATCAGAAACCATTGCCATGGAAGCCCACAATGCTGCAACAGCATGAGTGGAGAGTGCCCTGATAACCTTCGGTACAGGTATAGAATGGCATTAATAAGCTTTCCCCGTGTCAGGGGTACTTACCTGAGGTGGGAGTCTGTAGTGCAGATAAGTTGCTCACCCTTGCCTCAGTGGAGGCTTGAGTTTAATTGCTGCTTATATGAAGCAAAGCACCAGGGGCTCCAATGCTCAATGTGGAAAGTACATCATCCCAGAAACAGAACCATAATGCTCTCCTAGCTGCTATAGATAAAGCCATTTGTTCAAGAGAATATCCAAGTTACATCTAGGGAAGCTTCTGTGAAGAAGTCAGTTGTAACCTGAAGACTCCAGACTGCATCTTCAATCTTGGCTCTTACTATCTCTCTCTATAGTAGCCTTTAGATCTTTAATCACACTTTTCATAACGGTTTTCCTTCCACTGCTTTCCCATCACAGCCAGAACATGGTGTAGATTCAGACAATACCTTGCAACTTCCTTTGTAAGCTATACCAACATGTCCTGTGTCTAAGCAGGTATAGGTGATGCTGAAGAGCTTACCTTCTGAAGACAGTCAATGCATAACAGTTTTCCTTCCCCTGCGTTCCCATCACAATCAGAATATGGTGTAGATTCAGACATGAAATAAACAATAAATAAATAAATAATAAATATTAGCTGTGGCAAAGTACTAAAGTAAAACAGGGCACTGGCAAATCTATTACCAAGAAACCAGTCAAACAGATTTAAAACTGGCTGAAAACAGCACTTACCCATGCCTGGGGACCCTGCAAGTACACCCCAAATAAGTTTGGGATTTTTTACTGTAATTTTCCCTCCATTTTAGGTACTTTCAGGCAATTGCCCTTACCCAAGATGGCTGCCGCAGCTTGTATTCCCGTAATGCAAGTCATCAGTATTGGGCCCTTTAAGGTACAAACTGCACATGCACGGGAGTCTTCCAAGTGCATTTGCCATTTAGAGACCAGGGAGAGCGCTTGGTCTGCAGCAAACATGGCCCCTGAACACCCAGGGAACCGGGAATATATCTCCAGGACTGAGGGGAAGCATAAGACATAAAGTAAAAGTGCCTGCAAGTTAAAAGGCAACAAGGTGCAAATGTCAAAGTTTAAAGGCACCACATCCTAAGGCACAGCCAGGGCCGGTGCAAGCAATTTTGCCGCCCTAGGCAAAAAAAATTTTGCCGCCCCCCCCCCCCATGTGACATCACAATGCCCTGCCCATATGCTCTGCCAGTCTTCACAAAGTGTCTTTTATCTGAAAAGACAGTGTGTTTACATTAAAAAGCCTGTAGGCACAGGCTATAGACACCAGAATCACTACATAAAGCTGTAGTGCTTCTGGTGACTATAGTATCCATTTAATGTGAGGTAAATTAGAGATTAGTGCCACTAATAATATATTGGATTGCCTACTTACCACCAGATGAGGACAAGACGCTGATGATGGGCTCTGTCTGGCTCCACAGGTCTGGTGTAGAAGAGGCTCTCTGGAGACTGTTTTTAACAGTGCTCACAACAATTAACGAACAGGAAGCAGCTCCATCTTTTAGGGCCCCTTACACAGCTGAAGGTCTGGGCCCCCGGGCTTGACCGTGAGTATGCCTACAATGCCCACCCATAAATCCACCTACATGGCCCACCTGTGAGTTCTCTCACAGGAAGTGGAGTGTATGTGATGGTTTATGTGTTATTGTAGAGGATGCAACATGTGTGTGTTCTTATAGAATGTAGTGTATAGGGATACCAATTTCTGTAAGGGATGTAGTGTGTTTATAGGGGATGCAGTGTGTGTTTGCATGTAAGGAATGCATTGTATGTTTCTGGGTGTGTGTGTAAGGGGTGCAAGGTGTGTTTCTGTGTATTTAATTGAATGTAGTGTGTGTCTGTAAGGGGTGCATTGATTGTGTAAGAGATGCATTTTGTTTCTGTGTGTAAGAGAATGAGTTTGTGTGAACGTAAGGGATGCATTGTGTGTTTCGGGTGTGTCTGTGTGTGAGTAGGAATGCATTGTATGTTTCTGTGTGTGTGTTTGTGGGGGGGATGCATGTGTGTATGTGTGTAGTGTAAAAGAGAGGGTTTGTGGGGTAGGATAGGGACTGAGAGGGGAGCAGCTCTTTATTTTTTTAATTTTTTGCATAGTGCTCACCCTCCTGTCAATTATTGATTTCCCCTTCCCTCCTGTCCCTTAGTGCTCTCCCTTGGCCCCCTGTAGTCCCCCCCTTGGTGGTCTTCTCACTCCCCCTTAGTGGTCCTCCATCCCTCCCCTTAGTGGACCTCCCTCTCCCAAACCCCTTAGTAGACATTCCCCTCCTCCCCCCACCCCCTTAGTGGTCCTTACCCTCCTCCCCTCTCCTTAGTGGTCCTCCCTACTTACCCCCCTTTGGTGGTCCTTTCCCCCCTTAGTGGTCCTCCCTCTCCCAAACCCCTTAGTGGACCTCCCCCCCTCCCTCAGTGGTCCTTACTCCCCACCCCCCTTCCCCAGTGGTTCTTACTCCCCCCTCCTACCCCAGTGGTCCTTACTCCCACTCCTCCCCCAGTGGTCCTTACCCCCCTCCTGTCCTTACCCCTCCCCTGGTGGTCCTTACCTACCCCCCCCTCCCCTTGTGGTCCATACCCCTCCTGGTGGTCCTTACCTACCCTCCCTCCTGGCCCTTACCTCCCTCCCCCGTGGTCCAGAAAATGAAATTAAATAAATTCCGTGGTGGTCCTGCCTACCCTCCCCTGTGGTCCTGCCTACAAACCCCCTCCCCTGTGGTCCTTGCCTACCCTCCCCCTGTGGTCCTTGCCTCCCACCTCCCCCTGTGGTCCTTGCCTTCTCCCCACCCCCTGTGGTCCTTACCTATCCCCCCCTCCCCTCCCCTCACTCAGTAAACAGAGGTTCCTGTCCCGCGTTCCGCCCCGCCCGGCCACGCTACATTGAGAGACCGGCGGGAGGGAGCGCTCTGCGCTTCCCTCCTGCCGGTCACTCAAATCCGGCCGCCCTCCACAGCAGTGCTGCGCCGCCTGAGGCTTGTAAAAGCGCATGAGGAGCCGCCGGGCGCAGGGATCCGGCGCCCCCTGCTAAGGCGCATGAGGAGCCGCCGGGCGCAGGGATCCAGCGCCCCCTGTTAAGGTGCGCCCTAGGCGGCTGCCTAGGTCGCCTTACAGGTAGCGCCGGCCAGGGGCACAGCTGCATTATTCACCACAGTTTAATCCCTTAAGGACACATGACATGTGTGACATGTCACGACATGTCACGACCTTTTATTCCAGAAGTTTGGTCCTTACATCACAGTTTAAAGGCATCATAGTATAAAGGCATTACAGCAAGGAACAGCTGCATAATGCCCCACAGCTTAAATGCATCACAGTTTAAAGCAAGCTTCCCCAAACTCCGGCCCTCCAGATGTTTCTGAACTACAACTCCCATGATTCTATGAAGGAAATAGATAGGCTGAGAATCATGGGAGTTGTAGTTCAGCAACATCTGGAGGGCCGGAGTTTGGGGAAGCCTTGTTTAAAGCCATCACAGATTAAATGCATCACAGTTTAAATGCATCAGAATATAAAAGCATTACAGCATAAGGCACAACTGTATAATGCACCACAGTTTAAAGATATTACAGCATAAGGCACAGCTGCATAATGCACCACAGTTTAAAGGAAACACAGTGTAAAAGTACCATAGTATTAAAACACCACAGTACAAAGGCACCTTAATATAAAAGGCACCATAATATAAAGGCACCCTAAAATAACAAAAACAAATACTTCACTGACAAAATTGAACAGCTAAGGAAAGAATTCTCCCCTCCTTGCCTTTCTGTTTCTCAATCACACATAGATCATGCCTTTCCTACCCTTCAGACATTCTCCCCAGCCACTGACCAAGAGGTGGCTTCTCTTCTTTGCTCCTCTCGCCCCACCACTTGCCCGCTCGATCCTGTCCCGTCTCACCTTATCAGATCTCTCTCCACTTGTCTCGTGCCTTCTTTAACACACATCTTCAACTGCTCGCTCTCTTCTGGCATCGTCCCTGCTGACCTTAAACATGCCACTGTAGTACCTATACTAAAAAAACCATCCCTCGACCCGTCCACCCCCTCTAACTACCGTCCCATATCCCTGCTCCCTTTTTCCTCAAAGCTTCTGGAAAGACTTGTCTTTACCCGTGTGTCTCATTTCCTCAATTCCAACTCTCTCCTTGACCCCCTTCAATCTGGCTTCCGCCCTCTCCACTCTACAGAGACTGCCCTTATCAAAGTTACTAACGACCTAATCGCAGCTAAATCCAAAGGCCACTACTCCATACTAATTCTTCTTGACCTCTCAGCGGCCTTTGACACCGTTGATCATGCTCTCCTTCTTCAAACTCTGCAATCGCTTGGTCTCTGTGACTCTGTCCTCTCGTGGTTTTCCTCTTATCTCTCCCAACGCTCATTCAGTGTCTCTTTTTCTAATGATACCTCCTCCCCTCGCCCTGTCTCGGTTGGAGTCCCCCAAGGCTCCGTCCTTGGTCCCCTTCTATTTTCTCTTTATACTGCCTCTCTTGGCAAACTTATTACCTCATTTGGTTTCCACTACCACCTGTACGCTGATGACACCCAGCTATATCTCTCCTCCCCGGACCTCTCCCCTGCTGTCCTGCAACGTGTCACTGCTTGCCTTTCTTCCATCTCTGACTGGATGTCCTCCCGCTTTCTGAAACTCAATCTCTCAAAAACTGAGCTCCTTGTCTTTCCTCCTCCTAATACTGATCCTCCTCTTTCGCTCTCCCTTCAAGTTTGTGGTACCAACATCAGCCCATCCTTGCAAGCGCGCTGTCTTGGCGTCATACTTGACTCTGGTCTCACCTTTGAGCCTCACATCCAGCATGTTGCCAAATCCTGTAGATTCCATCTTAAAAACATAGCCCGCATCCGCCCCTTTCTTGCACCAGATACTACCAAGGAGCTTGTCCATGCTCTAATAATTTCCGCATGGATTATTGTAACCCTCTCCTGCTTGGTCTTCCCAAAAGCCGTACTGCACCCCTACAGTCTGTAATGAATGCTGCTGCTAGACTGATTTTCCTCTCTAGTCGGTTTTCTCACACCTCACCCCTCTGCCAGTCCTTACATTGGCTTCCTGTGTGCTATAGGAGTCAATTCAAGGCACTAACTCACACCTATAAAGCACTGAACAACTCTAGCCCCTCTTATATCTCCTCACAGATCCATAGGTATGTCCCTTCTCGGTCTCTCCGCTCTGCCCGTGACCACCTCCTGTCCGTTGTCCGCACCCGTACGGCCAACTCGCGCTTGCAGGACTTCTCGCGGGCGGCTCCCTTCCTATGGAATAGCCTGCCTCCCGCCATCAGACTCTCCCCTAGTCTTGCATCTTTTAAGAAGTGCCTTAAAACCCATCTCTTTAGGAAAGCTTATGGCCTCCAAGACTAACCCCTACCTCACATACCTGTCTCTTGCCCTCTCCTAAAGGGCAGCCCACCTTATTTGATTGCAAATTCCTGTCCTAATGTGTTTTACACCCCACCTCCTATAGAATGTAAGCTCGATTGAGCAGGGTCCTCTTCAACCTATTGTTCCTGTAAGTTTATTTGTAATTGTCCTATTTATAGTTAAATCCCCCCTCTCATAATATTGTAAAGCGCTACGGAATCTGTTGGCGCTATATAAATGGCAATGATAAATAAATAATAATAAATAAATAAATGAAGGGTGCATCTGGATTCCAGCGATAGCCAGTTTAGCTCCTTTAACATGTCACAATGGTGGGTCATGTAATTACATTGTAGCACAAAGTGGCAGAATGTGGTATACAATGTAGTAAGTCTATGAAGGTGGGTTTGCGGTGTAACTGCATACACTACATCCCCATAATCAACAACTGGCATTAGCATTTGCAGTATAATCTGTTTCTTTTCTGTGGGGCTTAGGCAGGATTTGTTTCTGTACAGGGCACCTTGTTTTGGATATAGTTTTGATGAGAGTTTTTCAGTGTGGAGAGCAAAAGATAAATTGAGGTATAGCAACATACCTAAGTAATGGAAAGAACAGACTGTGGTCAGTGTGCTATTTGATTTTGTTCTGATGTATAGATGGGAATCTTGTGATTTATGTAGTTTAGGTACTGTCCCAAAGATCGTTGTGACAGTTTTGTCAGTGTCTAGGAAAAGTTTGTTTTTTTTGCGATCCACCTTTATACCTCTGTGAATCCTGAAGTATTTAAATATGATTTTGAAGACACAAAAGTGAGATCCATTATGTATTGTGTGCGTTAACTGTGGCCTCAATTTAAAGGAACATTATAGGGTCAGGAACACACACATATATTTCTGACCCTATAGTGTTAAAACCACTATTTAGGTGGCTTGCCCTACCTTAGAAGAAGTTAAAACATACCTTATTTCCAGCACCACACGGGTCCGCTGGTCCTGGCCCCGCCCTCAATCCGCCTCTTTGGTGACATCATCAGAATTTACAAGTTTTAGCCAATCTAATGCTTTCCATTGGCTGACAATTGGCAAGAAGGTGGGTTGGGGGTGGGGCCAAATGCCAGTTTGACCAATCAGCACCTCCTCATAGAGATACATTGAATCAATGAATCTCTATGAGGAAAATTCAGCGTCATTGCAGTCAAGGAATGATTATACTCACCAGAACAATTACATTAAGCTGTAATTGTTCTTATGACTATAGTGTCCCTTTAATATTTTTGGATAACCTATTCAAATGCTTTAATATTTTTAGAAAAAGTAATTTTTTTCCAAACTATTAAAATATCATAAAATTATAGGATATCTAAAATATATCAACATATCAATAATATCAAAATATTAATTAATTCTAAAAGTTTAGACAAAAATATTAAATCACTTTGAAAACGTGTCCAAAAATATTAAATTGAGGCCTATGTGTCCTTGTGTATATTTATCAGCAACTAGACAAAATCAAGTTATGAAGGCAAGTCATAATTTTTTTAATTAATGCCATCTGTAAAAAAATGCAAGTAGGATGTTCCTCTTCATCAGTGATATTTCACGATGCTTGTGAATTCCTCATTCTTCTGTGCAGGCCAGGGTTTCAAAGTGCTGACCTGCGCTATGTAGACTTATTGTATAAAAACAATGAATTATTATTGTTCATTTGAGATCCCAGCTAAATCAGTCTTTTCCCCCAACCAGCAATGCCAGTTACATTCATTTCGGTGCCTTCTTGCCATGTATATGAGCACCTTCCCTCCCAAACCAGCCATTCCAATTCCTACATCTTTGTGATGTAAAGTATGTATTGATTGATGTTATTTAATAATCAAACTATACATTTTCATACAACATTAATCTATCACAAAATGAGCATCTCTAGATAAAACAAAATTAAATAAATTACGTTATCAACATACACATAATATATCCTATTGTCTCATTAGCACTTTATCCATTGGTTGTGATATGGGTGCAGTTCATGTTTCCATCAATCATTTGGGATTTAGATATCATTTCTGCTGTCATGCTTAAAATATATATTTTTAAAAAGCTGTAGTTTTTAAAGGATCACTATAGGGTCAGGAACATAAATATGTATTCCTGACCCTATAGTGTTCAACCCAACATTTAGGTGGCTTGCACCCCCCTTAACCCCCTATAAAAGTTTAAAACTCTCCTTATTTCCAGCGCTGCGCGGGTCAGCCGGAGCTGGCTCTGCTGGAGCTGGCTCCGCCCCATTTGTGACATCATCAAAATGGCCAATTTTTAGCCAATCCAATGCTTTCCCATAGGGAAAGCATTGGATTGGCTAAAACCAGCATGGGACAGAGCCAAATGCCGTTTTGAACAATCAGGACCTCCTCATAGAGATGCATTGAATCAATGCATCTTTTTGAAGAGAATTCAGCGTCTCCATGCAGAGTGTAGGGACGCTGAACAGCAGGGCTGCTTACTGAGCAGCACTGAGCCATCTAAGCAGTGGCCACCTGGAGGCAATGTAGAGGCAATGCCTAGGGGCAATGTAAACACTGCCTTTTCTCTGAAAAGGCAGTGTTTACATGAAAATGCCTGAGGGGAGCTATTATACTCACCAGTACAACTACATTAAGCTGTAGTTATTCTGGTGACTATAGTGTCCCTTTAACTGTTACATTTCTGAGAGTTTAGTGTTTACATCTTTTTTACAGACAGTATTCCCCCTCCCCTAATCTATGTCTCAATGTGAGTAAAGATAGTAAAAATCAGACAAACACAACAAGACAAAGACATAAAAGAAATATAATTCCCAGAGAGAGGAAAGATGTTGGAATTGCAGGAATTCTTTAAACCAAACAAGCTGTGTTCTCTGCCCTGGTCTGGGGGTGTTCATTCTTTTAGAAACAATGTGATAGTTTCCTGTTCTACACAGCATTGAGCAAGACAGAGGTTTTATTTGTCATACATAAGCATCACAGACAGGGCCCCATCTGCTATACCAACTATCCTGGGTAACAGACCTTTACAATACTCACTCAGGTACCAACTATCCAGGGTATCAGATCTTTACAATATCCACTCAGGTACCAACTATCCAGGGTATCAACTTTACAATATCCACTCAGGTACCAACTATCCAGGGTATCAGAACTTTACAATACCACTCAGGTACCAACTATCCAGGGTATCAGAACTTTACAATACTCACTCAGGTACCAACTATCCTGGGTAACAGACCTTTACAATACCCACTCAGGTGCCAACTATCCTGGGTAACAGACCTTTACAATACCCACTCAGGTACCAACTATCCAGGGTAACAGACCTTTACAATACTCACTCAGGTACCAACTATCCAGGGTATCAGAACTTTACAATACTCACTCAGGTACCAACTATCCTGGGTAACAGACCTTTACAATACCCACTCAGGTGCCAACTATCCTGGGTAACAGACCTTTACAATACCCACTCAGGTACCAACTATCCTGGGTAACAGATCTTTACAATACTCACTCAGGTACCAACTATCCTGGGTAACAGACCTTTACAATACCCACTCAGGTACCAACTATCCAGGGTATCAGAACTTTACAATACTCACTCAGGTCTAGAGACTTTACAATACTCACTCAGGTACCAACTATCCAGGGTATCAGAACTTTACAATACTCACTCAGGTACCAACTATCCTGGGTATCAGACTTTACAATACCCACTCAGGTGCCAACTATCCTGGGTAACAGACCTTTACAATACCCACTCAGGTGCCAACTATCCAGGGTAACAGACTTTACAATACTCACTCAGGTACCAACTATCCTGGGTAACAGACTTTACAATACTCACTCAGGTACCAACTATCCTGGGTAACAGACCTTTACAATACCCACTCAGGTGCCAACTATCCTGGGTAACAGACCTTTACAATACTCACTCAGGTACCAACTATCCAGGGTATCAGAACTTTACAATACTCACTCAGGTACCAACTATCCTGGGTATCAGAACTTTACAATACTCACTCAGGTACCAACTATCCTGGGTAACAGACCTTTACAATACTCACTCAGGTACCAACTATCCAGGGTATCAGAACTTTACAATACTCACTCAGGTACCAACTATCCTGTTTAACAGACCTTTACAATACTCACTCAGGTACCAACTATCCAGGGTATCAGAACTTTACAATACTCACTCAGGTACCAACTATCCTGGGTAACAGACCTTTACAATACCCACTCAGGTACCAACTATCCAGGGTATCAGAACTTTACAATACTCACTCAGGTACCAACTATCCTGGGTAACAGACCTTTACAATACCCACTCAGGTACCAACTATCCTGGGTAACAGACCTTTACAATACCCACTCAGGTACCAACTATCCAGGGTATCAGAACTTTACAATACCCACTCAGGTACCAACTATCCAGGGTATCAGAACTTTACAATACTCACTCAGGTACCAACTATCCTGGGTAACAGACCTTTACAATATCCACTCAGGTACCAACTATCCTGGGTAACAGACCTTTACAATACTCACTCAGGTACCAACTATCCTGGGTAACAGACCTTTACAATACCCACTCAGGTGCCAACTCTCCTGGGTATCAGAACTTTACAATACTCATTCAGGTACCAACTATCCTGGGTAATGGAACTTTAGCATACAAACTCAGGTACCAGCTATCTTGGCTAATGGAACTTTACGATACCCACTCAGGTATTAACTATCCTGGGTAACAGAACTTTACAATACTCACTCATGTACCAACTGTCCACACAAACACAAATGACAAGCCTAACACATACCTTAAAGCTCCTCTGCTGACTACTACTAATGCACACTCTCATACCAAAACTACAAAAATGGTGCAGTCTCCTGGAAACCACACTGTTTTCTATTATATGTAATACTTATGCGTGCTGATGCTGTTGTGGCAAGGCAAGCTTGTATCGTAATACGTGCACAAAAAAAAAAAATAAAGAATTATAAAAATACACACACACAAAAAAAATAATATTAACAAGAACAGCAATATAGATATATAATACAATATTCTCCTTATTCCAATACCTCCACCCCAATAAAAATAAAAATTTAATCTCATAATTTCCTACCAACCCATTACACCACTACTTAGCAGTTAGGAGGGAGTGTCTTTCCTGTTCTGATTTAAAAAATATATATAAAATAAAATATAGTAATAGTTAGCCACATCTGTCTGACGGTGCAGTACTGAATATCACTTTTGGGACATTAAGGACAATGCGAGAGATGACATACATATTCTATACATATACTGCATTAGCAGCCAAGGATACGTTTGTCATTGTTGTACAGGATGGAAGCTCTCTATGGGTCCACAGTGCTATTTTGAGACAAGGACTGGTCTGCCTCCTTATCCTATATAACTTGTAGTAACCCCTTTTCCTGCTCTCTGGACTCTCCCTCAGCCTGTGCGAGGGAGGAAATCTCTCTGTAATAAGCTTGTTTACTTTACCAGGATAATTCAGAGAATAACATAACATAACAGTGATAGTACAAGAACTATTACTTCAAATCCACAAACAAAGTGCAGCAAACAGAAATATAAATGATTCAATTCACCCAGATAAAAGGATCCTGACAAATGTATCTGACAAATTTAGTAATATAAACAATGATTCCATTATAAAAGCCATGCACAACATTTATATAATGTCTACTTCACTGGAATACTCCAAGATCTCGATAAAATGTATCTAATGCTCTTTTGATGTGCTACACACAATGTGAAAAAGATAAAAATAACACAACAGTGTGATTTGTCTAACATATAGTTATCTGCTGAGTTTCATATGCTAATAAAATATGAAGCATAAAAAAATGGATAGCACAGTCTGGAACATGTATTATTTAATAGTGGTTATATAGAACGTGCCATACGTTTCAATATAGTTTAACAGAGCAAGCAAAGGGTTTCTCTAAGCATCATAAGTTGCACTGCCCACTGCAGTGGTTATGATGCTAGGAGTACAATGGCACCGTTTCCGGTAATAGGGCAAACAGTTTGCCTTCTTAGCTGAGTCCTGCTGGATGTTGAACTTTCAACTCAGCTGTTGTCCTGCTGGTCATTCATTGGCTGAGAACATCAGCTGTGCACTATCACCCAATGACTGACCTCTATACAAGTAATATGCACAGAATTGACATTAGCCAGGTCAGAATGCTTGTTACAGGCTGGGGCTAACAGCACAACTGAAGGTGGAGTTACATCTATAGCAGCAATCTGAACTCAGTATGTACAGAGTTTCATAGATAAAAATAGACCAGGTATCACATCAGCTTTCAAGAGGCTGCCCCCAAGTCTCTGGTCCCATTAAATAACCAGTCAAAAATCCAGATTAAAAAAAACAAATAGTCCAGCACTTCTCCTTATTATCTTCATGTGTACTCACAGCAGCAATGTTTCCACACAGTAATAGGGTCTTTATTATGCCTATGATGAAGACCATGTTACTGGGTTGAAATGTTGTTGCTGTGAGTGCACATTAAAGAGAATTCATAAGTACTTAGGAGTGCTGAAATGTTTGTTTTTTATTTGCACATCTTTTCAAACCGAAGTGGTCATGGTGCTTGGATTAACGCTTGAAAAGTGTCCTATAACAGATGATCTGCAAATATAACAATACACTTATTCAAAATTATCTACATATCTCAATTCAGACCACGGGAAATGTCTTCTCTTGGTATAGAATTCTAAAAAGCCAGGTTTGCACAATTCTCCCAGAATTCCCAGCTCAACATGCAAATGAGCACAGACAAGCATCATGTTTCATTTCTGCAGGCACCATTAGGAAAAAAAAAAAGCTGCTGTAAACTCAGCTTTTTAAAAAAAATTGCCTGTCTGTGCTCATTTACATGTCGAGCTGGGAATTCTGGGAAAATGAATGAAACATTTTTTTCCCAGAATTCTTGTGCCCAAGGCAGACTTTTGGTCTGACTTGATATATGTACATGATGCACTACAGTAAATTTTGAATATGAATTACTAAATCAGGAGTGTTATTATGTTTGTTAATACGTGTACTAGAAGACAGTCAATTTCCAAAGTATTGAGAACTTCTAATAAAAAGTGCTACACAAATAGGATGTATGTATTAAGGAAAACATACTCTCTTCTCAGGAATTGCTGCATAGGAATTCTCCAATACATAATTATCATTTTCATAGGTATACATTTTCCAGAGACCTTGTTACAATGATTGTATTCAACTGTATTATATAACTAGATTGTCTAGGAAGCTCTGAATTTTCACAAAAAATACATTTGTATATATATATAAAGGTCTGACTGCGTAACCTTAATAAGAATTTCCATTTCTCCAAATCTTAAAATCAACCAAATAATCCCAATCTATCTTCTTTCAGAGTCAGATAACTTGATAAGGGCACACCAGATGAGTCCAGTTAGGTTTTTTTTATTTTCCTTTTTTTATTTTATTTTTTACGTTTAGTCTTAAGGAAAAACATAACTATTTGTTAAAGATACTAGTGGACTGGTGATTCACATAAATAAATATGAAGACCATGAAAATGAGAGAGAGAGAGCGAGCGAGGGAGGGAGAGAGAGAGAGAGAGGAAGAGAGAGAAAGAGAGATAATTGAAATAAATCCAACAAACTGTTAACAGTAAGATGAATAATGGGTGGATCACCTGGCTGTAGAGTAGCAGCGAGGTGATGATGTGTGTAAGTGATAAAGGTTTAAACAGCTGTTTAACTCATTGTTGTTTATATTATTATATTTTTAAAAATATATATTTTTACATTTGTTTTTCTATTATAGCTCTGTAGCTCTTGGCTATCGTTATTGTGACTTTGTGTTCTTTGTTGCCATTATTATTTTACTAGGATTAAGAAATATAATGCTCCATAGACAGATTAACAAGGCGAGATCTTCAGTTTCCTAGCAACCAGCACCTGACTATGGATGTTCCATACAAGGCATGGCCAACAGGTAGAACACAGCTGTTGTGCAACTACAGTTTCCAATGATGCTTTGCCAGTCTTAATGCTAACAAAGTATCATGGGAGCTATGTTTCTATAACAGCTGGGTATCTAGTCACTGTCCATTTCTGTTTCATCACAAGTAATTGCAAAGTTCCAGACTTCAAAGCCTTTTTTGATGGAACATCCATTGTGGTCAGGGCTGGATTTCCCATTATGCAGAGTAGGCACCTACCTACAGGCGCCTTACCCTAGGGGGCACCTGTTTTCAGCATCTATAATGTGCCTTTTGAGCTTAAATAGGCTGATGGGAGAGATAAGTACCATGAGCCCTTGTCCGTGCCTTCAATTGTCCAGTCAACCATAATAGCAGATCTGCAGGAACAATTATAGAGGGTGTAAAACTCAGTGCTGTCCCAGCTCCTCAAACATCTGTGTGCGCATCTGGACAGTAAAAGGATGTGATTGGTTCCCATTAGCCCACTTGTTAGCAGATGAGAAGAGATCCCTTCCTCTTCCTGGCAAGAAGCACATAAAGATACTGGGGGAGGTGGGAAGGCAATCTAACACAGGTAATGCATTGCAGGAGGGTCAGGGACAGTCCTGAGTGTTGCACACTGTATATCAGTTCTTGCAGCCCTAATATCATCAATCTGACTGGTCTACAGTAGACATAGGAGGATGAGTACTTTGCAAATAACCATCCAGACTCCAGCACTCAGAGCTTAAACTTCAAAATAAACCCTTTACCTTAATCCTGTGTTTAAATCCTATTGAAAACTAAACACCTCATGTACCCCAGTACTAAATTTAACCCAACTTTAGCCCTAAACACAATAATCCTAAACAGTCCTTATACCACGACTATAAACTTTTAATCCTCTTAACACCAACACCCTGTATAATCTAATTCCGACATTAACCCCTCTCAAACCTTAAACCCTCCTCTGCCCTAACAACATCTAGCATATTTACCCTTTATACATTTACACAGCATACACTCACTATACATTACAAGTAGAAAGATACCCATACATACATTTATATATATACAATAGTCAAACATGAATATGAATTTTAGATGTTTTTAGGCCTGCAATGTCCAGTTAATCAATTCATTATACTTACTTTATTTGCCTTATATTGGGGTTATGGAGAGGTGGGCTCCTTATAAGTAGGTGCCTTCAGACACCTGACATGTAAATCTTACCCTGATTGTAGTCTAACACCCAGTCATGGATTACTAATTGGGCATAGTGGTGGTATACTGACCCTTAGATACGCAATGCCCTTTTTCTGATGCTGACAAATGGCTGGTCCTGCTTTTTAAACAGCTGTTAAATGATATGTCTAAACATAAAACAACAATGTATATATCAGATGATTATTTTTCTTAATAAAATTCAAAATGTTAAATAATTTTAAAGGTTTATCCAAAAATATTAAATTGAGGATATCCAAAGAGGAATATTATTCATTTCCCATTCCCACCTGTAAGGTTCTCCATCTTGAAGCTACTCTGTGGGGCCATGTTAAAGAGTTTGTCTAACTTCACAGAAGAACTCACCCTCACAGCTCCAGTTCTTCTACTTGCATTTGTGTCATTTAATTTGCTCTCTCCTCAGTCAGGAAACCTTTGCAGGCCTCTGGCCACCCCAGGCCACCACAAAATATTAAATAATTTAAAAAGTGTACTCAAATATATTAAATCATTTTAAAAGTTTATTGAAAATATTAAATTCAGGCTTTATGTTGGGCTTTCACTTCTCCCCATATCTTCTAATATTATGGACAAATTCACCACCGATGACAACCCTTTAGAGGCTTGTATCTGGGACGCTGCAATTTACTGGAGAACAGTTGAATAAGGCAAAGTACTTGTGAGAATTCATGCCTCCCATCTGTCCCGCTCTTGGCATGACAGTTTGGGGTGCTATCCTGCTTTAATTCTCTTGTGTCCCACATCTGGAGACCCCAGGAAACTGTCCCCTCCTGGGCAGCAAAGTACGCATGCATCATTAGCAATGCTCCCTGCATACATTGGGACTGGCAAGGCTGCCTGTCAGGTGGCGGATCTGCGCCCTTTTCAGACAAAATTGCACCTTTACTGAATGTCCCTGTCCATTGTGGGTGTCGCTCATGGCGCGGCTCATGACACTGGTGATGGCCCCTCATGACACCACCCACCCTTCCCGACTTGCAGAGGACGTGTGTTGGGACACGTTTGAGCCTCACATCCAGCATGTTACCAAGTCCTGTAGATTCCATCTTAAAAACATAGCTCGTATCCGCCCCTTTCTTACGTAAAATGCTACTAAGGAGCTTGTCCATGCTCTAGTAATTTCCTGCATGGATTATTATAACCCTCTCCTAATTGGTCTTCCCAAAAACCGTATTGCTCCACTACAGTCTGTAATGAATGCTGCCACCAGACTGATTTTCCTCTCTAGTCGGTCCTCTCACACCTCATCCCTCTGTAATTGGTTTCCTGTATCCTATAGGAGTCAATTCAAAGTGCTAACCATATTAGACATGTGCAATTCGTTTCGGTCCGAATAGGAATTTGGATAAATTTCGGGCAATTTGGACATTCGGGTACATTCGAATGTCAGAATTGCAAAAGTGCCGATTTGCCGAGGTCCTGAAGTTCAGAAATTACCGAATTTCCGAAGTTCCGAAGTGCTGAAGTGCCGAAGTTCCGAAGTTGCAGAAGTTCCGAAGTGTCAAAGTGCCGAAGTTCCGAAGCACAGTATTGCCTAAGTACTAATATACTTACCCAGTGAAAGAAGAAGAATGTATACAATTTTAAATGAAAAGTATACAAACATAGCCAGGATTCAGCTGTAAGCATTTGCAACATTTACAACAATCAAGTAACATACATTCATATAAAATGTAAGTTACTTAGCCAGTCAATGTAATGACAGGAATGAATAAGTAGATAACTCCCTAATTCCCACGGTATTAGGGAGCTATCTACAAAAAGGCTGAAAGACCTAAATTGGTCTTTCAGTCAAATTTACTAATACTAAGTAAAGTTTACTTAGTATTAGTAAATTATGCCCCTACTCGCTATACCGCGCTGCTCACTTTTTTCCCCACGCTGTGTAATTTGACTCATACCTCTCTGATTGGTTACTTAATCCACCAATCAGAGAGTTATGAGTCAAATTACACAGCGTGGGAAAATTCCAAAGAACTTTCCCACACTATGTAAAATGACACAGAGCACTCTGATTGGTGGATTTCAAACCAACCAATCAGAGTGCTGTGACAGGTAAATGTAAAGACTTACCTGTCAGTCTTTTCATTTACCTGTCAGAGCACTCTGATTGGATGGCTTAAACCCACCAATCAGGTTGCTCTGAGCCTAATTGCAGGGTGGGGCAAGGCTTTATAAGCCTTCCCCCGCCCTGCAGAACTCAGTCTGTGCGGGTTATTATGGATTTTTATTATTTTAGAAGAAAGAAAACATTGAATGGAATTTTTTTTTTACAGGTACTTAGTTAAAGGTCCCCCCCTCATTATTTTTAGGGTGAGGGGGATAGGTAGGGAGTAATTTCTTTTTTGGGGGGAATGGGGGTGACTAGGGGTTTGGGGACCCCTAGTCACCTGGGGGGGTAACATTTTTTTTAGGGCCCCCACCTACCGCTCAGGGGTGGGTGCCAGGGGGGAGGACATTAGATCCCTCTCCTTATTAGTATATAGGGCCCCCACCCACTGCTCAGGGGTGGGGGCCAGGGGGGAGTTCATTAGGTCCCCCCCTTATTCCAATTTAGGGCCCCCACCCGCTGCTCAGGGGTGGGGGCCAGGGGGAGGACATTAGGTCCCCCCTTATTAGTATTTAGAGCCCCTACCTGCCACTCAGGGGTGGGGGCCAGGGGAGAGGACATTAGGGCCCTCCCTTATTCCAATTTAGGGCCCCCACCCACCGCTCAGGGGTGTGGGCCAGGGGGCAGGACATTAGGCCCCCCCTTTTAGTATTTAGGGCCCCCATCCACCGCTCAGGGGTGGGAGTCAGGGGGGAGGACAATAGGTCCCCCATCATTTTACTTTAGGGCCCCCACCCGCCGATCAGGGGTGGGGGCCGGGGGGGAGGACATTAGGTCCCCCCCCTATAAATATTTAGGGCCCCCACCTGCCGCTAAGGGGTGGGGGCCGGGCAATAGTTTTTTTTTGTTTGATTGGTTTTTAACAGTGAGCAGCCACATGGGGAACTGAAAATTTTCCCCATGCACATGCCTAAACCCTATAAAGCATTGACCAATTCTAGCCCCTCTTATATCTCTTCACAGATCCATAGGTATGCCCCCTTCTCGGTCTCTCTACTCTGTCTGCTGCTCGCACTCATACAGCCAACTCACGCTTGTAGGACTTCTCGCGGTCGGCTCCCTTTCTATGGAATAGCCTGCCTATCACCATCAGACTCTTCCCCTAGTCTTCAATCGTTTAAGAAGTACCTTAAAACCTATCTCTTTAATAAAGCTTATGGCCTCCCAGAGTAACCTCTACCTCGCATACCTGTCTCATGCCTTTTCCTAAAGGGCAGCACTCTACTCTCTCCTCCAGCTCTGCTTCAAACCTTATTTGATTGCTATTTCCTGTCCTATTGTATTTTACACCCCACCTCCTGTAGACTGTAAACTCGTTTTAGTATGGTCCTCTTCAACCTATCTTTCCTGTAAATTTTCTTGTAATTGTCCTTTTTATAGTTAAATCCCCCCTCTCATAATATTGTAAAGCGCTACGGAATCTGTTGGCGCTATATAAATGGCAATAATAATAATATAAGAATGTTGACAGAGAACCTGCTTACTGAACTCTTAACACTGCAACCTGGAATGATTTGTGAAGCTGCTCTAAGCGGTCCCCCTTGGTCCTGACTAGTAACTTCTAGTGCCTCAACATCCTTATCCTCTCATTGCTGGTTGACACTCTGCAATATGTCAGGATAACACAGCCCTTACCCATAGATTAAAAAAGCTACCATTATTTTGTAGCAATTTTGAGGATTGCTGACTGCTCTGTGCCCACTCTTTGTATGCTCCCTTGGCTTTAAACTTTAAAAACAAAATTAAAAAAATGACAAACCTTGGCTTGTTTTGTATTTGCCTCACTTGAAAAGAAATGTATTAGCAATATCTGTGATGCACGGTAATTATATGGTGATCTGTTTTATCCCTTGACTAATTAAATCCCAGCTATTTGTAATGTTACACTACAGCTTGCATAATTATTTTCTGTAGGTGTTTTTTTTACATTTACATTACTATGTATCATTCTTCAGATGTCTTAACCTTGTTTGGGATAAACACAGGTGTTTTATAATAACATTTGTTTGTTTTTGTTTTTATTTTAATTTTATTTTTGTGTGTGTGGTTTTTTTTTTTAAAGTAATCCTTACTTATATTTTGAAATGTATTCACCAAACCCTAAAAATGTATTCACTAAAGATGAAGAATTATTAAAAATCTGCACTTTTGCCTACATTTTTCAATGTTTCTGAGCACTACTGTTCAGTATATCGTGAAAAAGATTTTTTTCCTACGTATCATTGCAAATTATTAAAAACTATGCTCTATTTAATAAAGATGGAAACTATTTTACTGCCTTAAAAAAAATATATATATACCATGGACACAATGGTAAGAAGTTGAATGGGGAGAGCCCTGGGACCGTTGAAAGACAAAGTAATGTATTACACAAAGTGGTTTTGATTTACACAGTTTCCAAGCTGTGCGAATCCATTATGAATGTGTTTTCAAAGTCTGGTCATGTCTAAACACAGCTAAATGCATAGTTTTTTTATATGTATTATAAACAATATGTATATACACAATTATGTGTCTTTTTAGTTTTGTAGTCACGGAATAAAGTTATGCAAGGGCTAAGTTTTCAAATCTTATCATTCTTCCTTAATAAGTATTTCATAAGCCATGTTTTGCTGTGTCTCCAACAATACTAGGCTTAGCTACAGCTAATTATTGCTATTGTGTTAAGTAAGTACCCCTGAGTCTATTGATCTTTAGATGTCAAAAACTAGCTATAAACTCAATTGAGCATAAAATACCACAACTATTTAAAACATTACATCTGCCACTGATGTTGATTTTATGTCAGAAACAAAATTGACATGACAGCAAATTACATGTTTAGAAATGAAAAGTTTGTTTATGATAGATTGCATAAAAGATTTTGTTGGGGGAAAAAAAGCAGATTCTGCAAAGAAGATAACTTGGACGTCTGTAAAAGACTTGAGTTAATATTTTCTGATTTTTCGTTTGAAATGATTCAAATCTGTTATGTAGCTTTTCAAAAGATTTGTTTATCTACAAAAATCCCTTTCAAGTTTAATGGTGACTTTGGTGAGATCAAAGTTTCTTTAACAGGTTTGAATCAATTAAAAAAGCTTTTCCAAAAATATTAAATCAAGGACATAATCGGTTTTAAATTAAGGCCTCGATTCAATAAGCTGTTCAGTGATTCAACACTATTAAAAAAAAATTCCAAATATAATTTCTAACAGTACTGAATCAATTAGAAAGCTTATTAAATCGAGGCCTAAAATGTCATAATGAAAAGGTGGAATGTCTTTACAATCCAGTGTACTGGCTCTGCATCAATAATTCAATTATACTGCAGCATCATTACAGAACCATTCATTATTGCATTTTATTTCATGGCATTAGTAGGGTTATAGTTGCTGAATACAGCACTTTACTTTGCCTAACAAGGTTACACTGTCTGTAACCATTTGTAAATAGCAGGGGTGTGGATACCCCCTACTTTAAAAAAAAACTCCATATTCTTAAAGGGACACTATAGTCTCCCAGACCACTTCAGCTCAATGAAGTGGTCTGGGTGCCAGGTCCCTCAGGTTTTAACCCTTCAGATGTAAATATAGCCGTTTCAGAGAAACTGCTGTTTACATAGCAGGGTTAATCCAACCTCTAGTGGCTGTCTCACTGACAGCCGCTATAGGCGCATCTCTGAAGCTGTATGCGAAAGTCGCATTCAGCGTGCAGAACGTCCATAGGAAAGCATTGAGAAATGCTTCCCTATGGACTGTTTGAATGCCCGCGCAGCTCTTGCCTCGCATGCGCATTCCGCTCCACTCGGGAGCTGGCGTTGGCGGGGCAGGTCATCAGCGCCGAGGGAGCCTGGCTCTGGATAAAGGTAATTGGCCGAAGGGGTTTTAACCCCTTCAGCCCAGCAGGAGGGGGACCCTGAGGGTGGGGGGGATCTGAGGGTTATATAGTGTCAGGAAAACGAGTTTGTTTTTCTGACACTATAGTGATCCTTTAAAGTTCACATTTACAGAGTCTTTTAATAAAGTTAGAATTGTTGAAATTCTAAATCAATTTTAAATTTAAGACCAAAGTAGCTAAACTGGAAGCATAGTTGACTTGGAGGTTTTTCCCAATTCGGCTACTTTGGTCTTAACTTTGAAATGCACTAAATTCTCGAAAATTCTCACTTTAGTGAATAACCCTGTTTGAGTTTCAGGTTATCCTCATGGTTTTGAAGCTACACCTGCACTCAGGATGCTGTGTACTGGAAGTGATAGGATTTACAGTCCAAATGATTTGCCGAAAGAGTCTCCTATTTCCATATTTATAGCTATATGATTATCTGTGGGAGTGCTGTATACTCTTTTATGTCCAATTCTGTAATGGCCCTGTATTATATGCGTAGCGCAGTCACTGTAATGACGCCTGATATTTTAAATTCTCCATCTTAAAAATACCCTATTATGTATCAGCGCATTGCAAGCTGTTATTCAGGTTTTACTGATGAGTATCCCGTGCCGCCCTCAGGTAGTAAGCTTAGTTTGGGTGAATTTTGTAACACGCAGATTCATCTCTTATGTAACACGTGTTTAGGTGAAGATAGAGGAGATGCTGCCTGAGGCGGGGGAGAGTCTGGTTCATGTCTCGCACTGTATTATGTTTTATTCACCCTTGTGTATGATGCAGCTATAGGCTCTTGGCAGCAATTTCATTTACCCGCTGTTCACAGACAAAGAGCATTACACTACAATAACACTTCAGCTTCACATAAACACAAAAGGAAGTTCATTCACTGAATTCCCAATAATAGAACAGGCTGGCACGCCAAGATGACATCTCCATCTTCGTAAATGTCAGTATTTTAATTCTGTGCACTTCTAGGATAGATTTAATCAGCTCTGTGTCAGTCCAGCATCCATTAGCCCATTAGCAAGTAACACAGGACAAGGGCTAAAGCAGCACTTTTGTAAAAAAAAAAATAATGCAAAGATCTCCCGAGTTGGCATGTTAGTGGACATGGTAGCACTTAAGAAGGAGAGGTAGATATTCTTCTGGGGGACAAGAGGAGGTAGATATATTCTTAGACAATCCTCTGTTCACTGCCACCATGTTTTTTCTTCGACTTGGTTTTCAGCACCTGCTGGCTTTGTTTTTCAGGAACTTTTTTTACTGGTGAACTGAGGTCTGTGTAAAATCATGTAAGACCACAGGATCCTCCGGAGATGTTCAGTGAGATGACACTGGTATCTGTAATATCTGTCCTCAGCAGCTGTTACAAGGGCAATGGTTGGGAAATGGCAAGATGGAACAGCAAAAGCTTCTTCAAGTTCTGTTATTTAACAAAACAAAAAAAAAACATATTGTCCATTAAACGAAATGGTGCTATACAAATAATAAAATAATAATAAATAAATATTCACTGCAGGGCCGGCCCGTCCATTTATCCCGGTGGGACCACGGCTCAAGACGGAACTTTCACAGCGGCGGCATTTTGCTGCCCCTGTACCTTTAAGAAATCTTCTGTAAGAGACTCAGGCCGCCAATGCATATATCTATAGCAATTACAGCTATATATATACAGGGCCGGCCTCAGGCCATTAGGCGCCCTGGCGAAAAGTTTTCACAGCGCCCTCCCCCCCCACCAAGTTGCCTGTATTCAGTCACACACACAGGCACAGGCAGACAGTCAGACAAACAGTTACAAGCAGACAGTCAGACATGCTCAGTTACAGGCAGACAGTCACACACACATACACAGTTACAAGCAGACAGGCACACATACTCAGTTACAGGCAGACAGTCACAGAGCCAGACACACAGTTAAAGGCAGACAGTCACAAACAGTTACAGGCACACAGTCACAGGAAGACAGTCACACACACAGTCACACGCACACATACTCCATTACAAGCAGACAGTAATACACACTCCGTTACAGGCATGCAGACACTCGCACACAATGATAGGCACACACACTCAGTTAACGGCAGATAGTCATACATACAGGCACAGGCACACACAATGGCACAGCTACAGCGACACACAATTGAAGTCACACACAGAAGCAGACAGTCACACACACAGGCAGAAAGTCACACACACACAAAGGCAGGCAGACAGTCACACACACACAGACACAGTCACACACACACACACACACAAACACAAACAGGCAGTCAGACAGTCACACACAGGCAGGCAGACACACACACAGGCAGGCAGTCACATAGACAGACAGGCACACACACAGGCAGGCAGTCACACAGACAGACAGTCACACACACACACACACACAGGCAGGCAGACACACACACACACACATGCAGTCACACAGGCAGACAGTCACACACACACACAGGCAGGCAATCACACACATCCACACAAAGGCAGGCAGTCACACAGACAGTCACACACACATACACAGGCAGGCAGGTAGACAGTCACACACACACACACACAAACACACACAGGCAGTCATACAGATAGACAGTCACACACACAGGCAGGCAGACACATAGACAGTCACACACACACGCACGCAGGCAGGCAGTCACACAGACAGACAATCACACATACACAGGCAGGGAAGCAGTCATACAGACAGTCACACACACAGGCAGACAGTCACACACACACACACACACATGCAGACACATGAACAGGCAAACAGTCACACACACACAGACTTACCTCTTTCCATTATGGCTGGAAGGGGTAGTGGGTGCAGTTGGTTGTTGGGGAAGCAGGGACGCCTTCCTGCTTCCCTCTTCCTGTGCAGCTTCGGGTAGGTATTACAAGGGGCTTTGGGTAGGTATAAGCCCCGCCTCTGCCGCTCATTAAGCCCCGCCCCTGCTGACTCGATTTAATTTTAATATTTTTTAATAGATCCGGGGGTAAAATAATGAAATCATCAACCCAGGTACCTATTTTAATTCCCCTGCACTCCTCTCAACCGGCCATGTACGAGCTGTTTTGGCCACATGGCGCCCCCTGGTCCATGGCGCCATGTGCGGCCGCACAGCACGCACACCCACATGGCCGGCCATGTATATATATGCTGTTCATGGCCTCTTACAGTTTTGTTTAATGCTTAACCCCTGGTGGTCCGGTGGCTCAGTAAAGTTGACGATAGTGAAGAGGGGGCCCAGAGATGTAATCTCCACTCCAGCAGCAGGTACTGCTTTCTCCTCCCTCAAGCCGCGAGAGCGTTGCCGCGGGTTATCATGGCAATGCTCCACAGCATGCAAAGCATGCCGGAACAATGCCATGGCAACCCAGCAGCCGCGCTGTCTCAGCTCATGGGAGAAGAGAACAGTACCTGCTGCTGGAGTACAGCTCTGGGCCCCCTCTTCACTATCGTCAACTTTACTGAGCCACCGAACCACCAGGGCTTAATTATCCTCACAGGTAAGAGGTAGGGAGGGAAGAATATACATAACTAAAAAATTCTCACCCCCCATTAAAACTACACTACATGCACACTATACATACACTACATGCACTACACACACACTGCATGCGCTACAAACACACTGCATCCACTATACACAAACACACAATGCATTCACTACACACACCGCATACAATACACACTGCATGCACTACACACACACACTGAATCCACTACACACACACACACTGCATACAATATACACACTACACACACACTGCATACAATATACACACTGCATACAAGACACACACTACATGCACTACACACACACACATTACATGCGCTACACACACTGCATCCACTACACACACAATGCATTCACTACACACACTGCATACAATACACACACTGCACGCACTACACACACTACATACAAGACACACACTGCACACACTACACAAACTGCATACAATATACACACTATATACACTACACACACTGCATCAACTACACACACACACTGCATCCACTATACACACAAACAAAGCATTCACTACACACACTGCATACAATACACACTACATGCAGTGCACAAATACACTGCATCCACTACACACAGACACTGCATCCCGTATACACACTGCATCCACTACACAAACACACAATGTATTCACTACATACACTGAGTACAATACACACAGACACTTCATCAACTGCCTACAATACAGAATCATACACTCTGCATCCACTGTACACACATATAATGATTTCGCTACACAAAATGCATACAATAAACACACTGAATCCACTTCACAAACACACACTTTGCATCCACTATACAGTCACTGCATTCACTACACACCATGCATAACATAATGAATGTGGGTGTGGTTTAGTTTTTGGTGAGGGGGGGCAGCATTTCACAGCTTAACGTAGTTGTTCTGGTGAGTATAGTCAGTCCTTGCAGTCTTTTTCATGTAAACACTGCTTTTTTAGAGAAAAGGCTGTGTTTACATTGCTGCCTGGTAACACATCTAGTGGCAGTCACTGGGAGGGCCATTAGAGGTGCTTCCTGTGTCAGTGTTACACAGAGTGCAGCCCTGGCATTCAGCTTCTCTATGCTCTTCATGGAGACACCGGACATTCCCCATAGAGATGCAATGATTTAATGCACCTCTATGAGGAGATGCTGATTGGTGTAACGCAACACTTTGCAGCCCATGCGCAATATCCTAACAATCAGGGGAGGGCTGGCAGCCTTAGGCCTGTGTGGCAAAACCAGTCAAGTGGCCCATTGCACCACCAAATCAGTGCAATGGTGCCCACCTTTTCCTGGTTTTATAATGGATATTGATGTTATGCTAATCAGTAGCTCAATATTAATACAGCCATCAGAGTAAACACCAATAAACTGTGGAAACAGAGATGATCCCACCCAGGGCCGGTGCTAGGATTTTTGACTACACAGGCGAAGATGCATTTTGACGCCCCTCCCAAAATAAACAATGCATCTTCACCTCTGTGTCTCGTAGCCCCCTTTTGAATTTCTTACCCCCATTAGTGTTGCATATCCACTCTCTTGAATGTCTTACCCCTTTGGCCCCTTTGTGCCTTACACCCCCCTTTAGTGTGTCTCCTACAACCCCTCTTATGTATTTCTTACTTCCCCGCCAGCCCCTTTCTGTCTCTTTCTTCCCCCCAGCCCCTATCTATTACTCTTTTTCTCCCACATAGACATAGATACAGGCAAAATACATACATACACAAATACACAAACATACAGACACACAACCATACAAGCACACAGACATAATTTTTCAGGCACACAGTCACAAAGATATACAGACACACAGTCATAAAAGGCACACAAACAAACACAGTCATACAATCTACACATACAAGTACATTGTCGTACAAACACAGACATACATTCATACAGACACAGGCACTCACAGAAATACATACACAGACATAAAGAAACAGAGATAGGCATACAGAGACATACATACACAGACAAACAAAGAACCCTGCACACTGACACTGTGTAAATGCTCCGGCCATCTACAGAGGTGGATGCTCCATGTCAGGCAGACATTGCTGGATCCACCAGTAAAGTCTTCAAAAGGAATAAACGCAGGCAACACTCCAATAGTAAGGATGGTATATTTATTGGTAGATGAACCACCCCATAGAAAGTGTGATGTTTCAGCTCATGCAATAAGGCTCTGCTGAGCCGAAACGACGCACTTTCTTTGGGGTGGTTCACCTATCAATAAATATACCATCCTTACTATTGGAGTGTTGCCTGCGTTTATTCCTTTTGAATACATTTACACAGTCATACAGAGACATACATACTGTATGTCTCTGTATGACGGTCTGTGTATGTACACAGGATGGCTAAAAGATAGATCCCCATCTGTCGTGCAACTTCAACAATGCTTTGAAAGCTGGGGCTCTACCGATTCCCCATGCTTGCAGGATTGTATTTAGCATGGAGCAGTATTTGTGTGTTTGACTGTAAGCATGTGTTTGTATGGAGTATGTTTGTATGATTGTAGCGGTGTGTTTGTATGTAGTGTTTGCATTTGAATGCAAGCATGCATTTATGTGTAGTGTTGGTTTTTGAACGCAGGTGTGTGTTTATATATAATTTTGGTGTCCGATACAGAGGTGTGTTTGTATGTAGTGTTGACATTTGAATGCAGGGGTGTGTTTGTATGTAGTGTTGATGTTTGCATGCAGGTGTTTATTTGTGTGTAATGTTGGTGTTTGAATGCTGAGATATATGCACATATACACATACACTGCCACACACGCACACACTGTGATACACATACACAAAGATACACACACTGACACATGCAGATATACATATACACAAACTGATACACATTCAGATAGACACACAGATACACACAAACACTGACAGACATACAGATAAACACACAGTGACATACAGACACACATACACAATGATAGGGAAGAAGACACACAAAGACACACTAACAGACAGACACACAAACTAACAGACATTTAGATACACACAGACACACGGACAGAGACATATACATACACACACACACTGACAGACATACACACACACACTGACAGACATACACACACACACACTGACAGACATATACACACACACTGACAGACATAGATACACACAGTGACAGACATAGATACACACAGACACACTGACAGACATAGATACACACACACACACTGACAGACATATACACACACACTGACAGACATAGATACACACAGTGACAGACATAGATACACACAGACACACTGACCAACAGGTTCAGAAAGGGGGCTTACCTGGGATCCAAAGTGCTGCCTGAGGTAGTTGGGAGTTGGAGGAGCTGGTCCTGCCCAGCCCCCCTCCTCTCTGCCTTCTGCTGCTCTTGTCTTCTTGGGAGGACTTCCTCCCATGCTGACAAAAAGGGGACCGGTGGTAGCTCCGCCCCTGCTGTTCACCAGCCGCACTGTGTGCTACAGAGGGAGCAGGGATATGACGTTCATATCCCCGCCCCCTCCACACAGTCCGCGGCACTGCTGCAGGTTGGCGCTCGGCCACGCTACAAAAAGTGACCGGCAGGAGAGGGGAGCTGTGCGCTTCCCTCCTGCCGGCCACCCGGACTAGCGGGCGGTATAGCCCTAAAGGCGGCGCCTGTGCGCCTTATGGGCCAGCCTTAGGACCCTCGCATCCCACTGATAGGAGACGTGGAAGGTATTAAACTGATCAGAACAGTACTAAACACACCACTCCTATCTGGTGTCACATTAGCTTGACCGCGCAGTGCCCCAAATTTGCAGTAAGAGGACCGACCAAGCCTCTTCTTCCATCTCCCTGTTACAAAAATCAATGCCGTGTACACGACCACTGATAGGAGGCGTGGAAGGTATTAAACTGATCAGAACAATACTAAACACACCACTCATATCTGGTGGCACATTAGCTTGACCGCGCAGTGCCCCAAATTTGAATTAAGAGGACCGACCAAGCATCTTCTTCCATCTCCCTGTTACAGAAATCACTGCCGTGTACGTCCACTGATAGAGGCAGCGGAAGGTATTAAACTGATAAAAAATAGTACTAAACACACCACTCCTATCTGGTGTCACATTAGCTTGACAGCGCAGTGCCCCAAATTTGCAGTAAGAGGACCGACCAAGCCTCTTCTTCCATCTCCCTGTTACAAAATCAATGCCGTGTACACGTCCACTGATAGGAGACGCGGAAGGTATTAAACTGATCAGAACAATACTAAACACACCACTCCTATCTGGTGGCACATTAACTTGACCGCACAGTGCCCCAAATTTGAATTAAGAGGACCGACCAAGCATCTTCTTCCATCTCCCTGTTACAGAAATCACTGCCATATCCATACAAATTGTACAGAATGTCCAGGATAGTTTTCAGGGACAAATGTTGTCGCCTGTTGAACGAGGTGACCTTGCTCGGGTCCCAGGTGTACGGTTCCTAAAATGGCTGCCATATACACGTCCACTGATAGGAGACGCGGAAGGTATTAAACTGATCAGAACAATACTAAACACACCACAAGTAAGGTTTCTCTCCTGTATGGCTCCTCAAATGATGCTTAAGATTAGAAGTGGCTGAAAAGCATTTCTCACACTCCGAACAAAAATATATTTTTTTAACATTCTCTCCACTTTGAACGAAATGACGTTTGGGAAGAGATTAACATAATTAAACACAGGCAGTAAAAATACAGTTTTTAGCCATACCCTGTAACTTTAAAACTACACATCCCATCTTCATAATTACATATTTGGAATCAGCACACTTAAAACATAAACATAACCAAAAATCAGCCAAATCCATCCAGGGGTTAAAAAGTTAGCTGGAGGTCCCTTTATGACCGACCGCAAGCACATTTTCCTACCCAAAACAGTTCCATAGATTTGGGCTGTGAGGTCGGTCTATTTCAGGCTGAAAAAAAGACTAAGTCCCATCGCCGAATGGGACTTTGTCTCTGCAGCTGAAATAATTTCCCATTTACTGAACCAAGTGGGAAATAGCAAGGCAGGCACAAAGGGTTTGCACCAGGTCTGGGGACACAGGGGACACCGTCTTAAAGGGGCGTGTCCCCAACAAGTCTGGGGACACGGCCTTAAAGGGGCAGTGTCCCAATCTTCCTGATGTCCCAAAAAAGGTGTTTAAAGGGCCAGCACCAGTCACATAAAGAGTCCATAAGCCCCAATATGCCCACCGACAGTCTTAAAGGGCCATACACACCAAATAAAAGTGCATACATTTTCACAATCTCCCAGGGGCCATAGTCATGCGGGAGGAGGCTGGCAAATAGGCTTCTCCACAACCCAGGGAAGCAGGGCAATTTGCCATTTAAAGGGCCCGTTACAAATAGCAGTTTGTAACAAGGTGTCAATCCATATCTGCCAAGTGACCCGATGTAGGGGACCAGTCCCTATTCTGCTCTGTGTCAGTGTGTATCAGGGAACCTTAGGACAGGTGTCAATCCATATCTGCCAAGTGACCCGATGTAGGGGGAACAGTCCCTATTCTGCTCTGTGTCAGTGTGTATCAGGGATCCTTAGGACAGGTGTCAATCCATATCTGCCAAGTGACCCTATGTAGGGGACCAGTCTCTATTCTGCTCTGTGTCCGTGTGCATCAGGGGCTCTGAGGACAGGTGTCAATCCATATGTCAAGGTGTCAATATGTCATATGTCAGGTGTCAATCCATATTGATTGTGATTTAGGAATGTTAGGTGATTTCTGCCCTTTATGGATTAAAACCAGACTCTGTATCAACTGTGTAATTTTCCATGGGAGTTTTGCCATGGATCCCCCTCCGGCATGCCACAGTCCAGGTGTTAGTCCCCTTGAAACAACTTTTCCATCCCTATTGTGGCCAGAAAGAGTCCCTGTGTGTTTTAAAATTCGCCTCCCCATTGAAGTCAATGGCGTTTCGGGCGGTTCGCCGGTTCGCGAACATTTGCGGAAGTTCGCGTTCGCCGTTCGCGAACCGAAAATTTCGGGTTCGCGACATCACTAGTGATTACCAAATTGTAACATAACCCAAACGGACTCTATGTTCGACTCACTAACTTTTATTAGACTAGATTTTTATCCTTCACATACAGGACCACCCCTCCCACTTTCTTGCCTTCTCTGTCTTTTCTTTATAAAGAGTACCCTGGTATTGCTATACCCCAGTCATTTTTCTCATTATACCATGTCTCAGTAACAGCCACTAAACCTACATTCTCAGTTGCCACTATTGCCACAAGTTCATGGATCTTATTCCCTAAACTGCGAGCATTTGTAGACATGAATCTAAGCTTATCATTTTTTAATACACTCGTTACAGTTATCTGTTTTTGTTTTGGGGGGCAATTGGATTTATGTTTTATCACCCTTTTGTTCCCCCCTCCCCCCCCCTCCTAGTTTAAAAATACTTCATAGCAAAACCTCTGAACTGCTCGCTGAGAACATTTGTTCCTTTTTGAGAAAGATGCAAACCATCTTTTTTTGTACAGTTCATTTCTATTCCAAATAGAGCAACCATGAGAAACAAAGCCAAATCCTTGCTCCAGACACCATTCACCAAGCAACAAGTTAAAGTCCCTAATAATGTTATGCACAGACAGAACTTCAGATAATGACAGTGTAGAAACAACCTGCCGTATACCATTGGCAATAACACAAAACCCAGCCTTTACCTCAGAAACCTCATTACAACCTCATTACAAGCCAAATAATTTGTCCCAAGATGGTCAAGTACATTTAATTCCCCTTCCTACTTTGCTTGCTTAACAATATTACAAATACGCCTCCTGTCTCTGTGAGCATATATGTCCAAATTTTTATATTTGCTAGATGTTAACTCTCCTGTTAACATAACTTGTGTGTCCTGCTGCTGACGGAGTCTAATGCGAGTGTGGGGTCTGAAGCAGTTCTCTATTTGCTTCGCTCTTCACTGCTGACAGTGCTGCCTCCCGTGCAGGCTCTCTATGCAGCTGGGAGGAAGTGACTGGCACCACCTTCCTTCCAAGTTGCTGATGTGAAAGGGGCCCAGTTGCTCTCTTAAAGGCCTGGGGCACCTGGATGGGCCCTTTAGATCAAGGACTCAGAGAAAAAGGTTGCCTAAAGCAGCGGCAGAACTACCACCAGGGCAGCCGGTGAAGCTCCACCGGGGCCCATGGGCCCACACACTGGGGCCTCCAAACCAATGCTCCTCCCCACCAGTGTGTGGGCCCATGGGCCCCAGTGGAGCCGCACCGGCTGCCCTGGTGGTAGTTCTGCCGCTGCTTCTAGGTAACCTTTTTCTCGCAGTCCTACAACAGGATTGAAATTTGGGAAGACCTGTTCAATGCCAAGACTGGAAATGAAATTTTAACTTAAGCAAATTTGGGCCGTCATGGCAGCTTTTACATTTATTAGAATATCTGTCATTATGCACATGTGGAACTTGATTGAGAATGCTTGTTTAGCTAAATTCTCAAGAAACATCTCAGCAACTATTTTCATTGAACACCTGAATGAGAATCTTGCTGTTAAGTACATTACCATTAGTAAATCATTCACAGAACTTAGATCAGTGATGGCGAACCTATGGCACACGTGCCACAGGTGGCACGCCGGGCCCTCTCTGTGGGCACGCAGCCATAGGTCGCCATGAGAGGGGGCCTCTGGCTGTCTGCAGAGCAGGTACGTGCCTGCCCGAAATGGCAGGTGCCTACTCTGCTTCCGTATAGGGAGGACAGGGGGAGGGCTTTAGGAAGCAGGGCGGGTAGGGTGATGTGTGTGGGGGGTAGCGGTGCTGTGCTGTGAGGGCGGGTAGGGTGATGTGTGGGGGGGTAGGGGTGCTGTGTGTGGGGGGGTGGGGTCTCTGTGTGTAGGGGCAGGGGTGCTGTGTGTGTGGGGGTAGGGGTGCTGTGTGGGGTAGGGGTGATGTGTGGGGGTAGGGGTGGTGCTGTGTGGGTGGTAGGGGTGCTGTGTGTGGGCAGGTAGGGTGATGTATGTGGGGGAAGGGATGCTGTGGGGGTAGGGGTGCTGTGTGGTGGTAGGGGTGCTGTGTGGAGGGTAGGGGTGCTGTGGTAGGGGTGCTGTGCTGTGTGGGCGGTAGGGGTGCTGTGGTGTGTGGGGGGTAGGAGTTGCACTTTTAGAGAACTGAGAAATCAATGCCAAAATATTTGAATTTACAGGATGTTCCAACTTGAGAACTTTTCAGTAGAACTACTGCAAATATTTTACAATTCCTTTCTTAATTCTATGCAATTCCTTATTAAGTTAAAATGCAACAGTTTTTGAACAGGCTTAAATTGCACTGTAATAGTTGAGGTGTGTACTTGGGGTTTTAATTCAATTTACTGATAATTTTGCTGCCCTTCTTTATAATGTTTTTGTAATGGAAATTTGGATGCCGCTTCCCTTTATAATTTATACTTTTTATTTATTTGTATTGCACTGATTTTGTTTGCACTGTGATTTTTATTTAGAATTGTATTTTGATGTGTATTGCACTGGTTTTGTTAATCTGTTTATGATTTGTTTTGCACTCGTTTGGTAAGCAACCTCAAGGAGTGACTCACTACTTTTTAAGGTTATCTGGCATAAACACAGACATTACAGGCCTAGTCATAACATGTTTTCAGTAGTTTCGTTTCTGGAGGTCATTTCAAAGTGTATATGTACTGTGTAGCAGTAAATGGAGTGTTCTCCATTATCTGTATTTGATCCTGAGGGTAGAAACTCAAAAGAGTCCCATAAAAAATAAATAAATTATATTTGCTTAGCATATGTGTCCTAACACAATTTTGTTTACAATGACACAAAGTATACATGGATAGAAATATTTTTAAATCTAAAAAAAAGCCTTATCACATTCTTTAAAAATAGCGTAAGGAAACATTCCCAAGAACCATACCTACTAGAGCATGCTGCGGTGGGTATGGTACCAGGAATCCCCTGCTCCCCCTCCCAAATGTAAGTAGCTCATATAATGCTATTTTCCCTATTGCTTATCACCCTGTAATTGACAACTAAACAGTGATGTAGCAATGCGTAGCTTAACTCTTAGAAAGCAAGGCTGCCAAAAGTTGTGAAGGAAACGTTGGCAGAGTCCAGTTTTCTGTCAGTATATTTTGGTTAGGGGAATATGCCATCAATAGTGAATGATCTGTATGGAAGAGAGCAGGCACACATCACAAAGGTTTGGGTGCTGAACATTTACATCGAGAACACAACCCACAATGCTTTTAAACAGCATTACAATATTGTAGGACGGATGACTTCTTTCTGATTAAAGGAACCATAAAACAATCCAATAATAGTCAACCAGGGGAGATTACCCATAAAACATGGATGCTTGCCTCTGTATTTCATTTTGGCATTATTAAGAGGATTAACTTCAGTACAGCATTAAGTAGAAAAGAATAATACAGATAAAAGAAAATCACTCATAAGTATTTAATCTTTGTATAAATCTTACTGTTTAAATAAATAGAGGCATCATCATGCGTTCTTAAGATTGTTTGTACTCCGATTTAACAAAAATAAATTAAACATACAAATTAGTAGAATTTCCAGTAACTATAAAAAATACAAACGAATACCAAGAATGCATTCATACACAAAGTATTAGGGAAAAAAAAAAATTTATAATTTGTTTTACTCAAATTTGTCGTGAAAAACGTATTTCCTTAAATTCTAAAGTATGGTACATGACATAACCTGTACAAACCAGTTGTAATTATTTTATGTCAAAACTATATCCAACACAATCGTTTAACACCTTTCTTCATTACAAAGCTCCAATTTATCATAAAGGCCAATTGAGAGAGCAAAAATAAATAAAATAAATATATAAATACATATTTAGTGGGGAAAAAAAGTGAACGAGAAAAAGGTGATAGCGCAAAACCCAGTGATATATTTGACCTTTAAGTTCTGATATATAGGTCCTATTTTCAGTAATAATATTGACTGTGGACCCTGTATACAATATATACAAAAAACAACATAGTGTGTACTGGAATCTATATACAATGTTGTGAAAAGAAAAAGGTGCACTCCAGACAAGATAGGCTCTGGACTTTAAAGATGTTTAATCCACTATTGGGATATACAGGATCTGGTCACTCCTCCTTGATGTTCACTGGTTAGAAGTATTTTTAGCAGGAACCCAGGAACCAGATTGAATAAGTTCAAACAGGAATTTATTAAATATAAAATAACAAAGTAACATAAATATAGCAGTTATATTAAGTGGGACCTGCTTCCCCAAAGACCTTGTTTTAATCCTGAGAATTGATTATTATTGGCAAATTTCTGCATAGGGTTCTCTAGGTCAATGTTTCTCAACCTTTTACGGACCTTATACTGTAGGTCTAAAAAAAAAAAAAAGTTTGAAAATCTAAGTAACTCTGCCACGAGAAGGTATTTTCTGTTGACATAAATTCCAAATGAAACATGTAACACTAATATTTAAGTTAATCCCATACTTGAGAACTAGCCTGATTAAAAGGTAGGAACAAATATTTTTTTAAATTAATATGACAATGTGTTGGAGTGTATAAACTATTATTTTAAAATATTAAAAGTTACAAAATGAAAACACCGTTACTTACAGATGGCACTGACACACACAGAGGACACTGAAACACCTCAATGATATGACACATACCGTCAGACACTCTCATTGACAGACACATACATATTCTCTCACACACATTCACAATTTTTTATTAGGACAGCCTGAGTGGATCCTGTCCCTGGCGTCTAACGTGGTACTGTCTTCTTCATGGCCTTTTTGTTCTGCTCCCTCTTGCGTTGTTTAGTGATGTAGAGGGCTAGAGTAATATCATAACCCGGCTCCAAACATCAACGCAGGGTTCACGAGGGAGCAGTGCTGGAAGAGCACAGAGATTGCAGCTCCTTCACTGTCTAAACAGATGCCTACTCTGCTTTAGCGCATAGGTGGCTGCCTTCTGGGAGGCCCTAAGGTTGGTATGCGTACCAAACGTGGTACCAGGCTCTTGGTAAGGATTCATTATTTAGGACACATGGCTTGAACTACTTGTGCAAGTTAATATGTCTGTTTGCTCCACTAATTTTTCTCCTCTTTCTGGATCTATAGATAATGCTTCATGAATCTGCTTTCTTAACAGTTCTTTTAACCCCTTCAGGACGGGTGACGGACGAGGTCCGTCACACAGGGGAGACCCTTAACGACGGGTGACGGACCTCGTCCGTCACGCGGTAAAATTAACCCCGGATCGCCGCTATCGCGGCGATCGCGGGGTTAATGGTGCTCCCGGTATGCCTCTGCATTAGAGGCATACCGGGAGCACCCGGTCAAGCTGCCCAGCACATGTGCTCGCTCTGACCACAAGTCGGAGCGAGCACATGTGCTCTGTATACTCACCTACCGGCTCCCTGCACTTCCGGGTTCTGTGTGAAGTGCAGGGAGCCGGATCAGTGCTGATCCTGCCCCCTGCTGTTAAAAAAAATAAAGTTAATTTAAAGTGTCCCCCCCCCTTACCCATTTTAATAAAAAATTAACCCCTTCCCTGCCAATTGATCACTGACTACAGTGATCAATTGGCAGGGATTACATTTTACTATGATCTGATTTTTTTTTTTAACCCCTGAGGGTTAATCTTTTTTTTTTTTAACCCTCAGGGGTTAAATTAATTAATTAATTAATTAAATTATTTTTAAATTATATATTTAGATAGCTGGGGTGGGTGGAAGTTAGTGGGGAATTGGGGGATTTGGCGTTAGGCTAACTAGGGGTTAACGTTAAAAAAAAGTTTTAAAAGAAACTTTAAAAAGTTAAAAATTAAACTTAAAAAATGTTTTAATAACATTTAAGTAAAAAAAACAAAAAAAACACACTTTACCTAGTCCAAATAAAAATTAACCCCTTCCCTGCCAGTCGATCACTGCCTACAGCGATCAAATAGAGATCACAGTATTATACTGTGATCTAATTTTTTTTAACCCCTGAGGATTAACTTTTATTTATTTTTTTTAACCCTCAGGGGTTCAATTTATTTAATTAATTAATTTAAATATTTTATAACTATATATTTTGCTAGCTGGGGTGGGAGTTATGGAAAAATGGGGAATTTACTGTTAGTGCTGCGTACTGCTAGTTAGGGGTTAACGGTAAAAAAAAAAAAAAGCTTAGAAAAATGTTAAATCTGTAAAAAAGTTTTAAGAAAGTTTAGGAAAGTTTAAAAAAATTTATAAGCAAAACAAAAGTTTAAAAACTAGTTTTTAAAAGTAAAAAAGTTATAAAAAGTAAAAAATACATTTTAAAAACGCTCATTACCACTACACCTGGAACAAACTAGAGAAAAAATTATCCCACGCCAAGGTTCAAAATATGCCTTTTGAATTACCCCAGGGTGTATTCTTTAATAAATAGTATGTGTTTGTGGGGAAGTTTCAATAACCAGCCGTCTAAACTACTCCAAATTGGAACATGGACACAGCGTAAAACTTCAAAGTTAGAAAAAAACTGAATGGCTGCGTCTCAAATGCGCCCCTTCAACATCCACATATACCTGGCAAAGGTACATACGGGGGTATTGCTGTACTCAGCCGACATAGCTGAGCAACATATGAAGTATTATACAGTCATAGTACACATAAGGTTTGCAAAATATGCTGCGCAAACTCACTTTGTATGTCAAAAAGGCAGAAAAAATGCTTATTACCACTACACTTGGTACAAGCTAGCGGAAAAATGATCCCACGCTAAGGTTCAAAATATGCCTTTTGAAATACCCTGGGATGTCTTCTTTAAGAAATGGTATGGCTTTATGGGGAATTTGGATTATATAGCCTGGTAAAATACTCTAAAATGGGACATAGGCACAGCATAAAAATTCAAAGTTTGAAAAAAACTGGAATGGCTGTGTCCCAAATGTGCCCCTCCGATGTCCACACATACCTGGCAAAGGTACATACGGGGGTATTGCTGTACTCAGCCGACATAGCTGAGCAACATATGAAGTATTATACAGTCGTAGCACACATAAGGTTTGCAAAATATACTGTGCAAACTCACTTTGTATGTCAAAAAGGCAGAAAAAACGCTTATTACCACTACATCTGGTACAAGCTAGCGGAAAAATGATCCCACGCTAAGGTTCAAACTATACCTTTTGAAACACCCTGGGGTGTCTACTTTAAGAAATGGTAGGCCTTTGTGGGGTAGTTTGAATTTAAAACCTGCGAAGATGCTTGGAAATTGCACTTAGGCACAGCGTCAAAATTCAAAGTTTGGTAAAAACGGATATGGCTTGGTCTCCTATATGGCACTGTAGCTTCACAAAATAGTGACAAAGACATTCATTGGGGGTGTATTTTTACTCAAAAGACTTAGCTGAGCATAATTTGGGAGGTTTGAACTTAGTGGCACATATGAAATATACAAAACGCCCAGCAAAAATGCAATCCGTATGTAAAAAATGCACAAAATAATTTTTTTACCACATACTTTGGCATATATTGGTGAAAAAATGGGGGCATGTTAAGGCACAATATGCACCTTATGAGATACCCTGGAGTGTCTACTTTTACAAATGGTAGGCCTTTGTGGGGGATTTTTTGAACAGTCAAACTGTTATAATACCCCAAATGGAAGCTAAGGCTCATTAAATTCATCTCTCAAAATTCTACTGTGAATACTGAAAAGGACAGGTATCCTGTATGGCACTGTAACTTCACGAAATAGTGCAAAAGACATACAATGGGGTGTCATTTTACTCAGCAGATGTAACTGAACACAAAATAAAACTTTGTACAGGAATAGCACACACCAACTTTACAAAATATACACGAGAATTTCTCTGTTATAAGTTTGTGTGCCAAAAACCAAAAAGAACACAATTTTCCTCCAATATTTAGCAGAGGTTGGCGGTGAAATGGCTACGTAGAAAGTGTCAAAACAACCTTAGGTAAATAGCCCGTGATGTCTACTTTATATAAATATATACTTTTGTGTGGCAATTTTGTTTTCTTTTATGGCTATTAAGCTTACAAGACAAACATACCAAATTCTAAAATCGCTCCACATTAAAAGTTTATTTTACTCCTTGTGCTTTGTGACCTGTAACTACCAAAAAAAACTTAAAATCCCAGACACATTATATATTCTGTAAATCAGAACAAATAAATAAATTTATTTTTAATTACTTTCCTTAACCTGCACTAATTATGCACACATTATTATTGCAAAAACTGTAAAAAAAACCAATATTTTTCATTTTTTTTGCATTTTTCTGTATTTTTTTTATAATAAGTAAGCATTTATATATATATATGTTATATCAAATTAAAGCCCTTTCTGTCCTTTAAAAACAGTATATAATATGTGTCGGTGCAATAAATGAGAGAGATGCAAATTGCAGTTGAACGCAAACAGCAAGAAAATGCAAAAATTGCTTGTGTCATTAAGCGTAAGTCAAGCTTCTGAAGCTGTGTCCTTAAGGGGTTAAATGCAACACTAATATTCAGTGATATTTCTTGTTCAGATGCAAGCTAATGTGGGTGCACCGGATGCCTTGCTCCAAGATAGTCATGTTCACTACTAGCTAATTGTTAAATACACTTTACTGGCCAATCACAGCAGCATGAATTATAGGTAGTATCGCGCCTAGAACCAAACAGGACAGGAAATATAATTAAAATTAAGAGACTGCATACAGTTTCCATAAAGCAACCTTTTTTCTGTCCTCAGACTTTATTTTTCCTACAGACTTTTTTTTTTTGGCCATCTTCCCATGTGCTCCTCCCAGACCAAGTTCAGCCTCTTAATGCCTGAAGACCTATTAAACAGCCTGTTGGGACAGAACTACATCGGTTAAGGTCAATATATTATTGAACTACAACAAGGGAGCATAACAGTGTGATTGTTGAGGATTGGCATAGGGCAGATTTTTCAACTTAAGCTCCTGTCTGTTTGCCCCCTTTTTATAATTGTCTTACTTTATGACCTGAGTTTAAGAAGCCCTCTTGTGATGTAAAGTCAATCTGTTGGGGGCCCTGACTGAGCTCAAGGTCTGGGCCCCAGTGTCTTGTCCGCCCACATTATGCACCACTGTGTAAAATAGTGTAATACTCTTGTGAGGAAATAATTTGAAACTCAACCGCAGGTGAAAAAACAAATTGGATACGGTCACTTTAAGAAAATATATTTATTTAACTAAAGAACCTTTAACCTTGGCAGTCTTCTGCATCAATATTTTTTTTAAATAATAATGCATGAAGAATGGGAATCTTGATTAAGTATAACTTCACAGGAAAAATAGTAATTGGTTGCAAATTAAAATAATGTTTAATTAGCAACAAGCAGTATAGTCCATTAAACATCAACAAAGTTGACAGAGCAGGTGATTCCTGTTGTACAAAGTAACAGTCTTAACTTAAAGAAATAAACTTGATAACAAAATATGTCCTGGTATGCAAAGTGGTTGTAGTCATTTGACTCAAATAATAATAAACATTTGAGTAATATGGCAAATTACTTTCAAACGAGATAGCAAGGAGAATGCCAGAGGGCAGACCTTTAGTATTCCTTATCCTTCTCAGATAACTTAAGGTAAGAACCAATTAATAATTGCAATCACTGGAGAACTGATCTTTCCTTCATAAATAATGGGAGTTGAATGAATTATAGTTTCCTGAAGTAAGTGAAGAGAAGCAGGAATCCGAAGTTAAGTTTGTTCCTTGAGGGTGAGAGTGGAGTAGAGTGAAGCCAGGATCAAAGCCAGAGGTTCGGTACACAGGAAATCAGGTTAGTAGAGTTTTGTAGCAAAGCGCCAACAATATAGCAAGTAACGAGAGCACATCAAACCACAAAGATTGATTGAACCCTTTAGATGCAGTAACGGCTTCCTTTTGAATTTGATCTGCGAAACCCGGAAGTCATATGGGTATTGCCGATCGGGATGAATTCAACATGGAGGAGTTCTGAGACAATATGGAGGAATCCTGATGAGTAGATGCACTGTGTATAGTGGATTCAGATTGTACGTTTGTGTGATATATGTAGAGTGTGTGTGTAATGGATAGTGTGTGTTTGTATAGTGGATGTAGGGAGAGTATAGTGAATGCAGAAGTGTGTGTTTCTGTATTAGATGCAGTGTGTATAGTGAATGCAGAGTGTGTGTTTGTGTAGTGGAGCCATATCAAGAAGTGTCCTCTTCCAAGGGTTCAAGAGTAGAAAATTATTCTACTGACTCGGATGCAAATGCAGCTTATGGTGCAGAATTTTTAGAATAAGACGACTCAAACAATTACCCTAAGATCTAAGATTCTATATCAGTAGACAAACTTAAATCTCCAATAAGAGATACTCTTGAGCAACATATCCGGTTTACCTGTCTGAAAAGAAAGCTACACTTGAACACAAAGCCACAAGAATTTATCTTTTCTCTTCTATTCTTTTCCACTCACAATTGTGTTCCCAAAATTTACACGGCAGCCATTAAAACGACAAAACTTTCAACCCTTCCTTAAGATTCCATGGCTAGTCTTCGAGATCCAATGGAAAAAGATTAGACGCAGATCTAATAAAGGCCTACTTATATTTGGGCTCGACTTTTCACCCCTCTATAGCCTAAAACTACTTTAGCGTGTTAAAAATATGGTTTGATAATATGGAAGAGGATATCTTCAATAAGAATAAGAAGGGGAAATCTGAACGAGGACCTTAAGAATTTCAGACTAGCTGCTGATTTCTGCTCTGAATCTTCTATGGATATCACCAAAATGTTTTCCACAAGTATGGCCTTATCCTTATTCCCTCTCTCTTGGGGAATGGATTTGTAACCGCTAGTAACCCTATTTACCGCTATAACGTCTAAAGCATCCTTATGTGCTCTTCCTTTTCAAGGGGATTTGCTTTTTGGTAAAGTCTTAGATGAAGTCATACAAAAAGCACATAATCTAAAAATTTCTGAAGGTCTGCTGGTCCAGCCAGGAGAAGGAAGACCTCAACTTCCTGGACCAAAAGTCATGCTGAGAAGTATTTGTTAGGATTCATAAAATAAGAACCTCTTTTGGACATTTATATATTATATTTATATCTAACTGTTTTTCTTTCACCAAAACCAAAAGGAAATTGGGGTTAATATATTTAAAAGACATAAACCAAGAACTGAAAAAAAATCCTTTCCTTCAAGATGGAATATATTTCCACAATAATTAATTCAATAAAATATGGGGACTGGATTACCTCAATAGATCTCAAAGATGCCTACAACGGGATCCCAATACATGTTCTCCATTACAAATTTCTCTGATTCTTCATGAATCATTTTCAATTCAAGGGACTCACCTTCATTCTGAGCCTAGCCACCAGAAACTTCTCAAATATTCTAGTCACCTGATTACCTTCCTTCAAGAATAAGAATATTTCATTGAATGGATGACATCCTCATCATAGCTTCCTTACTTCAGTTGACATAATATCATAGAAAACTAGGTCTAATATGTCTTCAAGATCAAGAGGAGTATAAAACATAGGCCTGACATGTCTTCAAGATCAGGTTAGGCTACAAAATATAGAGAAAGGTTCTCTAACTTTATTTCATCAGTCCATATTTCTGGGAGAGGCAACAGACACCATCAATTCTTCAGAAAATATTTCTCCAGAAAGGATTTCCTTAATTCAATGGAAGATATGGAAAATTCTCAAGGAGTCCTTACCTACTGCAAGTAAATATATGAATCTCCTGAGATCTCTTACATCCATGATAGGTCTAGAAATGAGCTCAGTGGAACAATCACCCCATACAATGACATTTTTGACCCAATTCACAGTAGAGAAAACAATTGGGATCAATTGAATCAGCTTCCTCTTCAAGTCAATTTTTACTTGAAATAGTAGACCTCAATGTGAAATGTTATGGGCTGTAAGTAGTACAGATGCCAGTCTTCAAGGTTATAGAGCCTGTGTATGATTTGGTCTCAAAGAACATTGTCTCCATGAGTGTAGAGATTACACTCAAACTAGAGCCATTTCCAAAGCCCTAAAAATCATTTTCACAATCTAGCAGACAGAGGTGTTTTTATATATACAGACAACAGAGTTGTAGCTGCATATGCCAATCACCAAGGGGGTACCCTAAGCAGTCAACTTCTCAAGGAATTTGGAGCAGGGCTGGACCGCCAACCTGAATGGTAGCATGAAGGAGCAGTTCCTGCAAACTTTCAACTTTTAAGATCACAAAAGCTGATCTTTTAACTATTGGAAGCCTGGAAGCTGTGGCATATTATACAAAGGGGTGGGGGAGATAATTAAAACAGAGGAGTAACTCAATTATCTCCCAGACACAGAGGTGCCTGGGTGATCTTGTATTGCTATGAATGGAGACCCCATGCAGGGGGTCTGGGTAGAAATCTCTGTGCTTTATATGTGCTATGTGCTCAATAAAAACAGTTATTTACCCTTCACGAAGTCTCAACTAGTGTTTGGGACAGACAGCAGTACCTGTTGTAGGAAAGCATAATCACTCTGGAGTGATTCTATACACACTGGGAAGTGATGACCTAGGCAGTAATAACCCATATTCTTGAGGGTATCTTAGCCAATGTTTGTCCTTAAAGCAAGTACACTACAAGAGCGGTTGTTGCCTCTGCCTGATTCTGATCGTTTTACTACCTGACTGAAACAGTTGTTCAAGATGGGGCTGTAGAATTTGCTAGATTGCAGCAGGACTATACCATGCCCTTTGATGGTGTCTGCGGAACAGGGTCTGCTAGAGATGTTCTGTCACACATATCTATGCCTCAACTATGAAGCAATTCATTTTAGTTTGTTTTTACTTATTTTAATTCATTGCCTTACTGCTTTCATGGTTAATCTCTGGGCTCTCACATCTGCCTGTTGTTGCCAATACAGTGGGCATTCGGTATTACACTCATCAACGTGGGTCCACTGGGTGAACTAATATTTTCAGGCATACCCTGGATCAACCTGATGACAAGTCATAGAAACTCCAGCCCCAGGGGCAGAGCCTGGCCTCTGAGCGGTACAGACGTGTGTTGCACAAGCTCCTCTCAATTTGGCTGATTTAGGAGTGTTGATCCTTAGACAAGCATTGTGGTGCATCACATCAGTCGGGGATACCCGGAGAAGATAGCAGAGACATCACTCGAGAGTTTAACGCACTGGGACTCTGGGATATACCTCTGCAGCCTACTGGAGACTGGGCGGGCGAGGGGCGTCTGACCTCCCCGCACCAAAGTCTACTATAAAGGACTGCCACACTCCTACCACCCCCCCCGGGCCAGCGGGGAACATCCTGGTCCCCACTGGGCCTCTACAAGTGGCATTGACTGCACTTCCCGAACCCTGGTTTCACAAAATGGCGGAGGCCCATCTATGCGATCCACAGAGCCTGTGTCAGGATGCCTTCTCTGTTAACCAGGCTTGTTCCCCAGGTTACACACCTTTCACATGTTGCTGCAAGTCCTCTTCAGCTCTCCCCTTCCTGCTCCAGCTATTTTTGCGCCGGCCACCATAGCTCCGCCCCTTTTTATGACTCGAAAAAAGGGCATCGACGTCATGACGCAAATGACGACACGGACCGCCAAAACAGCCACAGTATAAGAGGGATTTCAGGAGTTAGGTTCCTTGCCCTGTTGTGGTTCATTTTTGGTCCCAATAGTGCTATTCTGTATTCAGGGATTCATATTCTAGCTTTTTCCCTTGGCTTTGTTTGTGACTATTCTGTTTACTATACTCCTTGACCCAGCTTTGGCTTACTCACTTGTCCTGATTTCTGTACTCCTTGAACTCTGCTTGACTTTGACTACCCTTGTGCTTATACGTTAGTCCGGCCATTCTAAGGTCCGGTATACGTTACCTTGTATCTACATTCTGCGTGTTGGATCTCAGTTGTATCCTGACAGCCTGAACCCGACCAAGCATCCTGAAGCGGTTAGACATAATTTTTCAGAGCTTTTAGACAAAACTTTGGCAACGTGAACAGGCTGCCTTGATTGCATGGCAAAAAGGAGGAAATGAGGAACACAGCGCCGGGGACAAGAAGGCCCCTTTAGGGCATCGCGACTCAGCAAGCACCCACGCAATCTACTAATCACCCCCCTGGGCTGAGAGCTACACAAGGCTTAGCCCCCCTGCATTACTCACACCGACAGAGAATCAAACGCCGATAGCGCCAAGTACCACCACCTGATTCCTCTGTAACCCCCCACCGGGGTAAAGACTTGAGCTCCCTGAGCACTCAAATCTGTGGCCTATTAATGCTTGCTCTCATCCAAGTCTGGGGCTGAAGGGGTGCCCTACTCAGGAAAGGTGCTGCAGTATTCTACATGGACTTACCTAGTCGCACGTCTGTTTTGCTCCCTGTGGGGATTGAATGAACAGGAGAAGGCACTCATCATCGAGATCAAGCTCTTGATTAAGTTGGCAGCTGCCATTGTGAATGTAAATTTATGTTGTGCAGTTTAGGCTCATTTAATTTAGCTTAATTTTAATCTTAAATAGAGCAGAGACATAGTGCTATCTTAGGTCCCAGAGGTCTTTAATCTCAGCAATCTGACCTAGCATGCTATTAAGCAATCTTCATAAATTACTCATCACCAAGTATAGCATTCAACGTTCAGACACTATCATTGCCAAGCCTGATATCTACACCTGTATTCTTGTATGCTTAAATGAGCTTCAAGTTTTCTTTTTTTATCATTTTATTTCATTTGCCTAGACCTTCTAACAAGTTAGCCAACTGGTATGTGCTCAATCAACCTAGGCATACCTGACTAGTATGTTATACTCTACTCTTTCAAAAAAAAAAAAAATGTGCAATAAAGCTAAATGTCAAGACGTTGTCATAATATGTATGTTACTGATTTGGTTTGTTCTGCTGTCGTGGCAAACTTGATTTGTTCACTATTTGCACGATAAAATAAAGATTGACAAAAAAAAAAAAAAACTCCAGCCCCTCAATCTGCAGGTCAAGATGCATTATCTCAAACGGTGGGATTTAAATTTGAGGAATGTGTCCCCTCCCCTACCTTTGATGCCTTGGTTGCTGAAGAAAATATAGAAAAGAAGGAAGTAATTGCCATAATCCCTATCTGACCCCCACCTACACAATGGCTCTTGCTCCAGCTTGGAGGTTACCACACAGAACAGATCTATTAGTTCAAAGTCTAGCAGTTCATCCAAATCCCTCACAATACAAACTGGGGGAATGGCTCTTGAACGATCAATGCTATTCAACCTAGGTTTATTAGAGACTTAGTAGACCTCTTCCTAAAAAAAAAAGCTAGAAAATCTTCTACATCCTGTTCTTACTACGGAGTTTGAGAGACATTCAAATCTTGGGCAAATTTCCAGATCCAGAAATGAGAATTACCAGAAATTCCTCACCCCCACGGGATCTTCCCTTGGTTCAGAATGCATGGACTTCTTTTGCTCCATTACTGCTCCATTTCTGACATACAAAATATTGTTTCTGGTTGCAATTTCTACATGTATCTCTGAAATACAAGCTTTCTCCTGTCAAGATCATCACATCCAGGATGTCCTACCCAAGGGTGTATCCAATTTTCACCTCCTTTAAGAAGTAGTTCTCCCTTCATTTTTTTCAAATCTTCGGATGAACTTAAGCTGCATGAGCTAGATGTTAGATATTGTCTTGTCCAATTTTTATCACCAAGGATTTCAGAAAATCTGATAGATTGTTTGTTTTACTATCCGGTTCCTGAAAAGGTGAAGCAGCCGCTTAATCTACTTTAACACACTGATTTTATTTTTCTGGTTCTTGATCAACACAGCATTTGGTTTTCCATCCAATATTTATTTTGCTTTTTAACAGACTTCAATATGGAAGGAGGAGGGAGCTTTTATGCATAAAGTCTCTTAACTTGAATTCTATTTCCTGTCCTATTCTGATCTGATGGCAGAGCTACCCATAAGTGATGCTGCAATAATTAATAGCCAGTAAAAGCCAGTAAAAGACAATTACTGTAAGTATAAAAAAAAAAAAAGTTTTCTTATTACTCAACATTTACAAATTGCATCATCAGTTTTCTACCCACACAATTGGAAGTAACAGAATGCATTACTGCTTAGTAAATAGTAAAGCTGTAACGAAATGGCCCAAACCTTAAAAGTGATTGGATAAGTGATGTATAGGGCATCAAAACATTTTCCCTTAGCGGATATTTTATTGGCAATCTGACCATCACTGGGCAATGTGAAGGAACCCAAAAATTGGATTAACCATTAAACAAAAGAAGTCAGGAGGGACTTCGACAGAGGAATTGTCTATCTTTTTAGACATTAAAAAAAAAAAAAAAAATATAGACTTTGTTGTTTTTTTAAAAGCCTAAGGAGGTGGTAGATTTAAAATATATATATATTTTTTATTCTTTATTTGGATTGTGCAGGAGTTAAACAGGCTTTATATGTCACAACAGCGGTAATAAGCATATACAAACAGGAAACAGATATTTTCAGCATGGCATACGTTGAAAATGCACATTTTTTTTTTATATAGGGTAAGTGTGACAGACCCATCTGTCTGGATTATAACTGCTTTGTTCGCCTGTTTTGCCGGTTACATGAATTTCCCCATTCGTATGCTTTATTTAAGGGAATGTCGGTTTTGTCGAACGAAACTACCGAACGGACGGCCACCCAGAAGAGAAGTGTGCTGCTGGTTAACCTATGGATCCCAATTAGAACGTTGCGGTTAACCACAGACACTTCTCAATTAAAACCGAATGCCGGGTGGTCGTCGTTCGTATGTCGACCACGAGGCGGCGGCCATTTTGTCCATGCGAAAGACCAGCGGTGTTCGACGATTATTTCATGGATCTGAAAACGGACACTTTTTCAGCCGAACACCGCTGAAGCCGTCGACCTCCCCTTCTCAATCGACAAAAGTATGCGAATGCCAGCTGTTCGGGAGATTCAACCACACGAATGGACTTAACCCAGATAGCCGTCCCATGGAGTCAATCGCATACAGAAGAACCGAAAGAGACTTTGACTCCATGGCGATTGAACTATGCGAATGGGATCTGAGCGCTATTCTCCAATAATGTGCACTCAGATCCAGGCTATCTGGGGATACGTGATACGAATGTAGTATGTTCGGCAGTTATGGAGTTATGGATTTTCATGTGTTTTTGTGACTTGTGTTTAAAATGGCGATTGCCTCTGCCCGGGGAGATAATTGAGTTACTTCCCAATTATCCCCCGAGCAGAGGGGAGGGAACTGTACTGCATGCTGGGAATATTGTGGGGATGTATGTCCAAAATGTCCCCATGTCCCTCTGTACTTTCAGTCTCCCATTTGGTCCCCTAGGGGAGTGTCCACCAAGTGGGAGACCTGCATAAATACCGGGCAGGTAGCCCACAGTAAATCAGTTCGTGTTTTACCCTCAAAGCGGAGCTTGGTCTCGTTATTGGGGGGATTTTATTACCGGCGCTTAGAGACTGCTTATTGGAATTCTTTGCCGCTTGGGAGGTATTAGCGTTCGGCTAATATTGGCAGTTTGTGGATTTGGAGCTCGCGAAGGGAAATAGCCGTACAGGTACCGTTCGGGACTTTGGAGTGTTCCCTAGCTGGCGGTTCGCATGGTTTTACTATACACGCTACCAGCCTACATTATTGCGAACGGGGAGCATTCACTAAACGGCGGTTTGTGCCTTTATTACTGGAGGTACCGTAACAACTGGTGGCAAGCGACGGGATGATCCTCAACGCCCAAAGAGACCACTACAACCAGGACTAAATGGAATTACAATACCAAAACCTGAGGAGAGCTACCCTAAAGGATTTATTGGAGCAAAGAGGGGGACAAGCCAGTAACCTCAGGAAGAGGGATATTATTGCGTTATTGCTGGAAATGGATGGAGTACCAGCGGCAGAGGGAACCAATGGACCCAGTGCAGCTGACAGAACCCCCGAGGAGGCAAGCTTTGACCGGGCGGTAAGAATCAGGCTGGCACATTATGGTCCCAACCCGACTACAGAGACCATTGACCGGGTCATGGCAGCTGTGGAGGCCAACCTGCTTCGCCAAAGCGGTGCTGCAGCAGCCCCAGTCACAGCAAACCCGGGAGATAGGAAAAAGGTACCATTTACTGCGTTTAAAGCCTTCAGTGAAACAGAAGGAGAGATTGATGGGTACCTTGCTGATTTTGAGCGGCAATGTGCCCTGCACAAGGTACCCCTGGAAGACTGGGTTACTATATTGTCCGGCAAGTTATCAGGCCGGGCCAGCGAGGCTTTTCGGGCCATTCCTGATGAGGAGATTGGGGATTATGTGGCCGTCAGGGAAGCTTTACTCTCCCGGTATGCCGTTACACCTGAGGCGTACCGGAGGAGGTTCCGAGACACTGTCAAGACCTCTGGGGACTCATACGTGGAATGGGCATGTAAGGTGCATCGCACAGCCGCCCACTGGATGGCGGGGTGCCAGGCTGTGTCCGGAGAAGAGGTGCTGCAGATGTTTCTGTTGGAACATTGTTTTGATAAATTGCCAGCAGGGGTCAGGGAGTGGGTAAGGGACCGTAAACCCTCCACTCTGCACGAAGCAGCTCGCCTGGCGGATGAGTATACTGACGCCCACAAACTGGACAGTCTCATCAGCAAGGCTCCCGCCAGAGTGGAGTACAGGCCAACAGCCCCACCAGCAGCCAACCTATACCAGCCTCCCATGCATCGCCCAGCAGCACCTCCTCCATCTGCCCCGTACCAACAGCCACCTCGGTTCAATTCACGGGAGTATGCCCAACCCATTCGGTGCTACCTGTGCAAGCAACTAGGGCACAAGCGACCCGAATGCCCGATGAACAGCGCCAACCAGAACCAGTCCTGGAGGAGACCAGCCGGCGGCAATCCATGACCTCCCACCCCAGCCACTCACTGTGTAGAGGAAGAGGAGTGCTGGGGCATCCTGCATGAGGCAGACCCCGTTCAGGCTGCCCACCGGGATAACAGGCAGCACCACCGACAGTGTGTAAAAGTCAACGGGAAGGAGGTCAGTGGTCTACGGGATACCGGGGCAACCATGACTTTGCTCCAGAAGCACCTGGTATCCGAAGCCCAACATACAGGGGACACGGTCGCAGTGCGAGTAGCCGGGGGTGCCGTGTTTCGTCTGCCCGTTGCCCGGGTACATTTGGATTGGGGAGTGGGCGCCAGACATGTGAATGTGGGGGTCATGAAGGACTTACCAGCGGATGTTCTCCTTGGCAATGACTTGGCGCCCCTTGTTTCCGCCTACGCTCCCATGGGTCCTGCTGAAGTGGATGCTGTCACGACCCGTGCCCAGACCCGTGCCGCTGAGACCGGCCCACCTGCTGCTGAGACCCAGGTAAGACTCTCTCCCCCGACTTGTACCTTAGACCAGGCCCCTTTAGGTTGGGATACCCCAGAGATGTACGGGAAGGAAACCAGGGAAGACCCGACGCTAGCCAAGTACAGGGCCAGGGCCGATTCTGGGGGAGAGGGAGTAGATGGGGAGCACTACGAGTGGGTGGGGGATAGACTATACAGGATCCCGAAACCGTCCCAGAAGCCGAGTACCCCTCCGCAGAATCGACAGCTAGTGGTGCCTGCAAAATACCGGCAGGAGATTCTGCGGATTGGGCATGATGTGCCATTAGCAGGCCATCTAGGTTCCCGCCGCACAGCTCATAGGATCACACAAAATTTCTTCTGGCCCAATTTTAACCGAGATGTGCGGGTTTACTGTAGCATGTGTGACACTTGTCAACGGGTAGGTAAGCGGGGGGATCACCCAAAAGCTAGGCTTCAGTCGATGCCTATCATTGGAGAACCCTTTTCCCGCATAGCCATTGACATTGTGGGTCCACTGGCCAGGGCTAGCCCATCAGGTAAGAAGTATATTCTCACCGTGGTGGACTATGCCACACGTTATCCAGAGGCAGTAGCGCTGTCTAATATAGAGGCAGAGACGGTTGCTGATGCCCTGGTTAAAATCTTCACTAGGGTCGGGTTCCCTCAGGAGATTCTCTCCGATCAGGGAACCCAGTTCACCGCTGTGCTTACCCAGCAGCTGTGGAAGGTGTGCGGTATTAAACCTCTGCTTAGCTCACCGTATCACCCACAGACTAACGGTCTCTGCGAGCGATTTAATGGCACCCTCAAACAGATGTTGAGGACCTTTACTGACACTTGCAGAGATTGGGAGCGATTCCTGCCTCATCTGCTATTTGCATACAGAGAGGTGCCCCAGGAATCTACTGGGTTCTCCCCCTTTGAGTTACTCTATGGGAGAAGGGTCCGTGGACCCCTAGATCTCATTAGAGGACACTGGGAGGGGGAGACAGAGCAAGAAGGGACTCCCATAGTACCATATGTCCTGGAACTCCGGGACCGCATGGAGAAACTATCCCTGATGGTCAGGGAGAATCTCCAGGCGGCCCAGGGGAGACAGAAACGGTGGTACGATCGGGGTGCCCGACAGCGGGTCTTCCAGGTTGGGCAGAAGGTTCTGGTACTCAAGCCTGTGAAGACAAACAAGATGCAAGTATCTTGGCAGGGCCCCTATAAAGTGTTAGCTCAGGTGTGTGATACTACCTACCTTATAGCCAGCTGTTCAGATGAAAGGATTCAGCGATCCTTCCATGTGAATATGCTGAAGGAGTATCAGGAACGACCAGAGGATGTTGCGGCAGTATGTGCCCCAGCTACTGACGACTCCGAGAACTTACCTTTACCTGACCTGTTAGAAAGGGATCCCCAGACAGACCTTACTAGTCTTGTACAGCTGGGGGACCGGCTAAACCCGGCGGAGAAGGTACAGGCGAGACAGTTACTGTGGGAGAAGCAGGGGACGTTCTCCCAAGAACCCGGGTACACTACCCTAGTTGTACACAAGGTCGAGACACCCGGACAGAACCCCCTACGACAACCCCCATACCGTATCCCTGAAGCAGTCCGAGAAGGAATGCGGACGGAGATACAGGAGATGACCAGGCTGGGGGTTATCGAACACTCAGACAGTCCTTGGGCCTCGCCTGTAGTTCTGGTGCCTAAGAAAGATGGGACCACCCGGTTCTGTGTGGACTACAGGCGGCTCAACGAGCGGACCACCACTGACGCCTACCCTATGCCCCGGGTAGACGAGTTATTAGACCGCATTGCCAGGGGGCGCTACTTGACCACCATTGACCTGTGTAAAGGTTATTGGCAGATCCCCCTGGCCGAGGATGCTATCCCTAAGTCGGCATTCGTCACCCCATTTGGCCTGTACCAGTTTAAGGTTATGCCATTTGGGATGAAGAATGCTCCGGCTACGTTCCAGCGTATGGTGGATAGGCTCCTCGATGGCTTCCAGGATTTTGCATGTGCATACCTGGATGACATTGCGGTCTACAGTGAGTCCTGGGAAGACCATTTAGTACACGTGGGGGTGGTGCTGGACAAGATTCGGGCCGCAGGCCTGACCTTGAAGCCAGACAAATGCCATCTAGGCATGGCAGAAGTACAGTACTTGGGTCACAGAGTAGGCTGTGGGAGCCAGAGACCGGAGCCAGCCAAGGTAGAGGCTGTAGCTAACTGGCCCACACCTATCACCAAGACCCAAGTGCTGGCCTTCTTGGGGACGGCAGGGTATTACCGACGTTTTGTCCCTGACTACAGTACGGTTGCTAAGCCCTTGACTGACCTGACTAAGAAGAATTTGCCTAAGCAGGTCCTGTGGTCTCCAGCTTGTGAAGCCGCGTTTCAAGCACTTAAGCAGGCTCTTGTTAATGCTCCTGTCCTGGCTGCCCCAGTCCCTAACAAACGTTTTCTTGTACATACAGATGCTTCCATGTATGGACTGGGGGCTGTGCTAAGCCAGGTCGGGGAAGATGGAGGAGAGCACCCTGTCGCATACTTAAGCAGAAAGTTACTACCCCGGGAAGTAAGTTATGCGGCAGTGGAGAAAGAGTGTTTAGCCCTGGTCTGGGCATTGAAGAAACTGAGCCCTTATTTATACGGACAAGAATTCTCCCTTATTACAGACCATAACCCCCTTGTCTGGCTTAACCGGGTCTCAGGAGACAATGGCAGACTGCTGAGGTGGAGTTTGGCACTACAACCTTACAACTTCACCATCAGCTACCGACCCGGTAAGCAGAATTGGAACGCGGATGGGTTGTCCCGGCAAACAGACGTCCCTACTTCTTCCCAGTCCGGTCATCCCCAAGTTGACCCGCCAAAGGGTCAAGCCGGGTCTGCCGGAGTGTTCCACAAGGGGGGGACCGTGTGACAGATTATAACTGCTTTGTTCGCCTGTTTTGCCGGTTACATGAATTTCCCCATTCGTATGCTTTATTTAAGGGAATGTCGGTTTTGTCGAACGAAACTACCGAACGGACGGCCACCCAGAAGAGAAGTGTGCTGCTGGTTAACCTATTGATCCCAATTAGAACGTTGCGGTTAACCACAGACACTTCTCAATTAAAACCGAATGCCGGGTGGTCGTCGTTCGTATGTCGACCACGAGGCGGCGGCCATTTTGCCCATGCGAAAGACCAGCGGTGTTCGACGATTATTTCATGGATCTGAAAACGGACACTTTTTCAGCCGAACACCGCTGAAGCCGTCGACCTCCCCTTCTCAATCGACAAAAGTATGCGAATGCCAGCTGTTCGGGAGATTCAACCACACGAATGGACTTAACCCAGATAGCCGTCCCATGGAGTCAATCGCATACAGAAGAACCGAAAGAGACTTTGACTCCATGGCGATTGAACTATGCGAATGGGATCTGAGCGCTATTCTCCAATAATGTGCACTCAGATCCAGGCTATCTGGGGATACGTGATACGAATGTAGTATGTTCGGCAGTTATGGAGTTATGGATTTTCATGTGTTTTTGTGACTTGTGTTTAAAATGGCGATTGCCTCTGCCCGGGGAGATAATTGAGTTACTTCCCAATTATCCCCCGAGCAGAGGGGAGGGAACTGTACTGCATGCTGGGAATATTGTGGGGATGTATGTCCAAAATGTCCCCATGTCCCTCTGTACTTTCAGTCTCCCATTTGGTCCCCTAGGGGAGTGTCCACCAAGTGGGAGACCTGCATAAATACCGGGCAGGTAGCCCACAGTAAATCAGTTCGTGTTTTACCCTCAAAGCGGAGCTTGGTCTCGTTATTGGGGGGATTTTATTACCGGCGCTTAGAGACTGCTTATTGGAATTCTTTGCCGCTTGGGAGGTATTAGCGTTCGGCTAATATTGGCAGTTCGTGGATTTGGAGCTCGCGAAGGGAAATAGCCGTACAGGTACCGTTCGGGACTTTGGAGTGTTCCCTAGCTGGCGGTTCGCATGGTTTTACTATACACGCTACCAGCCTACATTATTGCGAACGGGGAGCATTCACTAAACGGCGGTTTGTGCCTTTATTACTGGAGGTACTGTAACAGTAAGGTCAGACTAGAAATGGTAGCATAGTAGTGTAAGTCAGTGGGTAGGTTATACAATTCGGAGTAATGTTCAGGCTAGTTTGACTAGCTTTGTCATTAATATTGCTGTCTAGACGAGTAGGGAAGTGCATGTCGCACTGTGGTGTGGTTGTGACGGAACGCTGGCACTCCGACCGAGTACCTCCGCCAATCAATGCTCCTAGTGCTTGCCGAGGACTCCAAGCACTCCGACTGACACCATCAGCACTGCAGACCCCACTTCCAGCGATGCAGCTGCGCAAGGGTCTCGCCGTCCTTCACCCACCCTGGACCCAAGGCCAGGATCCAGCTTCCAGTGAGCAGACCTGTCTTCCTCCAGAGTGTAGCAGGAACCAGAACAGCTCTTAAAAGAGCTTACTCTGGGGAGTATAGTGTGAATATAGCAATCCCTAAGAGTGTAGTTATCCCATTCCCCAAGCATGAGCCAAGGCTTCAAGAAAGTATCAAGCAGGTCTGTTTATTAAGCACCAAAGGGCTTCTTTTATGCAAGTTTTTACACACAGTTCCCACCCACATGGTCTTGTGGAACAGCCAATCAACAACGTACAATACATTCATTCCAGCAAAATCCTCCCCTCTGCCTGTGATAGAATTACTGTACACAATGGCAGGAAGATACAGTTTTTATTCAATTCTTATAACTCCTAAAATATACATCCAATCTCCCTAAAAGTTACATATTATTAGTCAAATACAAACATACCCAAAAATCAGACAATTCCCTCCAGTGGTTAAAAAGTTAGATGGAAGTTACACTGAAAAATGACTAAGTCCCATTTGAATGCACGAACGGGGTGCCCTTTCATGCAAATGGCTTAGTATAACTGAGCGTTCGAATCGCCGAACGCACTTCGATTTTGGCCGAAGCGTCGAAGTGGAGGAGAAGGTAAGGGTCAGCGGTGTTCGTGCAAATGTGTAGCCGATTTTAGTTCTATGGATTTGACGGCACACACCGTTGACCGCGTTCGACTAAATAAAGATGGCCCCCTCCACGTGTTCGACTGTAAGAATTTCGGCCACCCAGCGGTTGGCTATTAACCTGCGGTTAACCGCCAGCCTGGGAGGTAAATTGCCTGCCCACTTCCACTTGCGTGTGGTCCGCCTGTGCAGTAAGTGGTTCGGTAAGCCCCATTTACCGAACCAAGTGGGAAAAAGGCACGAACACAGCCTTTAACAGTCTGGGGACACAGTCTTAAAGGGGCATTGTCCCAAAGAGTCCCAATATGCCCATATACTGTTTTTAAAGGTCCATACCCCCCCCAAGGCCATAGTCAGAGGGCAAGAGGCTGGCAATTAGTCCTCTCCAGGCACATGTGGCAAAGGGCACTTCGTCACAGTGGTCATTAGAGATAAGTGGGTCATGTGGAGAATGTTGAGTGTGCAACAATGAGGGCAGGTGATAGGAAAAAAGAGAGGACAGTAGGTCAAAAACCATGCAACCAGTCCAGCAACGTTGGGGTCCTTGTGTGTATTAGTGAGTCAGGTACATTAGACCACCCTGCTGTAATTGTCCCTTTTCACCCGATTCCAGAAGGCGGTAGATCTACTGCATAGATAGGAGGGCAGCAAAGGTCTTTCTGAGCTGTGGTGTTTTCCTTACTATGGCTGTGTGGTGCCAGCTGCTTTCCGCCTCCAGTTCAGGTCTACAGGCTTGACACGTTGCGTGTCCCTGGCCCTGCCAGACGTGGACCCTCCGAGAGCACTGACTTGGTACTTGTGGCTTTAAGTGAGCTGTGGGAGATTCCCTCCGTTTAGGCCGAGGTCCGGAACAGTTCAGTTGGGGGCTCGTTTAGGAAGGATTGCATGGGGACTCTGTCCTGCGGACCTCTCCTCCTTTCTGTAAATCATTCACAGAATCGTGCCCACTGCTGAGCAAAAGCCTGCTCTATCCTATCCTCGTGGTGAGCCTGGGCTGTGAGTGTTGCTACAGCGGCCATCTTGGAATACAGGCCTCAGGTGCGTGGCCCTTAGATTGTGCTGAATTACACGACTGTCGGCTGCTTCTCACAATTATGTACAAGGGAGTACTTCTGTAGGGGACCGGGATATCCCCCACCGGTCCAGAGAGGGGAAGGCAGAGTCTCAGAACAAGCCAATCGTTTGGAGTTGAAGGAGCGGCCGTCCCCACCGGCTCATGTGTGGTCGTAGGCCGTCGAGGCTTCTACCGCTGGCCTCTTGGTGCTAGGCTTCCTTGACCTGGTCAAGTTGCAGGAGTCGCTTTTAGGAGCTCTGTAGGTCAGTTTGGCACTGAAAATTTGGGTTTAACACCCCAGAAATGTATCAAGATGCATACATCTGCCTCGTCAGCAGTCAGGCCCCGCCCCCCAGTGGTAGATGTTTAACTTGTATTGGTGCTTTTTATGTATCTTATATTCTATAAATATATTATCAAGATTGCTACCTTATGTGTTCATTTGGTGGACACTGCAAACAGATTTAAGTCTCAGCTGTTGAAAGTAAAAAAAAGCTTTCAATATTTTGTATTAGAAAACTGACAGTGTTTTGTTACATAACATTTTTATTGGAATGTTTAACAGTTTGCACTATTACCGGTCAGGTTGCCGCTTTTCTACTATATTTTATAGAAGGGTTTACAATACAGAATGAAGCTTATGAAGCTCCAGTTGTACATTAGTGCCCATTTAGCCCAATTTTATCATAAAACAAATATGTGAGGGATGGAGGTGTATTCAGCTCATTTGAATTTCATCTTTCCATTCATACCCAAACAATATTTACAGCTATTCAATAAAATATACATAGTTAAAGTGTCAGAAATGCATCAGGTAATTTTAAATGTTAGGCAAAAAAAAGCCAAGCTGAAATAAAAAATAAGTTGGAGATTAGAGGACCACTATGGTGCCAGGAAAACATACTCGTTTTCCTGGCACTATAGTGCCCATAGGGTGCCCCCACCCTCAGGGTCCCACTCCCCCCGGGCTGGATGGCAAGGAAAAGGGTTAAACTTACCTTTTTTCCAGCGCCGGGCGGGGAGCTCTTCTCCTCCTCTCCGCCTCCAATCCTCCGATCCAGGAGCTGCGCGCGCATTCAGCCAGTCTCACAGTGAGAAGCACGCAAACGCCTCTAGCGGCTGTCAATGAGACAGCCACTAGAGGCTGGATTAACCCATTTATAAACATAGCAGTTTCTCTGAAACTATGTTTATAAAAAAAAAAAGGGTTAATCCTAGAGGGACCTGGCACCCAGACCACTTCATTAAGCTGAAGTGGTCTGGGTGCCTAGAGTGGTCCTTTAACAGTTACATTTGGTTTAAAAATGTGAAATGATCTTTTCACTTCAACAATTCAGCACTTAATGAATAACATTCTATGTCTATAAAACCCATCCTCTTCTGATTGTTTATTTTCCATGTGAATGTACACTGTTCTCATAGTAAATAGGGATTAATGATGCATATATATTGAAAAAAAAATAATACGTCTAAGTCATTATCATTACTTAATGGTTTAAAACAGATTATCAAAAGTTGAAGCATGAACTGTAAACAAAATATTAAATCTATCTATCTGGATACATGTTTTTCACTGTTGCTATAGACTTAGCGAGAATAAGTGGCAAATTCCATCTGTCAATGCAGAATATTTGGCATACCCATTCACCAATCTATCAAAAATCCCACACTTGGCCATCTGTAGAAACAGAGTTGCATATTGAACAAATAAACAAAAAAAACACAACAGCAAAACAGGAACAAAACCACTAATAGAATTGAATAATAATGTATGTATCATCTAACTGAGGTTTCTTCTTGCCAATGGAACAGTTTAACAGTAATTAAACACAGCTGATGTCATTAATGGTAAATTTTCAGGCTGTACAAAAGTGGTAAATGGTGTCCCTAAGGATTCTGTTTTAGGACCGCTTCTTTTTAACATTTATAAATGATCTTGAAATGGGCATTGAAAGCCATGTTTCGGTGTTTGCAGATGACACAAAACTCTGTAAAGTAATAAAATGTAGCAGGATATTGCTTTGCTGCAGAGGGATTTGGATAGATTGGGCACTAAAATGGCGATTGTTCACCCTTTCATAATAAAGCTGTTATTATTCTGCCTATACATATCGGAGTCTCATTAATACCAGTCAGGTTTGCCACCTGACTGGTATTTTACTGGCACAGCTGGTATTTGAGGCTGCCTGGCCAGTGCCAGTTATACAGGCAATACAAATGCAGGTATTTTTCTCAGTAAAAATGGAAATTACTCTGCAGTACCAGCACCGGCCACTGTGTGTGGAGAAAGGCAGGGATAGGAAGTTACAGCATATCCCTCCCTGCCTTTCTCTACTACTCACGGATCTGTGGGGGAGCAGCTACACAGCACAGAGAAATTCAGACAGGTAAGTGAGGGATGGGGGGAAAGGCAGCAGGGAAACATGGCGACACCGAGACACCAGGGGACTTTGAGAAACTAGGGAACACATGGGGACACAGACACTAGGGGATACTGGGAGACGTGAGGACACTGAGACACTTGGGGACACAGACACTTGGGGACACTGGAAAACACAGGGACACAGAGACATTGGGAGACTTGGGGCACTGAGACAGAGTCCCCAAGTGTCTCAGTGTCCCCGGGTCTCTCAGTGACATGGGGACACAGTGAGACACAGGGACACTGGGAGACTAGGGGACTGGGCGACATGGGGACACTGACACTGAAAGACTGGGTGACTTGCGAGACTGAGACACTGGGAGACAGGGAGACACTGGGAGCAATCCATCTATACAGCAGAATAAAACTGTGTAGTTTGTTGGTGATTTTACAGAATTTTCTCTTATGTCACTCCTTGTGATTTACATCATGTGATGTCACGCATAACTAATTATTCAAATGTATAAGGCTGGTATTTTTTTCCCAAGAAAGGTGGCAACCCCAACTACTCTTCACATAGTCTTGCTTAGGAACACTAGAGGGTCAGGAACACAATCAAAGATTTCTGACCTTATTATGTTAAAACCACAGTTTAGCCCCCCTGGCCCCCTCTTACCTCCCTAAATATGGTTAACTCTTACTTATATTCAAGTATGCAGCTGCTGGCTCTGTCCCAGTCTGCCTCTGAACTGACATAATCAGAAGTGGTGATCTGCGCGAATTACAATGCTTCCCCATAGGATTGGCTGAGACTGTCAACTAGGCAGATCAGGGGCAGAGCCAGCACAAGTCAAACATAGCCCTGGCCAATCAGAATCTCCTCATGAAGATAAACTTATTCAATGCATCTCTATGAGGAAAGTTCAGTGTCTGAGGGATGTATGAGTACAAAACCTGTGTGGACTGGCTGACAATAAAATAAGTTTAGATAATGCTTTGGTCTCCAACACTGTGGCATGTCCCCTTTCTTCTACACTCACTACATACACCTTTTCTCTGTCTCAGACTATATACCAGGAACTTCTGCCTGCTAGTAAGATGATAAGGAGACAAGTGGACATGTGAGTGCTAGAGGACAGTCCTTAGAAAGCGTGGCGTAGGCGCATCATTTGATGCATTTATGTCAAGCTCAGGGTGCTGCCTGCATAATATGCCCTTAGTTGGACAGCCTGCATGATTGGCAGGCAGTGTGGCATGCATTCATGCCAGGCTGGCCTTC
>OW240920.1:64799816-64922647 GCA_933207985.1 Pelobates cultripes
GTTATAACGTGCTCTATGAAGTTAAAAAAAAACAAAAAAAAAAAACGCCTAGAGCCACCCTGACACACTAGACTAACTCCTAATTGGTCCAGAGAACCTCCACGGCATGCCAACCACTACCTCCTCCCTTCCTCCCTGCGGGCTGAGAACGCCCAACACTATATTCACCTGGGATAGCGACGATATACAACATTAAAATAGCCCCACCTGGGAGAATGTAAGCTCTGCCCCCGAGCAGACAACCCGATTATGGGGACGCTCACATAATTCGGAGGGAGTCACTCATTCATTAATACACAGAGTCTCAGAGTACTTAAATCCCACAGCGCCAGGTCAAGCAATGATCCTTGTATGCCTTCTGCAACCAAAGTTATTGTTAAATGTTAATGTTATGCTACGCTGTTTGCAAGCCTCACTTATGTGTTTTCAGCTCAACTTTATCAAGAATCACCTAGGAGCCCGCTTAGCCACGTATCCGGAAGCTCTAGCTCCTATCCCCCAGGTACACATAGAGTACCAGACCAATAGGTCCTGTACATAACCCCTCCTACTCATTACTTCCCCACACTCCCGCAACCCACCCACCCTCACCAACACTTATCAACGCAGAGAATCACACACCAACCAACCCGGATTGCACACATTCCAGACAAATTCCTCAAGCCTCATAACACACAATAACGACCATGTTAATCTACTCGCATAACACCAAAGGCCTGAACACACCACATAAACGACGCATGCTCCTCAATGACATCAAACAAACCAAGGCGGACATTGTCTGCATACAAGAAACGCACTTTGTCTCCACTAAAGTCCCAACCTTCGCCCTCAGGGAATACCCCACGCAACACCACGCCACCCACACCTCCAAATCCAGAGGCGTATCCATCCTGCTACATAACTCTCTAACTGTAGAAACTCTCAGGGTCAAAAAAGACAACCAGGGACGATACATAATTCTACACTGTAGAATAAATGAGCACCCATATGTCATAGTATGCCTCTATAGCCCAAACGAACAACAACGTAACTTCTTACACAAAATTCTCGCCAAGCTACCTGAGGGTGTGAATGACCCCAAGATCATATGTGGCGACTATAACCACGTTATGGACACACATATGGACTCAACCATTCCAAACACGTCGACAAGGCACCACACTCTCAGGCCCCAAACCAAGGCTTTCACCAAGCTCATCCATGAAAATAGCTTATACGATGTTTGGAGAACAAAACACCCCTCAGAAAAAGAATACACGTTCTTCTCACAAGTACATAAAACCTTCTCCAGAATAGACCACATCCTTGCCTCAGGCACGTTACTCCCACACATAGAAAACTGCTCCATCGGCAATATAGTATGGTCTGACCATGCCCTGATAACAATGACCTTACATTCCGCCTATCAACACCGAGGTAAGCCGCCATGGCGCCTCAACGAGTCATTGCTATATGACCAAACATTCACAGCGCTACTGGCAACAAACTTAAAAGAATTTTTCAAGACAAATGACACCCCAGATGTCTCCATATTCTCAATATGGCAAGCCCATAAAACGGTGATGAGAGGCTTACTAATCAGCCGCGCATCCCACCTGAAACGTAAGCGAGAAAAACACCACACAGACCTCCTGCGTAAACTGAGAGATACCACTGCGGCTCACCTTCTAACCCCCTCCACAGCCCACGCTGAAGAAATCCAAGAAATCACCAAGCAACTTAACGCACTATCTTTGGAAAAAACGTCCCACATCCTTGCCAAACTGAAAATGAGAACATACACCCAAGGCAACAGAGCTGGGAAACATCTGGCCACTATGCTTAAAAAGCAGCAATGCAACTCTAAAATCCCACACTTGTTTACCGCCAAGGGCGACAAAATATACAACCCGCAAGACATCAACGACAACATGGCTGACTATTACCACTCTCTATATAACCTTTGCACAGATCCCACTCTACACCAACCAAACACAATAGAAATCGAAGAATTTCTTGCGAAGACTCAGCTTCCCACTCTTAATGAAACACAAAAGAATGCCATACAACTTCAGGTCACCACACAAGAAATACTGGATACCATTAGCTCCTTACCCCCCGGGAAATCACCAGGCCCTGACGGCATGACCAATGCCTACTATAAGCAATTCGCGCCACTCCTGGCCCCCTACTTACAAAGGGTATACCACCACGCCACACTGACAGGCCAACTGCCAAAAGAGATGCTGATGGCCCACGTCGCCACCCTCCCTAAGCCGGGGAAACCCCCCAACAGATGCCAAAACCTCCGTCCTATCTCCCTGTTAAACACAGACGTAAAAATCATAGCGAAAATCTTCTCCAACAGGTTAGCACATATCATACCCTCTCTGATACAGGAAGATCAGGTGGGATTCGTGGGTGGTAGACAAGGTACTGACGGCACGAGGAAAACACTAGACCTACTCTACGAGATCCAACGGAATAAAACCCCTAGCGTCCTATTATCATTAGACGCTGAAAAAGCCTTTGACAGGCTACACTGGCCCTTCCTAATGGCAGTACTCCGAAAATTCGATTTTCCCCCTCAATTTTTAGCGCTTGTCACGGCACTTTACTCCTCACCGACGGCCAAGGTAGTGAACGGGGGATTCATATCGAAACCATTCCACATCTCCAATGGCTCCAGACAGGGCTGCCCCCTCTCCCCCATCCTCTACATCCTGACACTAGAACCCCTTACCCAACTGATCAGAGACAACCCCAATATACACGGGATCAAAATCAAAAACCGAGAATTTAAACTATCTTTATTTGCGGATGATATCCTTCTCACCTTAGAACAACCGCACATATCCCTGCCCAATTTCCACAAAATCCTCTCCCAATTCAGCGCCTGCTCTTACTACAAATTGAACATCTCAAAAACACTCGCCCTAGGCGTCAACATCCCAATTCAAGAACTATTGCTCCTCAAAACTAATTTCAACTATGATTGGAGACGAGATCATATTAAATTCTTAGGCATCCTCTTCACACCGTCCACGAACTCCCTATATAAAGCCAACTATATCAAACTCCTCACAGAAATTCGAACTCTGTTGCACAGCTGGAGGGGCAAGTACATATCCTGGACGGGCCGAATAGCTTCCGTAAAAATGGTAATCCTACCGAAAATCCAGTATATGTTCCGCACGCTCCCACTTAAGCTTCCCAACAAGTACTTAAAGGACCTGCAAAATTCAATAAATGATTATGTATGGGACTACAAAAAACCAAGAGTAGCCCTAAACACGATGGTCGCCACACGAGCCCAAGGAGGGATGGGTCTACCAGATGTGAAAGGATACTATAGAGCTGCGCAAATTGCTCCACTTATTGCAGCTTCCCACCGCTCGACTCCCATGACATGGGTCGAATTGGAGAAACATAGAGCCGAAGGCATCTCACTCCCCGCCGTGGCATGGATGCCGCCGAAACACAGACCCAAAGCGTCAGAAATGCTGCCGACAACCACACTTACTCTCTCTGTGTGGGACGACTACCGCAAAAATAAGGGGAATATGTCACCCATCTCACCGGCAACCCCAATAGAATCGATCCAGCACCTTATCCCAAATTTCAACCACAAACTTTGGCACAGACATGGCATCCTCACGCTGTCGCAGGTGTTGCAGGGTACCAAACTCAAGCAATTCAAGGATATATGTGAAGAATTCCGAATACCAACGACAGCGACCTTCTCCTATAACCAGCTACAATCATGGATAAACCTACATAACTCGCAACAAACAGTGCGCCCACCTGATCCACACTGGCTTAAACTGACAGAGATATGCACCAAGACGAAACCGGCAACAAAAATTATCTCAACAATTTACACATCTGAAAAGACAGACACCCACGACAAAATACCCTCCTATAGGATAGCATGGGAAAAAGACATAGGGCATGAACTCACGGATGAACAATGGCAATATATATTCCGCGCCAATAACAAGCTATCCCTCTGCACATCACACACAGAACTCTCCCGCAAATTGATGTACCGGTGGTATCTTGTACCAACGAGACTTAAACACAGCTACCCGAATGTGTCAGACACGTGCTGGCGCTGCCAGCGAGACCGAGGTACCCTGCTGCACATATGGTGGCAATGCCCACTACTGAAACAGTTTTGGTCACAAGTCCTAAATCTAACGACCCGCTGCACCCAACTGCAAATTACTTTGATACCTGAACTATTTCTACTATTACTACTCCCCCAAACACCTCACATTCACACCAGGTACTTGCTATACCACATCTGCATAGCAGCTCTCACCGTCATAAGCAGGAAATGGAAACAACCCACTGCCCCCACGATCAGCCAGTGCATTACAGCTATAGAAACTTCCAAATCTTACGAAATGGCAGCGAGAAAATCAGCACAAAACAAATCTTACTGGACTGAGGCTTGGGACATATGGGACAGAAACAAACCACGCTGAAATGCATAACAAAGCACTACCAGAATCGAGAGACACAACTCCCTCCTCTGGAGGTACTGAAGAAGCCACTCCAACCCATGTCCACGCACCCATTCCTTAACCACAACATGATCCATGCACACCACACATCAACTCCAAACATTCACTCTACACCCTACCCCCCGCATTCCCCCTCCCCCCCCTCCCTTAGCCAAAGACTACCAACCATGCCAACAATACAGATCGACACCCCCAAACCACATTGAACACGATACAAGCGAAAGAGACCCATGACCGCACGTTAAGGCTCAGAGGCTATGTTACTATACATGTTCATACTTGTATTTTGTACATTGTACTGTCTAACACCCTCACGGTGTCCGGGATGATCACATACTGTAACTGTGATAACATGTGTTATGCCTTTGGTACCCCACCTAATCCCCTTCACTTCTGTACCCTTCCCATGACCCCTTATTGCAAAATAAAAATTGTCAAATTCAAAAAAGTGAACCCGTTAAAAAAAAAAATGAACTTGCCTAAAATCGCTCCCATATACATTGAATACACCATATATCACAAAGATACATGGTGTTTTCAATGTAAAATACAAAGATTTACTCACTTATCCTCTGTTCCAGCATGCCTTATGGTTATTATTCTACATGTAGCACCCACCTCCTGACTGTCCACCACTCCTCGTCCACTCCTCCCGAAGTCATCTTTGACTTACCATGCTTGGGACGCATGCCCAAGCAGGGCAAATCTCATCAGTAATGTCGGCACGCTGACCTCACTCTGTTCTTATACTACATTGCTGGAAGTGCCGGCTAGGGAGTTTCCATACGACAGCCCGTGTGCTATGGGTGGAGGGCAGTGGGACCTCCTGTGGAAAGTCATTTCTGCTTTCCCTTGTAAGGCATTGCCGAGGCATTGACAGACAACTGGGAGAAAAAACACATTTAAAAAAACTTTTCCTCCTATTCTATACATTTTCTAGCAGAACTGCTAGCACAATGTATAGATGAAAACTTTCTTCCAGCCTAAATGCATGACCTTGTGTCCTATGTATAGCCGTGTTTATGAATAGATTTCGAGATAATGGTTTGTACTGGCCCAAAATATATTTGTATAATGTTATCATATCCCCTCTCAGGCTCCGTTTTTCCAAACTAAAGAGATTTACCTTTTTTTACCTTTCTTCGTAACTAAAGTCCTCCATTCCTTTTATCAATTTTATAGCTCGTCTCTGCACTTTTTCTAGTGCCATGATATCCTTCTTGAGAACAGGCGCCCAAAACTGCACGGCATATTCAATGTGTGGTCTTACCAGCGATTTATAAAGAGGCAAAATTATATTTTCATCCTGTGAATTTATGCCCCTATTTATACATGACAAAACCTTACTGGCTTTAGCAACTGCAGATTGACATTGCATATTGCTGCCTAATTTGTTGTCTATAACAATTCCCAAATCCTTCTCGTGTGGTTATCCCTAATTCACTACCATTTAGGGTGTAAATTGCTTGTACATTCTTGACCCCGAAGTGCATAACTTTGCATTTCTCTACATTAAATTTAATCTGCCATTTTAGTGCCCAGTCCCCCAATCTATCTAAATCCCTCTGCAGCAAGGCAATATCCTGCTCACATTTTATTACTTTACAAAGTTTTGTGTCATCTGCAAACACTATAACATTGCTTTCATTTGCAAATCTCTTGCCATAGGATCCTCATTAACTAACAGACCCATCTCTGTTTCCAGTGTATCTACACTTTCATTTTTTGTTTGTTTAGAATTGATGTACTTGAAAAATATTTTGGGGTTGGTTTTGCATTCTTTGGCTATCAATTTCTCATTTTCTAGTTTAGCCACTTTAATTGCCTTTTTGCAAGCATTATTTCCTTGTATGTTATATATGATGCCTCTGATTTGTCCGATTTAAATGCTTTAAATGTTCTTTTCTTATTTTTAATCTCTTGTTTTACTTCCACACTAAGCCACATTGGTTTCAATTTGTTTCTTTTATATTTATTACCCAATGGTACTGAGAAATGTACCTGTGTAATATTTGTTTGAAGAGCTTCCACTTATCCTCAGGGTTTTTTTTTTTTTTACTAAGGAGTTTGCCAGTTGATATGTTGTAGAGCTGCCCTAATCTTATTGAAATTGGCTTTTTAAAAATTATATGTTTTAGTATACCCCACGTGCTTTTGCTTTTTAGAGTTTATTTGAAAAATTACCATATTGTGATCACTATTTCCCAAATGCTCCCCTACTTGAATGTTGGTCAAAAAAAATCAACATTGTTTGTTATAACGAGATCCAGACAAGCATCCTTTCTAGTTGGTGCTTGTACCAGTTGTGACATGAAGGTGTCATTTAACACATTCAAAAACCTGATTCCCCTTGCTGAAGTACTAGTCACTCTAACCCAATTTATGTCCGGGTAATTAAAATCTCCAATAATTAACGTGTTACCCTGATTTGCAGCTTTCCCAATTTGCTCTAACAGCTGTTCTTCCTCATTAATATTTACATTGGGTGGTTTATAACATACCCCAACCAATAATTGATTTCCCTTAATTTGCCCCAAACAGATATCTACCCATAAAGCCTCCACATTTTCCTTGTCACACTCCACATGCCTAAGATTTGACTTTAACTCATGGTTGACATACAAACATACCCCACCACCCTTGTTTTTCCTATCCTTCCTAAATAATGTATATCCATTTAAGTTAAGTGCCCAGTAATTTGTCTCATCCCACCATATTTCTGTTATGCCTATATCATATTGTTTAGTGTATGATATTACCTCTAGTTCCCCATTTTGTTATATAGGCTCCTTGCATTAGTAAGCATACATTGAATATTATCATGAGTCAGTTGAACTTTTTGTGAATTTTCATCAATATTACATACCTCCTCTGTTCTGAGCTTGCCTCTCCCCCAATCTCCAACCCCCTTATACTGCGCTAAAGCCCATCTCCTTTCTATCCAATCTGGTGATTGTTCTAATCTATTTCCTACACGATGCATTTGTTTATATTTATTTCAAAAATTAGCTGAGAGTTTATTAGTGTTGGTGCACTGAGAGGGTTAGTTCATTGTGCTGTGCATGCATATTGATGCTATAGGACCAGGTTATCAAACTCCATGCCCCCTCATTAGACTATATCTATAGAACTGTAGGGCTTCAGACAAATTATAAAAGGTGAAAGAATGAGAGTTGAACTCCAACAACAAACTTTAATGTTTTCTCTACCATGTCTTCCGTGAATGAAATATTTAGTGATCAGCAAGTAACAAACTCTAAATATCCACAGTGGTAACGGTGTTATTGCTATAATATATAGTTAATGTGATAAATACACATTTTTCTGTAAAATATAACGAAAAAGGAAACAATAGTGCAAATATGTTTTAACAGTATAATAAGTAATATAAGTGATCTGTAGCACTCACAACGGTGGCTCTGGTGGTTAACGCCTTAGGCGCTATAAAGGAGATCCAACACCCTCTTCTTATTCCTTTTATAGGAATTAGTGGATGGTACCATAGATGAAAATAATACATTTTTAAATTAAATAGAAAATAGTATGGGTGTAAAGTCCAACACAAAGCAGCCCCCCAGATATATTGGCTTCCTCAGTTGGTGGAGCTATACCCCATATGCCTTGCATACCCATAATGGCATGCCTCATCAATGTGCCATATTCATACAGCACAATGCTCAGACGTATGTGGCAAGAAATCATTAAAAACTGGAATCATCAAAAACACATACCAGTCAAATTAAACATAACTAATAACAAACCTGTCTGACACGTAGGCCTGAAACCATAGCAAGTGTTATCTTAAGTGTATGTGCAGACACTTGGAAAATGTATAAAATATCTCAATATGTGAAAAACGTAATGTAAACATAATTAAAAACAGGCTGTGTACTACACTGAAGAAAAAAATACATATGATTAAGTGTCATAAATGTGATGAGTACCTCAAAATCTCAGTCTACGGAGCACAGATAATGCTTGTAATACTAAATATATAACGCACAGTGCACCATGGGTAAAATATATATATTTTATTTTGGTACAAAATGTATTTTTAGACACTTTAATTGCACATAGGTAGACACGATTATGCAATTTACCACTCTGGAGCTTATATAGGGGTTACGTAGCAACAAGGGTAAATAATTATTCATCCAAAAAATGTCCTGTTTGTTTGTTTAATTAACATGTAAAATGAAGAAATATTTTGCCTTATACAATAAAAAATGTAGTGCAAATAAAATGGTAAATATCCCAATAAATCTAGTTAATTTGAGGTTGCCAAACTACAACATGTAAAAATGTGAAGGGGGGTGAATACTTATGTAAGGTGTAGTCAATTTCCATTCAGAATATATATATATATAAATAAAATGTGATGATATGTTACAAATAGGGCCATAAAATAATTATATTTTAGAAAACCAGAATGAACTCCTGTTCAAGATTCACAGCTAAACCAAGGTATAGCGTGTAGACCCCAAATTCATCACACTGTAGAAGTCACTGGTTTATTGGAACTAAGTCTTGCTCATTACCCTTACTTAAAGGAACACTATAGTCACCTAAATTACTTTGCTAAATAAAGCAGTTATTAGTGTATAGATCACTCCTCTGCAGTCTCACTGCTCAATTCACTGTCATTTAGGAGTTAAATCACTTTGTTTCTGTTTATGCAGCCCTAGCCACACCTCCCCTGGCTATGATTGACAGAGCCTGCATGAAAAAAAAACAACTGGTTTCACTTTCAAACAGATGTAATTTACCTTAAAGGACCACTATAGTGCCAGGAAAACATACTCGTTTTCCTGGCACTATAGTGCCCTGAGGGTGCCCCCACCCTCAGGGACCCCCTCCCACCCGGCTCTGGAAAGGGAAAAAGGGTTAAAACTTACCTTTTTCCAAAACGTACCTTTTTCCTCAAATGAAGTGTTGTCTCATTCTTTGGGGGAATTGGATTGTATGCTGTTACAGTGCGACTGCCAGGAGTGTAAACCGTTCGTATGGTTTTTCCTGTTCGGCTGTTTACAGCATTCGTGTGTTTCCTGTTCAGGAGTTGGAGTTTTCATGTGTTTGCAGTTTGGGAGATTGGTGAATTCATGTGTTTGCAGTTCGGGAGATTGGTGATTGCAGTAGCTGCCTGTGCATCTAAAAAGGGGAATATTGCCTAAACAGTTTTTAACCTCTTGTGTGCAAAACGATCCGTTACAATAAGGAAATAATCTATGCAGGAATAGGTGCGGTGTGGATGTGAGTAGAATGTATAATCCTTTGTTGTTGGATGGTGTATTGTCCATATGTCTATCAACTTGGTCTGGGATATAAAGTCTGTCATGAGTTTGTCCGATCTGGAGGGTTGGGTTTGTGCTTTGGCCTGGGATGGCTGTTTTAGTCTATCTTTTGTTGGGATAAGTGTAGCGTTGAAGTCCCCTCCAATGATTTTGTAGCAGTTGGGGTGAAGGCTGAGATTGACTTGTAAAGTGATCCAGTATTCTGGCTCTGGGATTGTAGGGGCGTAGATGGATATGATCGCGTATTTGGATGGGCCTATTGTCCCTGCTATTGTAAGGAAACATACGTGGGGGTCTTTATGTGTGTTGGTGACTTGAAAGGGGCATGATTTCCTTAATAGGATTGCCACTCCATTGTGTTTGCCTGAGTTTGAATTGGCTAGGTGGCAGGCCTTAAAGTGTCGACTCAGGAGAGGGAAGGGGCGTGCGGAGGATAATGTCTGCTTTGGTACAGTTGGCCCAACGCATGAGTTGATGTCGTTTCGAGGGGTTATTTAGTCCTTTGCAGTTGTTTGAGATGCATGTTAGTTAAGTAGGCATTGTAGTATGGGTGGGTGTGTTATAGCGGCTTGGGGAAGCAGAAAGACCTATACCCAAGCAACGTGCAGTCCCTTAACCCCCCCAATGAGAGGGTCTTTCATGTAGCAACCTGATGAGACCAATATAAAACAACATAGAACAAAAAACAAATAGTAGTAACTGCCTGGTCTTAGGACCTGTGCCAGGTTAAGTTGGTTGGGATGTGCGGGTTCATCCTGTTTTGGATGGTTCATGAAACTCTTGTCCCTGATGTTGTGGGACATAGTGTGCGGTGGCTCTAAGGTGCGTCCCACTCCGGGCGTGTGTAGGTCTTAGTTGTTGCACAGAGATGGGGAAGGCTAGGTCAGGGCTATCCCTGTTGGTGCTGAAGGCTGTAGGAAGGTCAGGATAGTATGTATGGGTCCCCGCATTACCTTCAGGTTTGGAGTATGTATGTAGTAATTGTTTAGTTGGCTTATGGGGTCTGTGTGGGTTTCTTTCTTTCTATACACATACATATATAGATATACACATATTTACCGACCCATACCTACTCACATACCTTTTTATATAATTTTTAAATTTATTTATCCCCCCCTTCTTTTTGTTTTTCTTCGCTCCCGTCCCCTTCCTCCTCCCCCCTACCTTGAGAATATTTTCAGTTTAGGTTTAGATATCCCCTACACCGCCTCCGCTGGTGGGATTACTGAGTGTATAGATTCTCCCCCCTCTCCAATGACCTGTCTGTCCGTCGCCCCTCACCTCCTGTTGCCTCTCCAGGCCAGTATATGTTATCAGCTGTAATGCCAAAAGATAGTGTGGTGTAAATATGGCCCATTTCCAAAAGTGGGGGGCAAGCTTGGGCACCCTCGTGAATGTTCACCCCCCCCCCAATTTTGGGGGAAAGGTAATTGTAGTGTGCGCATCCAGCTTAGTTCCCCCTCCTCACCCCCTCCCGTCGGGGCACATCCCTGTTAATTATAAAATGGTTCCATGGTATCTATCAAGCGACATCTTAATATGTTTTGGAACGTGTAAACTTGTAAAACTGAAAAAGTTATGAGTTCGAGTTCATGTGGCTGGTTGGTGGTATCTGTCCCATCGAGTCCTAGGAGGTAGGCCCTGCGGGCATATTGTTGTGTTCAGTTGGTGTTGCCTCTGGTGTCCTCATGGAACTCGAGCCTTTGCTTGTGGGGTGGCCTGGAGGTGTCTCTTTTGGACTGTTCCGGGGTGGCTCAGGCTTCTCCCATAGCGGTGGCAGTGTCGGTCGGGTTCCGGTCGACGGGCTTGTGGATGCGGCTGGTGCTTCGGGTATGTGAATGCTCAGTGTTGCCGTGAAGGTCGCCATCTTAAAGGTGTCTTGGAGGACATAGGTGGTATTGTCCTTGAGGACCAGTAGCTTTACTGGGTAACCCCATTGGTATGCCATGTTTGCCTGCGCCAATGCGTTGGTAAGTGGTTTGAGCTCTCAGCGTTTGGCTAGGGTAATGGGTGAGATGTCTTAATAAAACTGTAGGGTGATTGCGTCGAATTTCGGTGGTCTCGTCCGCGTAGCTGTCTCTAGGCACTGTTTGGTTGAGGCTGGGGGGTTTCAGGGCTCTGTGGGCCCTGTCAATGGCCAGATCTTGTAGAGTTGCTTCCGGGAGGAGGGTAAGGAATATTTTGTGCAGTGTAGAAGGCAGTGTTTCGATGGTAACAGTTTCAGGAAGGCCTCTAATCCTAATGTTATCGCGTAGTGAGCGGTTATTTAGGTCCTCCATGCCATTTTCCAGCGTCTCCACTCTAGTTCTTAATGTGGTGAAGTCTGACTCGTGATGTTAATTGACTACAGGAGCTCATCAGCGCGTGGTTCCACTTGGCCTGTCCTCTCCCCCAGATCTGCTAGTTCCACTTTCAGGCTTTGGAGCGGTTTCAGCCTGCAGCTGTCTCTGATGTCTGTTGCAGCCTAGGTAATAGGAGTTGGAGGGCCCGTTTAAGTGGCGTTGAAGCTCTGCAGTCCTGTCCTGTCAGAGGAAGATGGCGCCGGGCCTCGTGGGGGCCTGAATAGAGATGCTACCGCGGCCTCTTTTAAACTCCAAATAAATCTGCAAAAGATTATTGAGGGTGCACTAATGTTGCCAAGAATTTATTTAAAGTACAACCACACAAATAAATGTTTCAGGCAATGAAACCCAAAATCATTTGCTTGTTAGGATGACCCTTGAATAAATTTTGAACGGCACTAGCACACCCCAGTTATATTTTATGCCTACAGCCTCTTTCAGTTTGGAATTTATAGGGATAGAACATTTTACCAACTTCTGTAATGTTCCTATCCCTACGTAGATCAACCTTCATTCACCATAAAACTGAAGAAAAAAGCCTTTTTACTTACCTTTTTCTGAGCTACTTACCTTTCTACCTCCCGCAACGTCATGGTGAAGGCATAGCATGCTTGTCCAATTCAATGCTTCTCAAAAAGTGCAGCAGGCGCATTATATTTCCCAAAAGGAAAGCATTAAATCAAATTAAAAGCAAAAGTGGACAAAGATGTGTCCACCCCTGTGTTTTAATGCCCCCTAAATCTATGGGTGGCAAGGAAGGTGTAGACAATGACATTCCCACCTCCTTGATTGTTCAATAGCCCTCACCCACTGCCCACAGAGGGAAAGGGGTATGTTCTCCTGGTTATTATATTAATCCCCATCAGCCACCGCCCACTGGTCCTAGACCCTTAGCTCACCCCTTCTTGCAGGGAACCAGTGATAGATTTACATGTCCTGTGTCCATGGGATGATGCTATTTCTAGTGACTGGACAGCAATAGCTGATTCGGGGCCTGGTTTGCAAAATCCAGACATTGTTAAATTCTCTGACCAATATCCATATTTTGCAGTCCGAATGTTCCATACTGCACCAAATATTTCAGTCCAATTTAGCACGGCGCCATTCAGACTTTAGTCAACACACCCCTGTGATTGCCTTGAGAGTCCTAGTTGTTGCCTTAACTTTTGAGGTTAATTTCTGTTTCAATTTGTGAATTATTCCTTTAAATGACACATGCACTTTACTTATATCAAGATTTTTTTTAAAAAAAATTTAAGTCACGTGTCTGGCCTTTTCCTTTCTTTTTATTGATGAATGATTTGCTCTGAGATGTGCTTTAGGCTTTAAATGTAACGACATACACCTAGCATGTGTTTTTTTTCCTATATGATGTATGAAAATGTAGCTTTTGTTAACTTGGCTGAATCGCTGTACACCTAGCTAGGGAAGGGTGGAATGTTGGTGAGATAACAGCAGCCAATACAACTTAGCATCAATTATGGAAATAAGATGCTAAATATTGCTAATACTTAAACCTCTTGTCAGCTGTGAATTACCACGCAATTAGTAAGAATTTGTGGTTAGTTGTTAATTATAGTAATACCCATTTTAGTGTTTAGACCGGGGTAGGCAAATCTTAGGCACTCCAGATGTTCTGAACTACATCTCCCCATAAGCTTTCCCCTTATTATGGGAGTTGTAGTCCACAACATCTGAAGTGCCGAAAGTTGCCTTCCCCTTGTTTAGAGGCTTGTTGGCATAACAATTAAATTTAGACTGGAAACAAGCTCTTAGATGTTAACAAATGGTTACTACTTTTTTTGCGTTTTGCATTAGAAGTAATGTATGAATTAATTTGCAAGTTGTTAAAGGGATACTATAGTGTCAGGAAAACAAAGCTGTATTCCTGGCACTATAGCTCCCTCTGCCTCTCCCCTATCTTGCACCACCCCCTCCCTGGTAAATAAAGGGTTTAAATTTTTTTATTTACTTACTTATGCCAGCGCAGATGTCCCTCGTTGCTGGGTCGACGCCCCACTACCTCCTCCAATGAGCTGAAATGGTCTGGGTGCCTACAGTGTCCCTTTAATAAATTTCATAGCAGCGCAAATATATTTGCAAATTGAAATTTTTTTATGATATGGTTTCCTGACCTTGGTAAAATACACAGCAATGTTTTCTTATTCTCATTCTATTTTGTGCCAGTGGTAGTTTTAAAGTCCATAGTTCACTTCTATTTACAGTAGTGCAAATATAGTCGCTCTATCAGTGGCGTAACTAGAATCAACTGGGCCCAGGTGCAAAATCAATTCCTTGCCTGCCAGCTCTTCCACCAGCCCCTCCACATGTCTCATCTCCCTTTGCCAGCCCCTCCACATATCTTATTCTCCCCCCCAGTCCAAAGAAAGAAACATAGTATCCACAATCAAAACAAAAATAATTTTGACTGTTGATATGCACTGGATATATGTGAAACACTATGTAAATATACACTGTTCAAAACGAAAATAGTAAAGAGAGTCTAATTAGTAGTTACTAAAGCTGTTAAGCTTTTCTCTGACTAGGAGTTTCGACTCAAGGTTTTCCCCTCATTAACAGGCTTTATTCATAATGGCCAAAAGTAGAGGTGATCCTCAAAAGAGTCTATTGGTAGTTAGTAATCCAAAATGCAATTCTGTTTGACGGAATTAATTGCTCCGGTGAATGCTCACTTCAATATGTGGAGTCCGTGAAGCATTAGATTGTAAATATAATTTTGTAAATAGGGGTTTAGCCACTGGAGTGTCTTTTTGGTGATTATATTCAGGGCAGGAGGTCATGCACTAGCAGACCACCTTCAACTGAATATCCCTATACTTCTCACCCCCAGTCCCTCCATATTTTTACCCACCCTACAGCCCTCCATGTGTCTCTTCCAATGTCACCCACCCCCCGCGTGTTTCTCCCACCCACCCCCTCCATGTGTCTCTCCCATCCCCATACATTTGTGACAGACACACACACACGCAAACTAACAGACACGCACTGAAAGACACACACACGCACAGACAGACACACACACACTGGCAGTCAGACACACACTCACACTGACAGACAGTGCAGTTTTTGCACTGGGGCCAGGTTGTTTCTAGTTATGCCTCACAAATAACAAATATGGTTTTAGTTGTTAGCACTGTAATTATGCAGAACGATCATTATTAAGAATCTTTCACACAATACATTTTTATGATTATTTTTTTTTATTGCAACTGGTTAGAGAACATGCCCTTCATTTACTTTTGGCAAAAAGCGAAAATAAGAAAATTAGACAAAATGTTTGCTATTACCAAGAAACAGGGGTGTGGAACTACAGTCAATCCCCATGGTGATATGAATCTGGGTGCAACCAGGCCAGTTCCAGTACCGAGAACCAATTCCTTGATAGAACAAAAAAATAGAAAGAGGTCCAGGCACTCCAGGATTCAAAGAAGGCAATTTATTAAACCCACAGCCAATCACAACGTTTCGACCTGTACGGTCTTTGTCAAGCTGAAAAAATGTTTGCTATTATGACTTTTTTTACACTGTTCATTTTTACAGTTATTATTTTTTCAGTTGCGACTAGTTAGTATCTGTCCCCCGTAGGGATCATCCATTCCCTTTTCTTCTAATTCAATTAAAGACAAAATCATTTCACATGTCAAATTTGGAAAGATAAATTGCAATTCATTTATATCAAAACACTTTAAACAGGTGAAACCCTAAATTGATGCATCCCTGGCGGTAAAGAGTTTAATTCTATGAGTGGCACTAAAATTATTTCAGTGGTTTTGGTTTTTCGGGAAGTATTTTTACTCTCAATGCCTCATAGATTTTTATGTGATCTCTGAAATATACTTCCATGCATACACACCCCATTAACATCAGTAAAAAGGCAAGATCTCAAAGCCTGACCTTCCAATAAATAACAGGACATAAATCCTAGCACCTCTAAGCCTCTGGGGGACAGTTCCATGAACAGACACATTCCTGCCATGCCAGCAGTTGTAACTGTGTTTGGAAAACATTTTATTTTCTGTTTAGGTAAAACAATATAGCACTGGGTGGTACCACTCTTAACCCCGGCATGTCTATAAGTGAAAGTATGGCAAGTGTAGACAACCGCAAGGGGGGGATCAAAACAGCCCCTTAACATCATATATCCTACAAGCAGTCACAGTTCTGTAGAGAATGTTTGAGGGCTGTAAAAACATTTTAATATAAATATACAATATAATAATCAAAGAGGTTTTTCAAAGAAATATTAAAATGAAAAAAAAAAAAAAATAATATATATATACACACACACACACACACACACACACACCGGTATGTATATATAGTATATCTAAGTATGGAACATAACAAAGATATAAAAAGTTCTTTGTTTAAAAAAACAAAACACAAAAACAGATCTGGTACTTTAGCAGTAAAAAAGTTTCCAGAATAGATGAATTTAGGTCCAGCACCATTGTACGTCGATGGAGGTGACATTCATCATTCCATATTCTCATTGAGAATAAAATGTGAGCTAAAATGTGATTCTTGATCTTGGTGTACATAACGCTATGTTGACTCAACATACTGTAGGGTTACAGATCTAAAACTGTCTGTAATTTATAAAAATCATAAAAATGTTAACTGCAATACCATATAAATACAGATATATTAAAAGGAATTGCCCATAAACTTAACAGGGAAGCGTTCCAAACTTGGGACAGATTTCAAAGCGCCATAATAACTAACATTTATATGAACTTAGAATTTTGTCAGTTACTGCTCACACTTTGATCGTTGCATAAACAATATTTAGCAACTAAATTTGGGGGGGAAAAAGGGTAATTTTAGAAAGGTTTGTTATTGCACCAGAGGGCCGTTCGTTTTTTCTCTTCTGTGTGTGTTTGGTCATTGACCAGCACTGCGAAATATGTTGGTGTTTTGTAAATTCTAGCAATATTAATAATGAATGCTGATTGGTTCTAACTATCACACTGTTTGTTGTAACTGTTCTATATGCTGTCATTATATACTGTGCATTATGTGATGTAAGTATGGATAATATTTTCAAGTCACTTTGCAATTTATACTGATATACCTCATTGTCGTTAGACCGAATGCCTATTTTAGAAAGGCTCTCATCACGTCTTCTACCTATATACCTGTCTAGCTTTGTGTTAAAACACCAACCACCATAACCACCTGTCCTCCTCGCATGTCCGCAGTCCACCTGCATGTTGTTTATTATTGTTGAAATAATTTGCAAGAAAATAATTACAGCTATAAATTGTGAATATCCCCTCTCACTTTCCCTGGGTGATTTGCAGAGACTTTCAGAATTTTATTATTTTCTATGAAAGCCTATATTGTTAACTTTTCTTGTTGGGCAAGAAAAATATAAGTTAGCTTTGCGCACAGCTAAATGGAGGATATTCCACGCCATCCTAAAGGGCATGGAAGCTCCTAGGCCAGGGGTGCCCAAAAGGTAGATCCCCAAATGTTGTAAAACTGCAAGTCCCATGGTGCTTTGCATGCCTTTAACCCCTTAAGGACACATGACATGTGTGACATGTCATGATTCCCTTTTATTCCAGAAGTTTGGTCCTTAAGGGGTTAAAATATCTTTAGAATGACAAAGCATCATGTAAGTTGTAGTTTTAAAACATTTGGGGTAGCCCTTTTGGGCTGCCCTGTCCTAGGCTATTAAGTGGTTAAGCCTATTCTGTGTGTATGTCATAATACATTATCTCTGTAATAAATTAAATAAGGGTGTCACCTTTAGCCTTGAGTGTCATTTTAAACATGTACGTCTGCCATACCTATATGTACTGCATACCTATCAGGAGTCTGTTCCATCTACCACGGCACATTGCAGATGCTCAGTGATTACATAGACGAGGCTCTGGAATTCCTTCTGCTCATCACATGTGAAAACTTGTCTCAGAACACAGCAGCAATTTTCTGATACTGGCTGGATGCAGTCAACCCACAGCATATCCATAAAGACTTTAAGCCTGCCATGTTTGCTGTATTCATGTGTTTCTCTTAAAAAGCTGGAATTTCTTTAATTGTCAAAAAAATATGCAGCGTAACAAATTAAGGAAATATTTAAATATAGAAAATCTGCATGGAGCAGTTTGGAGAAAGGTTAAAAATTCAAGTGCTGCAGTACTAGTCAGGCCTTAAAAGTTACTTGCCATCACAATCCCGGAGGGTCCATGACACACTTTTTAGGGCTGAATTCCCAGTAGCCAGAGCAGAATGTTCACTTGCCAAAGTCTAAAGGCGAGTGGAAAATGTTGAACTCTGCTTTGGAAACAGTATCAGAAAATATCTAAATACAGCAAATCGGTCTAGGAGTAAATGAGTTTATCAAAATACCTGAAATGGAAAAGTTGGAAAAGTTTGCAAAAAAAAAGGTGTAATTCTTTTGCCAATTCTTCCTTCATTTCTCTTCTGGCTTTATGATAGACAGACCAATATATAGGTAGCTAGACAAACACACAAATTAAAAGACAGAGACACAAATATATAGATAGACAGACAGACAGACAAGTAGGAAGACAGACAGAGAACAGGCAAATTTCATGTGGGGGTCTGACTGTCCCAGTTCAACATATGTGAGGAAGATGTTAATATTTTCTCTGGACCCTATGCTTTAAGATGTTGGTCCTGCTCTTTTGCACCTGATATAACTAATATGTTTCAGACAGCTAGAACAGGGTAAAAATAGGAAAATGAAAAGATTTTAAAGAGAGGCCGTCCCGAGAATGGCATGCCATATTATAGAGGCACCTTTTCCGTAGACAGTAACATTTCAACATACAGTGCGTCGCATGACTAATGCTGTGGTATAAATACCCGTATTCTCTTTAATGTAAACATGGACAGGCCAATGTACAGCACACATGAAATGATCTCAAACAGGATTTAGAATGCAGTAAAAGTTAATACAAAGTGACATCACCTGCTCAACAAAAACATGTTCAAGACAAAACATGTGCAGATTGTTTGGACCTGCAGGGCTTTTTCCTTCAGTTACTGCATAGGGATAAAAAAAAAAAAGAAAGAAAATACTTTTGTTATGTTTTGCATTTGCATGGTGGCCTTATCAATCAATAATCAGTGTCTCATGCTGATGTTTCCAGTTCTGTGAATGGAAAAAAAGGACAGGACTGTTTGTTGCAATTACCATCTGTGCTTTGTCATCAAACCAATATATAGATAATATATAGATCATTCCGAAAGCACATAGTTCATCCAATCCGTGTTCATTTTGGCGGCTAATTTCAATTTAGTTTTAGTCAGTCGTTTTAGTTTTAGTCTTTATTTAGTCATCTGAATTGTTTTAGTTTTAGTCTAGTTTTAGTCGACTAAATCTCCAGTAGATTTTAGTCAAATAAATCTATTGGAGATTCTAGTCAACACGACTAAAATCTAATGGGTTCAGTTAAAGCCTATATCTGTCTCTTTCCACTTCTCCCCTTTTCCCCAACCCCTCTGTGTCTATTTGTGTCATCCAAGCCCCTCAAGGTGTCTCTCTCCCAAGCCCTGGTCTGTCTCTTTTGCTCCTTCCACAGCCCCTCCGTGCAACGTTAATTTTGGCGATCTATGACTAATACGAAATTTCAATTTAGTTTTAGTCATAGTCTTATGACTAACAAGCCATTTTAGTTTTAGTCGTATTAGAGTCATCTAGTTTTAGTTTAGTTTTAGTCGACTAAATCTCAAAAATTTAAGTCGACTAAAGTTTGACTAAAATTTAGTCGACAAAATTAACACTGCATCCAATATTGAAACTGTTGTGCGAAATATTATTTTCTGTTAATATTCAAATAAACACTAGGAATATAAGGAAACGGGCAGTACTCACCATATTTCACATAAATATTTCACCTTTATTTCTTGCTTAGACACAGCTGGATGTGTAGCATCTATTAATGAAAAATATATAGCAAAGAGCTCCGTTGATCCAACACTAAACACATAAAATTATTTGTTAAATTGTTATTATTTTTTTCATGAGCATATTACATAAAGAAGCTTTTCTATGCCCAACTTTCGACCGCTTATAAGAAAACAAGACTGGCACTTAGAGAGATTAAAGCAGGGCATTGATCTTGGAAAGATGTTGAGATTACACTGATGGTCGAAGCACAAAGATAAGGATCAGGGGAGTGTCTGTCACATTCCAGCTGCTGTTGAATTACAGATGCTAGCTCATTAGATTGTGAGTTGTGTTTCTATACTGGTAGTGATTCCGCAGTGTGTTTAATCCAAAGTACAGCATGATGATACATTTAATACAGTCGTTGACTTGGAACTTAGAGAGGGAGAAATCACGTATCTGCAGAACACGTTCTATTTTTGAAATTTTATCTTGACTGAGCACAAGGGTTTATTTTAATGGGTCTAATTTATTGAAACAATTATTGGTGCAAAATCAGTCGGGGAAATTGAGCTGATTCTTTTAGTGAGATTGTGTTAGAAACTATTTGTTACTGTACATTTATAAACCTGGATACTTCATTGGTGCACGATGTCCTTCTATAGTTTTTTATAAAATTATTGATATATTTAGAGAGAGAGAGAAACTATGACCAGCAGCGATTGAGGTGAGGATGCGGCTTGAAGTCTGGTGATTAGCAGAATAAATCCCCGTCTCCGTGGGGGGAGGTTGGCACTGGGTACTCTGTAGCATATTGTTGGCAGACAGCACTAAAACATAGACAATGTGGCCAAGGCTTTTTCCTGTGACTTTTTTTCTGTTTACTCACTGTTCTGTGCAAAATATTGTTCTGAGTGAAATATTAATGTGTATTTTTATTCATTTTGTGGTAAACACACTACACTATATTTGTTTCCTACTTCTCTAATTTAAGTTTCAGAGAAATATGGAATGGCTGGAAACACTGTTACTTGGGATAGAGTAATTGTAAGTTACTGGAGCATATTGTATCAGACTGTTAATATTCCGCTCTTGTGAGGTGATTTTCTAAATACACAAGGAATGGTGCGTTGAAAGGTGACCACGTAGGAAAAATAAATAACATCACATTTTAATGCTTTTCTGCAAATTGGGATTGATACTTGCAAATGCAAACAGTCACAAATGTGTATATTTTCCACCCTTTTTATTTGTAATAAATTGTAATGTTTGCCTCATCTTATAATATGAATAATGAAGATAGTATCTAAAGGAACAGGGTGCTCTATATAAGAAATAATCATACTGTTGGTCAAAATTTGTGAGGAAATTTGTGAGGGTTGGTAAGCATTCAGTAGCTATATGTGACTTAAAGGGATACTCCAGGCACCCAGACCACTTCTGCCCATTGATGTGGTCTGGGTGCCAACTCCCATCACCCTTAACCCTACAAGTGTAATTATTGCAGTTTTTATAAACTGCAATAATTATCTAGCAGGGTTAAGTCCTCCTCTAGTGGCTGTCTGACAGCCACTAGAGCCACTAGAGGGACTTCCGGCTTCTTAGAACGCGAAAAGTGTTTAAAACGATGCTGGACGTTCTCACGCTATGCATGAGGAGCTCCAGCGTCACCGGAATCCCCATAGGAAAGCATTGAATAATACATTCCTATGGGGAGGTCTAATGCGTGCGCGGCTATTGCGTCAGCCGGCAGGGGAGGAGCGTGGGCAGAGCCTGACACAGCGCTGAGGGACATCGTCGCTGGATTCATGTAAGTCACTGAAGGGGTTTTAACCCCTTCAGCAACATGGGATGGGTGGTGGAAGGGAGGGGGCACTGCAGAATCCTGCAGTGCCAGGAAAATGGGTTTGTTTTCCTGGCACTGGAGAGTCCCTTTAACGCCATATGTACCAGTCTGTTAAATAAGACACTGCATTTCTCTTTCTTCAGGCACTAAAAGGCTTAAATATAACAGAAAATCAGATCACAGCCTGCTGTAGTGGTTGTGATGCCATGAGTAACGTTGTCTGGTTCTCCAGGTAATGGGGCAACCGTTTGCCCTCTTACCTCCCCCCATCGCGATCACTGGCGTGGGATTGCAGGCGACCGGGTAAGTATATAGGATGGCGGGGACGTTCTATGCCGCCAACCGGCATTTAGGACCGGGTCACCAAGGATGGCATAGAATGCCCGCCGTCCTTAAGGGGTTAATTTCACAATTTGTTTTATATTTGATTCATAGTAAATTATGTTTCATAGCTAAATATTTGATATTAAATGAAAGCCCTATTACCCCTGAATAAAATTATATATAATAAGTGTGGGTGCACTTAATATAAAAGAGGTGAATTACGGTTGAACAGATATATAGCTCAAATTCCAAGTTTTGTCTACGTTTTATTTTGATCAAAACGTGTACATTTGGCTCAATCTTTAGGGGATTAAAAGCTGTACATTTTCTGCAAACGCACATGTATACACAGATATCGGATATCTCTGTATATATGTGCGTTTGCAGAAAATGGATTTACTGCTGTTCTTCAGTTCATTCTGTTAATGCTGATGTCATTTTGCAAAAGCTGACAGGCCACAATTGTCAGATGAGCACAGATTTAAAGAATATATCAATCATTAAATTTCACGTAGGAAAATAAATCTTTATATTATCATCTTCATTATTCTTTTTTCATCTGAGTAATGAATCACATCTTGTTTTGACAGTTAGTTTGGATTTAGTCCTTCTCAAATCGTGACCTTTTAGTGATACCTGCAGAGCTGTGTCCTGGGAAAAAAACAGATTCTCTTTTTTTTTTTGTGATTTTTGTTTTGATTTGTTTGTGTCTCTCTTACTGGTTGATGCGACACTGATACAGAAAACATGGGAATTTATTTATTGAAACTCTTTTGAGAGGCAAAAAAAATGCTTCTTATGAATATGCTACTGGAAACTGTAAAGAAGAACTGCAGCATGTTACGAAATCACTGACCTAAATAAAAGGTACATTTTTGGATTTCGTTTTTTTTTTAAAAATCCACCATGGTGGACACTGACACTTAAGCACAAAGTTGAAAATTAAAGTTAAAATAAAACAAAGGGTGTTCTCTAAACAAAAATTTTAGTGATCTTAGTGATAGTATTCAAAAATTTGTTGAGTTGAAACAAAACTTTAGCTCTTTGATCTAAATTTTGCAAATCCCTAAAATAGCTTGCATAATGTATATTTAAAGGTAATCTAATGAAAGTTATGTTTTATTATTGTGCAGATTACCCTGATATTAATTCATGTCATATAGAATAAATATTGTATGATGACAGAGGGCTTAAATCTTCATTTCAACCCACACTATCAGTATCCAGAAGATGGTACTTAAAGAGACCAAGACCAGAGACCACTTTATCCCTCTAGTTCTAGCCTTGGAACTTCAAATATTGCTGTTCTGCAGGACAGATAATGTTTACAGTGCAGGGTAAAGATGCTTCCATTTAAATAGCCCATCTGATTGGAACGCATGTGCACTAGACTCCGAATGCTTTTCTGTAGGAAAGCATTGGATTGGCTGAAAGTATTATCAATTATTATGAAATTATCAATCTCGATAATCTCAGCTGTAACGGAATCACCTGTACTCCGACCGAGTACCTTCCGTTGATGGACGCTTCCTAGCTTGCGCCGAAGACCACAAGCACTGCACCGGACACCACAACCACCGCAGACTCCACAACCGCCGTAGCTTAACTAGAGTCTCGCCGTCTTCCTTCGACCCTGGATCAGCTTCTGTCCTCCAGGACCGCGTGGGAAAGACCTCTGCTCCAGGAGAGCGTATCAGGAACAAGCTCTTAGAAGAGCTAAGTGATTAAAGCTCAGGGGAGTATACAAGTATAGCAAATCCCAGTATGAGTATGGCTGTCCCCTCCAATCACGAGACAAGACTATGTGTTGAGGGTCAAGAAGATCTGTTTTAATTAGCACCAAAGGGCTTTCTTTTATTTTTTCCAATTTGACAATTTTTATTGGTTTTTTTTTTTTGGTTTGCGTGGGGTACAGAAGAAAGAAGGGATAGGGTTGTAGCATCATCACCATCGTACAGTTCCCATCAGTATATTACATTGTTGTACATGCTTGCATAACAATAAACAATGAACAACCTGGTTTATCTAGAAACAACAATAGTAACCATCATCGTTAATCGCCTTCCGGCCAGATTTGTGTCAGATCCTGCCATCTATCTAATGTTGTTTGCGTGATTTGGTCCGTCTTTCTGCCTCGGTTGTCTATGCTGCCCCTTGTTCTGGGACTTCTTTGGTCTCGGTGCTCCTAGGAGCGCACCTGGTGAGTGCAGTGAGGTTGCTGCTAGGGGGGGAGGTGGTTAGATAGGGGGGAGGAATGGGGGAGGATTTGTTATTTTCCCTGGCTAGCCCCAGAAGAGTTCTCTGTCAAGTCTCGTGAGCCCTGAGGCTTCTTGGTTCTTTTGTGCGCCTGTTGTGTGGTACCAGTACTGCATCATGCTATCTGGCGGCTAGCGGATGTTCTATCTGTCTCCTTTTGTTAACATTGGGTTTCAACTAACTCAACTATGTACAGTGTGGGTGTCCTCTCCCTTAGTCCTGTCCTGTCCTTTAAGGGTTGTGTGTGCCCTTCCTTATATAGCTGTGGCCGCCTCCCTTGCTGCTGAATCTCTGCTGTCTGCTATTGTGTTGCTAACTGGTTCCTACCCCTGCTTTCCTTGTCGTGTCTCGCTAGGAAATTTTCCCACTTCTGTTTGGCTCCCGCCCTATATTCCTGTATTGTGAGTCCTGTGTGTATCCTTGTCTCGTAGTCTATGTTCGTTGTGATTTGTTGGATCACTGCGTCTATGCTCGGGGTCAAAGGGCTTTCTTTTATGCAAGTTTACAGGCCAGAGGCACACCCCCTGGACCTGGTGGTAAACTGTGACAAAAGGGACACAATCCAATTGGAACACTATTTAACAAAATAACACTGCCACATACACAGTAAAATCCCTCGCCTCTATCCTGGAGATAATTGGCTTAAGAAACTGCAGTAAACTCAATTATCTCCAGGTACAGAAAATATCTGCATTTTACACTAAAAGTAAAATACATAAAAATACATAATTCCTATTATATCACACAGAACCCCCACATCCCAAGATAGCTCAGATCTGAGTGCCCAATATAGGTGAACAGCGCTCAGATACCACGAACAGAGTAAATTTGCCATGGGGTTAAGGTTTTGCAAGGGCTGATGAGAGATTGAGGAGGGACAACGCAACCAGTTTAAACTGGTCTGGCAGTGTCCCTGGGACAACGCCCTGCTGGATAACAATGGGATAGGTATAAAGGGGGAGGGGAAGAGGCACATTCTCCCATGAAATCAAAGATGCAGAAACAGTCTTTTAAAAGTCCCAATATGCCCACATATAGTTTTTAAAGAGCCATAAACCCGATAGTCATGAGGCAGAAGGCTGGCAATCAGGCTCCTCCAAAAGCCAGGGGCAAAGGGCTGTTGGTCACATAAAAACCCAGTGACAAAAGGCAGTTTGCCACATATCTCCTCCTTGGGGGGGAGACTAACCAGGTACCTGACCTGTCGGTCAGTGCCTGAGTTAGTTGATATACTCACCCACAATAAACAAGTACAGGAATAGCCCACCCACAATAAACAGTTACTGCAGCTGGGGATTCCTCCAGTGGTACTGGGCAACAAGATGTGGAGACTTGGGGGGCAGAGGCCAGCTGCGCTCAGCCCTGATGCCAGTGCTTCTGCTGGGGTAGCCTGCATAGGGGTAGTGACCATCTCCACTTCCAGTGATGATGGTTGCTGCAGGGACGAGGGACCGACAATCTCCTCTCCCTGGGATGCTGGCTGCCGCTGTGGAGAGAGACCGGTTGTCTCTTATCCCTTGACAACACACTGCCGCTGGGGAGTCAGACTGACTGTCTAGACTCCCAGTGATGATGGTTGCTGCAGGAACGAGGGACCGACAATCTCCTCTCCCTGGGATGCTGGCTAAAGAGCCATACACCCCAGGGCCATGGTCATGAGGCAGGAGGCTGGCAATCAGGCTCCTCCAAAAGCCAGGGGCAAAGGGCAGTTGGTCACATAAAAACTCAGTGACAAAAGGCAGTTTGTCACATCAGCCAAGGAGGCATGACCAGCGCAGCGAAGGCTAAAAGGCAAGTAAAACTCTTTGAACTCTCACATGAAGGCAGGGACATTAGTATAGTTAAATAAAAAAAACTATAGTTTTATTCACAATTTTTGAAGACGTTATTATACATGATGTATTACTTATATCTGACATTCACAATAAAAAACTATAATGGAGAAAAAAACAACTATAGTTTTAACAATACATGTTTGTCCTAACGCTATAGTGTTCCTTAATGGACCTAAAACTAGATGTTAACACAAAGGTATAATTCTGGGGCCTTCTCAAACAGACGTCTGCAAACAGATCCTGTTATTTATTTAATTGTTGATTTAGCCTGGTGACCAGGGCCAGATTAGCCCACTGGGATAAAGGGAAATGTCCCAGTGGGCAACGGCACCGGGCAGTGCAGCACATTACATGTAACATCTATTCATTTATTTTTGCCCTCTTCAGACTATGCATTGGAAGGCTGGTGCAGCCAACTAGGCGGCCGAATTGAGGATGCCAGCAGCTGGTACACAGGCAGGTTGGGAGCTGGCTAGCAGCGAGGAGGAGTGAGAGAGCACTCTGCATTGCCACAGAAAAAGCTGAAAATTGCATCTTTTATGTGGCTCTGGGAGGAACCAGTCCCCGTACCACCCCTCCAGCCTCAGCTAGCTGACATTGCAGACAGGAAGAAGTCCAGAATGATAACTTAATTCATGTAGAAATCTCACACTACCCTCAGAGTCCCCATGACTGATAGTGTGTGTGTTTGAGTGTTTACCGATGTTTGTCTGTAGTGAGCTTGAGTATGTCTGTGTGTCAGTGAGCTTGTCTGAAGTCAGTTTGTGTGTGTCCCAATGAGTTTGTCTGTGTGTCACTGAGCTTGTGTGATTTATTCATGTGGGACATGCTTTTTAATATATTTATTTACCACAACTATGCCATTGACACACTGATACTGATATGCTGATGTCGGCATGAACATGGAGGATTGCCCTCCTTAGTAAAATATCCCCAAGCAGGGCCAATAATAATAGACGCCTGGAGGGTGGGTGTTACAGCACTGTTACACCCATGGATCATCAGGAGCGAGGGGTGTAGTTAAGTAACAATTTAACAGCTCCTAAATCAAATAAGTATATGTTTTATCACTATAATAAATCATATATCCAGTGCCTTGGGAATTTTATGTCATGTGAACCTGTCATGACAGAATCACTATATATATATATATATATATATATATATATATATATATATATAAATAAATAAAATCTAGAAACTTTGCACTCCAAAAAAAATTTAATCTAATTACCTATTGCTCAGCAACATTTGATATACAAAGCAAAATGCCAGCAATTATCCTGTTGAAAGTTCTGACAAGGAACTGAAACGTTGACCTACCTTTCAGTTTCTTCATTTACCTGTCAGAGCACTCTGATTGGTTGGCTTGGAATCAGCCAATCAGAGTGCTCTGAGCTAAATTGCAGGGCATGGGAAGGCTTTATAAGCTTTTCCCCACCGTGCGGAGCCAGGGCCGGTCTTAGGGGTGTGCGAGCTGTGCAGCCGCACAGGGCGCCATGGACCAGGGGGCACCCTGACAGCCGACACAGCTCGCACATGGCCGGTGTCAGGGGAGCTAAAACAGGTACTCGGGTGGAGGATTAATTATTCGCCACCCAGGTCTATAAAAAAAATTGCAGCAGAGGGGGTGGAGCTTAACAAGCGGCGGGGCAGGGCTTATCGTGAGGCGGAGGCAGAGCTAATAAATACCAGATGCCCCTTGGTAACTACTGAACAGGAACTGCATCCACTCCCCCTTCCAGACATAATGGAAAGAGGTAAGTCTGTGTGTGTGACTGCCTGTTTGTGTGACTGCCTACCTGTGTGTGTGTGTGTGTGTGTGTGACTGCCTGTCTGTTTGCCTGTTTGTTTGACTGCCTACCTTTGTGTGTGTGTGACTGTCTGCCTGCCTGCGTGTGACTGCCTGCCTGTGTGTGACTGTTTGTCTGTTTGTGTGACTGCCTGCCTCTGTGTGTGTGTGTGACTGTCTGCCTGTCTGTGTGTGACTGCCTGCCTGTGTGAGTGACTGTCTGCCTGCCTGTGTTTGTGACTGCGAGACTATCTGCCTGTGTGTGTGTGTGTGTGACTGTCTGCCTGTGTGTGACTGTCTGCCTGTGTGTGTGACTTTCTGCCTGAGTGTGACTGTAACTGTGTGTGACTCCAGTTGTGTGTGTCGCTGTAGCTGTGCTGTTGTGTGTGCCTGTATGTGTGACTATCTGCCTTTAACTGAGTGTGTGCCTATCAGTGTGCGTGAGTGCCTATATGCCTGTAACTGAGCGTGTCACTGTATACCGGCACCTTGGTGGGGGGGGGGCGCCGTGAAGACTTTTTGCACAGGGCGCCTAATGATCTAAGGCCGGCCCTGTGCGGAGCTCAGTCTGCACCGTACCCTCCATGGGTGAAGATGGATTACGTTTTTTACCGTCTGGATTTTTTTTTCCCGTCTGAATTTTTTTTTTGTGCTCAGGTTTTTTACTTTATTTTCAAAGTTTGACCTGTATTATGGATTTTTAGTTGGCTTTTTTTGGTGCTGAAAAAAGAAGGTTTTTAGAAAAAAGAAGACATCAAATGGTAAATAATTTTTTTTATTTACAAGTATTTCGTTTTATTGCCCCCCCCCTCACTATTTTTAGGGTGAGGGGGGCAGGTAAGAATGTATTTAATTTTTTTGGGGTGGGGGCCGTGGGGGAGGAAAGTAGGGTCCCCCCCTTATTGTTATATAGGGCCCCCACCCGCCTCTTAACACAGCAGTCTTCATAGATACAACCAAAACGGCCTATTCATTTGTAAGCATGCTAGAATGAGGTGCAGAGTGTTCCCGAGCCCTCTGGAACGCACAAGGTTAATTCCCTCTGCAACCAGAAAGGTCCGATTGGGACTGGATGGTTCATGCAATGCAACTACTTTCCCTGTGCTTACATAGTTGAAATTATATTTTAACTTTTTTTGCTTGCCACCCTTATTTTCTACTTAATTTCATGTCTCCTAGTGTTTCATTGACCTCATGACCACTAATAGACCATTGCAGGACCTCCTTTGTGGGCACAAATATTGTTCTTTAAATAAGCCTGGAAAAAATTGTGCAAAGTTTACAATGCCATATCTCCGTCTCACTATGTATCTTATCACACTTGCTTTAGCCATTGTGTCACCGTAAGTCTAAGTGTTTTCCTTTTACGCACAAAAAAAAAATGAAAAAAAATAATAATACTTAAGAACTGTATTTACCCTATTCTAACCCTGAACGCAACATGTTTATGGCACAATGTAAGGCTGCACTAGAGAAAAACAAATAGTTATCTTACAATAAATATTTTACTTGATAAATATGAATTTCCTATTCTATTGAAGACTCACTGAATGAGCATTAGGGACCCAATTTTTGGATCTGAGCCAGGGGTTAAGAACTACGTTTTAGCAGTAATATTAATATTATTATTATTATTGATAATTTTAGGCAAAGCTTCAATTGAGGAGTAAGATGTCAAAGAAATTATCGGGGAATTAAGCACAACTTACTAGTTTGATTTATTGAGCTTTTTCCATAACTTAACTGTTTACGAACATCCAAAAATAAAATAACTGAACTGCTTGATCACAGTGAAAAGACCTGCCAGATTTATCACCAAAATTAATTACTGATGTGTAAGAAAATCAAGTAGCATGGCATTTAATGGCAATACCATTACATACATCTGATTCAGTTGATAGTTTGCCCAAATGACAGATTCACATAAAATTTTAACAACAACAAAAAAAAAAATAGAACAATAGTAATTTTTCATATTAACAAAAACATATTGAATGATTCATGAGAATGTATAGCAGGAGAATGAGCAACTATCAACAATAGAGTACACAGACACAAGAAACAATGACAAGGAACGACAGTAAAACCTTAATACGAAATGGACAGCATAGTGCCAACACTTAGTTTGGGGGTTACCTATCCTGCTGATTTTTACACCCACAGTACACTGTATAAATGAATAGGCATCAACTTGTTCAGATATGTTGACAAATGACAACTTGACAATGTTGATGCACCACCGCCCCCTTGTGGTCAAAATTTGAAACATAAAATTATGGTTTTCTAGACTCTCCAACTCTTTCTTGTAGAGGGTCTTTCTTGGTACAACAGTCTGTTGCACATCTCTCTTTATATCTGCATATATCATATATATAACTGTAGATCGATCAGTCATATTAGTTATTTATTTTACTATATGCTCTAAGAAAAATTCACGTTTTAGAATAGGAAAATATTTGCATCATCTTTCCCTAATATGTTCTATATCGGAGTCTCTAATTGTCCAGTTGTGAAGTCAGAGTTGGAGACATATGTCACTGGTGGACATGACTTGGCCTATGGTGTTAGATAGGGGCATATAAAAGTATTTTCTAGAATGAGAATAAAAATTTGTATTCCTCAAAAACTGGGCACTTATTAGTGTCGACTTTTACCATCATACTGCCTGTAACACTGTGTGGGCTAAAAAGGATAAATGTTGGGAAAGTGTGTGCAGCCTTTATTATCTTCCTCCACTAATAGACACACATAATGCAGTGAGTCAATGGATGTGGTCAAACTTGGTATAATACTCTCGAGACCTCTATGTCTTACTTAATACTAGTTATTAAGCCTTCTGAACATCAAACTTAACGCAAGTATAGGTGGCCGCGCTCTGCCACACAGAGATTTAATAGTCTGTCTGTTGAAGACATCTATTGATTGATGTATTGACAGTTTCTTCTATTCTGACCGTTGTAGGTTGCTAACCTCATCTTTCAATACAATCAGTGGGCTGTGTTTTACAAACAGTTAGAGGTACCCTCTCCTACTCTATATGCTTGGATATGTCATCCCAGTGACCAAGGATTGTCTTGACTTAACACAGCAGCCTTCAGAGATACAACCAACACTGCGGCCTATTCATTTGTAAGCATGCTAGAATGAGGTGCAGTGTGTTCCCGAGCCCTCTGGCACACACAAGGTTAATTCCCTCCACAGCCAGAAAGGTCCTTTTGGGACTGGATGGTTCAGTGAGTTTGTCTAATGTGTCCAATTCAATAGTTAATCACTACATGCTCCAGATTTTGGCATTTTATTAGTCATCTGTTTCACTCCGCTTCTAATTAAATCAGCCCCATACACAAGGCAGCTGAGCCTACTGTTCAGCCTGCATTGACCTAGTTTTTAAGCCAAGCATACAGGGATAACCATTTAAACAATATCACGACTAAGATGGCAGTCACCAGGCCCACGGTGCATTTAATCAAGTAGATAATTAAGCTCTCTTTTGTGAGAGTAATTGTTTGCAGACAAGCTTTGTTTCTGTAGGAGATTTCTCTTCACAACTAATATGAAAGACATAATACAAAATATTAAGATCAGTAGCCGGACGCCAGTGGCAGGACAGTTTTAGACACAAAATGTTTTTGCCAAGATTGTCTAAACTCAGGCAGAAGAAAAGCAGAGCATTGATCACCGCTTATTGACATTTCGTACAGAAACTCAAATGATATACATGAGATTAGCTTGGCTAATATTTTAATTGTAAAACTAGCAAGTGACATTCAATTATAATATACGGTAATCTATACTAAATTAAATTTAGCAAAACACCATCATTAGACCTTTCACAGTATTCCAGGAGTTTCCCTGCAGTGTAGAAGATGTAGTCTTGTTGCAATACCCATTGTACAGCGCTACGGAATTTGTTGGCGCTATATAAATAAAATAATAATAATAATAATAATAATAATACATTTATTGTACGCGGCTGGCTGTGACATGACAATTACACTATGCTTAACTGCAAATAGTAACATTGTTTGGTCAAATAATCTAAAAAGTTTTTTTGGACAATACACAGTCCATTGAAAGAAAAATTCCCAAGTTATACATATTTTATTTTTCTTTGCACCTTCGAAATTTGATACAGTTCCACACACTAGATTAGTGTTCAAACTCAAGGAAATCGGTCTAGATGAAAATGCTTGTTCTTGGGTAGAACATTGGCTTAAAAACAGAGTTCAAAGAGTTGTCATTAATGGTAAATTTTCAAGCTGGACAGAGGTGGCAAGTGGTGTCCCTCAGGGGTCTGTTCTGGGACCCCTTCTATTTAACATGTTTATAAATGATCTTGAAGACAACATTGAAAGTCAGGTTTCAGTGTTTGCAAATGACACAAAACTCTGTAAAATAATACAATGTGAGCAAGATATTACTTTGCTACAGAGGGATTTAGATAGACTGGGGGAGTGGGCACTCAAATGGCAGATGAAATTTAAAGGACCACTCTAGGCACCCAGACCACTTCAGCTTAATGAAATGGTCTGGGTTAACCCATTTAAACTGCTATGTTTATGAATGGGTTAAGCCTTCCCCTATTTCCTCTAGTGGCTGTCTCACTAGAGGCGTTTGCCTGCTTCTCACTGTGATTTTCACAGTGAGAGCACGCCAGCGTCCATAGGAAAGCATTATGAATGCTTTCCTATGTGACCGGCTGAATGTGCACGCAGCTCTTGCCGCGCGTGCTCATTCAGCCGACGGGGAGGAGAGAAGGAGGATCGGAGGAGGAGAGCTCCCCGCCCAGCGCTGGAAAAAGGTACGTTTAAACCACTTTCCCCCTTCCAGAGCCGGGCGGAAGGGGGACCCTGAGGGTGGGGGCACCCTCAGGGCACTATAGTGCCAGGAAAACGAGTATGTTGAAAAATGCAAAGTTATGCACTTCGGCGTAAGGAATAGACAAGCAACGTATACCCTTAATGGAAGCAAATTACCAGATTTTACTAATTACATGACGTAAAGTCATGATTTTATAAAGGACACGGAGGCGAATATTATGCTTATCTCTTTCTTTATTATACCTCAGCAGCAAAGAGAAGGTATAAACATTCATAGAAATTTTTTTTAACAGGTTCTCCAAGGGTTAACCCAACATCATACCCTTAACCAATAGGAACAGTCCCTCTATCTATAACTATTCATGTGACCTTTCCTCTCCCTCTTTCTTTGGTCATGCCGAAGCTGTATCTTTATGACTTGAGAAGACACTGGAACACTTCATCCGTTGTGTCGAACTTTCCCATATTCCGAACTTGTAAGAACTTGTCTGTGTAAACTGCGGTGACAACTGGTCATCCAGGGTGTCGCGTATTGCGAATTAAACTGTAATGGGATAGAGAAAAGGATGGTAAAATGTGGTCTGAGGAACTGTTTGTCACAACGTTAGTGACTAAATCTTAGCATATGCCTGATGTACTACAGACTCACTAGTATAGAAAAATAAAACAGTTGTCCTAAATAAAACAAATCAAATCGAAACGAAAGAAGACACCACAATGACCCTTATTTTATTGTTTATTGGGTGGGAATTTCACTCTACTTTCGCCGATATAAGCCTGATATACTTACCGGGTGGGCTAATATTTGCCTCCGTGTCCTTTATAAAATCATGACTTTACGTCATGTAATTAGTAAAATCTGGTAATTTTATTAAAGGACACGGAGGCTCATATTATGCTAGTTCAAAGCTGTGCAATGACTGTTGATGCTACGTGGTCTGTAGGGTGAAAATAATATTCCTTAAAGGTGGATTCATGAGACCAATCTGCCGTCCGTAACAAATCTTCCAGTCTGCATCCCAAGTTGAATACTTTCGATGCCATAGCTCCTCTAGTGGAGTGTGCCCCATATACTGAGGTATCTATGTTTGCAGAGGTCATTATCCACTTCACCCATCGGGCTATCGTTATGGAAGATACTGACTGGTGTGGTGAATTGACGGCCAGAAATAGTTCATGTTGTCCAGAGTTTCGAAATGCCTGTGTCCGTGTTTCATATTCCTTGAGGCAGGCAATTGGGCACAGGTTTTTGTTGTGAGGGAATGCTGGATATGACACTGATGTTGTCGCTGATTTTGTACGTCTGGAAATGTTGAAAGTTACTCCCGTTGGAGTGAACGTGCGTGCGTCGACGTCCAATGCCCGGACATCCGAGACTCTTTTGCAGGATATTAGGCATAAGAGCATGGCTAGTTTCGCTGAAAGTTGTTTCAATGTGAGTTCAGAGTTCTGTGGCCATAGTTCTAAAAGATTTAAGACCACATTCACGTCCCATACTGTACTATATCGGGGTCGCGGTGGTCTTGCCAATCGAATTCCGCATAAGAGCCTGCATACCAACAGATGCTTGCCTGCTGGGAGTCCTTCTATACCCTTGTGTCCCGCCGAGATCGCTGACCTGTATACATTGATGGTCAGGTATGCAAGTCCTTGGTCGTATAGGTGTGTAATAAAACACAACAGGTGGTTTACAGGGGCACATACGGGATCCACGTGTTGTTCCATGCACCAACCACTCCAGATGTTCCAAGCTTTAGAGTAGGATCGTCGTGTTCCCGGAGCCCAGGCTCCCGCCAGGAGTTCGAGAGTTGTTTGCGGAACATTTGGCACGACCCAGGGTCCCCGGAAAGGAGCCACGCTAACAACCTGAGTTGTCCCTGCGCCATCAGAGGGTGTGGGTTCCCATCTGGGTCTGTAAGGAGATGTGGGTTCTCGGGCAGCATTCTGGGGAGATCTACGGACATCTCCATGAGTAAAGGGAACCAAGGCTGTGCAGTCCAGAATGGGGTTATGAGGACTAGGGACGTCCGTGTGCGGTCGAGGTGCACTAGCGTTCGTGCCAGCAGGGCGAACGGTGGGAACGCGTATAGTCGTTTGTTCGGCCATGGTTGTAGGAATGCGTCCGTAGCTAGCGCGTCTGGGTCCGGTCTCCAGCTGAAGAATTCCGGGAGTTGTGTATTCAACCGTGACGCAAACAGGTCTATATACATCGGACCCCATAGTGTGTGCAATCGTAGGAACGTCTCTCGGTTCAGGCGCCAATCGCTGGTATCCCGCAGATGTCTGGAGTTCCAATCTGCTATGGTGTTCGAAAGTCCCGGGATGTATTCGGCTCGCACTGTGATGCTGCGTTCTAAGCAAAACTGCCAAAATTCTGTGGCTAAGTCTGCTAAAATTTTGGACTTGGTGCCGCCGAGGCGGTTGATGTACTGGACGGCTGAGACGTCCATTCTCAGGATGATGGAGCAATGCGTCGCGGGACCCAGGAGGCTCTTCAGCGCGAACGATCCCGCCATTAATTCCAGGCAGTTGATATGTAGTGTCCTTTCTGATTGGGACCATTTTCCGCCCGTGGAGGTATGTCCACAGCGCGCTCCCCAGCCCCGTGTGCTGGCATCTGATTCTATTACACAATCTGGGTTGTTGCTGAAGATTGCTCTGCCGTTCCACGCTTCCATGTGCTGCAGCCACCACCTGAGCTCCTCCTTGGCTGTGTGATCGAGTGGCACAGAGTCTGAGTAGGAGTGTCCTGAGCGCAGTTGTGCGGCTTTTAGTCGCTGTAGGGCCCTGTAGTGCAAAGGCCCCGGGAAGATCGCTTGTATAGAAGCGGAAAGGAGTCCAATTATCCTGGCTAGCTGTCTGACCGTAAGTGTTGGACGAGCCAATGTTCTGCGGATCTCCTTCTTGATGATTTTCATTTTGTGGGTGGTAAGCTTAGGGTCCCTAAGACCGCCCCTATTTCGAATCCTAGGAATTCTAAGGACTGGGAGGGGGTTAGTACCGACTTCTCCCAATTGATTAGGAATCCCAGGTTCTGTAGTAATGTTATTGCCCAATCTAAGTGTTGTTGTAGTAGTAGGGTGTCTTGGGCCATGATCAGCATATCGTCCAGATATATGATCATGCGAACCCCCCTGCTGCGCAGCAGCGCAACCACAGGCTTCAGCAGTTTTGTAAAGCACCATGGTGCTGACGATAGGCCAAACGGTAGGCACTGGAACCTCCAAGTCTGGGAGTCCCAACTGAATTGTAGGAGATGCTGACACTCCTTTGCAATGGGGATGGTGAGATACGCATCTTGGAGGTCTAATTTGACCATCCAATCCCCCAGCCTGAGAAGATCTCGCAGGCAATGAATCCCTTCCATTTTGAAGTGATGATATCGTACAAATGTATTGAGTGGGCGTAGGTTGATCACTGGTCTTACCCCACCGCCTTTCTTGGGGACCAGGAACAGATTGCTCACGAAACCTGGGGAGTGGGGTGCGACCTGATAGATCGCACCCTTCTCCGCCAGTGCTATGATTTCTTTCGACACAAGTTCCCTGTCCTGAGGGGCGAACACCATTCGTCACACACCCATTGGATTGGGTGTGTGACGAATTCTATATGGTACCCCGCTACTGTGTCGAGAATCCAGGCATCGGACGTGAGTCTGTGCCATGCCCCGATAAATTTGGAAAGTCTGCCCCCTACGTGTGAGGTATGAGAGAGGGGGAAGGGGAAAGCACTTACCATAAGGTCGTCGGCCGTATGTGGAACCCCTGTGACCTCTGGGCTGCCATGATCTTCCCCTGACCGGGAAGAAAGGTGTGGGGGTTCTGGTCTCCGTCTGTGGGACTCTTGGTGTCGTGGGGCCCCGGTGGGAGCTCCGTGATGGGCGGCTGGACAGGCGGCCCCTGTACCTGCCAGCCCCTCCAAAAACCTTCGGGGAGAACACCCGTTTCAGGTTTGTTAGTGCCTTATCCAGGGCTGTAAATGTGCTCACGTAGGTGCCCAGCTCTTTTACAAAATTGTCTCCGAAAAGGAGGCCTTTTGCCTGGGGTCCAGGCTCGGTTATGGCCATGTTGACCAGCTTGGGGTCTACCTTCATGAGAATTGCCTTCCGCCTCTCAGTACTAAGTGCGGCATTGGAGTTGCCGATGAGGCAGATAGAGCGTTGTGCCCACTCTCGGATCACTAAGGGTCTAGCGGTGCGCCACCTGAGATTGTCTCTTCGACCAAGTCGAAGATCTTTGCGCTGGGGCCCAAGGAGTCGAGCACCTTATCCTGGCAGTGGCGCAGGGAGTAGTCTAGCCCTTTTTTGGCTTTCCAGCCAGCCTTACCCAGAAACTGGGCAATCTTGGGGTCCACCTCTGGCGTGGCGCAAGCCATATCAGGGACCGTCGGGCGTGGGCACTCTGCCCTTAACTTATTCCTGGTCGTTTTATCCAGGGGCTTCCTGATTCTGGCCGCAATATATTGGGCCACATGGTCAGCTGGGAACCAGTCTGTAGACCTAGGGTGTTGCAGGTCGTCAGGGTTGAATAGGGGCTCGCCCTGGGGGTCTAGGATGATGGAATCATCCGTGGGCGCTTTTCCTTAAGCTGGCACGACTGCCAAGCTGCGCTCAGGGGAAGAGTTCCCTGATTCCAACGAGCCGATTTCCTCGGACTCACTCATTACCTCCTCTATGTCCGAACCAGAGTCGGATGTCTCTGTCTGGGCTTTTTCCCATTTCCACGTCCTCATCGCTTTTGCCCGGTGGGTGGCTCTTTTGCATGGGGGCCCCACGTCCTCAGTAGTGACAGGGCGTATCCTGTCCGTCGTGCTGTTTTTGGAGGTGTGTTTGCCCATATGGTGGGTCTTCTCCGTAGCCTTACGGCCGCTGAGGGGCACAGGCTTGTCAGGTTGGGCCATGGGGCGGAGGCCGCTGGGGTGGCTGCTAGACGCCAGTATGGCATTACTAATGGATTGTGTCAGGGTTTCAGACATCGCCCCCATGGCCGTGACTATAGCTTGGGTGACCGACTTGGTCATGGTCGCATCCAAGAGTGAGTGAAACTCCTCAGAGTTCAACTGATCCATGGATGCCACGTCCTCTCTCAGTGGCGAGCATGGACGTGTTACCTGGGGCACGTGATGAATGGTGTCCTTACTGATATCAGTGGGGGTGGAAACCCCTTGGTCCCTGAGGTGTTGCATGACAGGTAGGTTATAACAAAAGAACACCTGGGACATGGAAGTAGTGAAACCTAAATGGCAGGGTATACCAAGTGACACAATGAAATTTGTACCAGACTGGCACCAATGTGTAAGAGAAAAAATGGAATGGCCGCCAGGGAGCACTGGTAAGCTGTCAGCCAATGCTGGTGGCCAATCTGTGAACGCCCGCCCTCAGGTACAGGGGCGGGCGCAGAAAAAAGCGCGGCAAAGACCCGGCCCGGCTGCTGGAAATGGCCGCTGTGCCGAGCGGCCGTTATTGCGCATGCGCGAGCGGGCTCTGGATTCGGAGCACTCGCGCCGCGAAACGGCCGCCGCGGCTCACAGAGGACGAAGAAGAACGGGTAATAAACTACCCGGTAAGGTGTGGGAGGGGGGGGGTAACCGCCGCAGGGGGGGAGGGAACCCCAGTGAAAACGTCTATCTGCACTAGGGCAGATAGGCGCCGGCTCTAGCAGAGCAGGCTAAGAAACCCACACAAGTACATTAATATATATATATATATAAACACTAGCAAAAAAAGACACATAAACAAACAATGCAGTAATAATCTAAAGAGGGTGCTCTGAGGAGAGCTAAAATTAGATGGTACTTAGCTGAGGCAGCAGCAAAGAAAGAGGGAGAGGAAAGGTCACATGAATAGTTATAGATAGAGGGACTGTTCCTATTGGTTAAGGGTATGATGTTGGGTTAACCCTTGGAGAACCTGTTAAAAAAAAATTCTATGAATGTTTATACCTTCTCTTTGCTGCTGAGGTATAATAAAGAAAGAGAAAAGCATAATATGAGCCTCCGTGTCCTTTAATAAAATTAGGGATAACAATACATGAAAAGGACTTGGGAATTGTTATAGACAACAAACTATGCAACAATGTGCAATGTCAATCAGCAGTGGCCAAGGCCAGTAAGGTATTGACATGCATGAAAAAGGGCATTCATTCTCGGGACGAGAATATCATTTTGCCTCGTTATAAATCACTGGTAAGACCACATATTGAATATGCTGTGCAATTTTGGGCACCTGTTCTAAAGAAGGCTATTATGGCACTAAAAAAAGTGCAGAGGCGGGCTACAAAATTAATAAAAGGAATGGAACATTTCAGCTATGAAGAAAGGTTAACAAATTTAAACCTATTTAGTTTAGAAAAACGTCGCCTGAAAGGGGATATGATAACATTATACAAATATATTTGGGGCCAATACAAAACATTGTGTGGAAATCTATTCACAAACCAGACTTTACATAGGACACGAGGCCATGCGTTTAGACTGGAAGAAAGCAGATTTTGTCTAAGGCAAAGGAAAGGTTTTTTAACTTTAAGAACAATAAGGATGTGGAATTCTCTGCCTGAAGAAGTGGTTTTATTAGAGTCCATACAGACGTTCAAACAGCTACTAGATGCATACTTGCAAAAACAGAATATTCAAGGATATAATCTTTCAATGTCGGGTAATAGCTGCTTGATCCAAGGATAAATCTGACTGCCATTCTGGGGTCAAGAAGGAATTTTTTTCCTAGCTTGTTGCAAAATTGGAAGTGCTTCAAACTGGGTTTTTTGACTTCTTTTGGATCAACAGCAAGAAAACAAATGTGAGGAAGGCTGAACTTGATGGACGCAAGTCGTGCATTCCTAATGCTATAGTATTCTTGTAAATGTTTATGTTACCCTCGCCTACATTTGCAATATAAAATTAAGGTATACGTTCAGCCTTTGCCGCACTGGTCTATTTTATTTTGTTTCTGAGAGTATCAATGCTGCATTAGAAGCATGGCCAGACTGGGAATGAAAGCCATCCCTGGAAATAATTGCATACCAGCCCAACAGTATACAATTTATTACACCCCCCCCCCCAATTTAATACACAGCCCCCCCACAATTTAATACACTGCCTCCCTCCTCCCAATTTAATACACTGCCCCTCTCCTCCTAATTTAATACACTGCCCTTCCCTCCTCCCTATTCAATACACTGCCCCATCCACACAATTACACTGGCCTCCCTTCAACCAATTTATCACACTGCCCCCTCCCCACAATTTAATACACTGCCCTCTCTCCTCCCAATTTACGGTAATACACCGCCCTGTCTCCTTCCTATTCAATGCACTGCCCTCCCTCCCCACAAATTAATACACTGCCCTCCTCCCAATTTAATACACAGCCCCCCACAATTTAATACACTGCCCCTCTCCTCCCAATTTAATACACTGCCCCCCTCCTCCCAATTTAATACACTCCCCTTCCCCCAATTTATTACACTGCCCTCCCTCCTTAATACACTGCCCCTTCCCCACAATTTATTACACTGCCCTCCCTTCACCCAATTTATTACACTGCCTCTCCTCCCCACAATTTAATACACTGCCCTCCCTCCTTCCTATTCAATACACTGTCATCCCTTCCCACAATTTCCCGGTATCCAGGTATGTCAGTCTGACCCTGATTAGAAGGCTAGTGCACATGCGCAGCAAAATTCCGCACTGTGCCAATGAACTGCACTCTGTGAGAGTCACTTGATTGAATAACTATGTCTGACTTTGTTACTCAGTGGCAGCACCCTCTAGACCGCAGTGTTTCCCAACCCAGTCCTCAAGGCACACCTACCAGTCCAGGATTTAGGGATTACCCAGTTGTGTCTAAGGTGTTTTTACAAAGAAGAAAAAAAACACCTTAGACACAACTGGGTAATCCGTAAATCCTGGACTGGTAGGTGTGCCTTGAGGACTGGGTTGGGAAACACTGCTCTAGAGCAGTGATGGGGAACCTTATGTTTTTGAGCCCAAGTGACTAAAGTGCAACACAAAATGTAATATCTCAAAGTGCCAACACTGTAAATAAACTTGAAAACCGAGTTTTTTTCAGAAAACAACACTTTATACAAAAACACTTTATACAACTGTCTGAACTAATGATACAAACAGTTTTTATTGAAAAAAACTTGACCATCAACTAATAAATAAAATCCTTGTTATAGTAAAAAAAACAAAAAACATAATAATAAATAGTCTGTTTACTAAAAAGTGATTTGTGGTGAATTGATGACTGTAAGATTTCAAAATCCACTCGAAAATAGGTGATGTGAAAAAAAATAAAAAAAAAATCCCTAAACAGTTGCCCTAGCCTTTTGCAGTTCCCTAGCTAATTCACCATGTTTCATATAGAAATGATTAGACATTTAAATGTGCTTTTTATAAGTGACAGTCAGTGTGCACAATAGCGGACATGAGACAAATATATAAAACTCTGTACTTACATAAAAGATAAAGTAGGATAGGTGATTTTCTCCTCCATGGAGCAAATTATGTGAAAGGACCCTTCCTCTCTCGTCTCATATGTGTGAGCAGTTACATCTATTAGAATTGACAGATTAGATAGATGATTGTGATTGACAGATTAGATAGATGATTGTGATTGACAGATTAGATAGATGATTGTGATTGACAGATTAGATAGATGATTGTGTTTGACAGATTAGATAGATGATTGTGATTGACAGATTAGATAGATGTAACTGCTCACACGAGTGAGATGTGAAGGATTTCTCAACAGCCATAAGCAGGTTCACAACAGTACCCACAATGTGATGAATTTATGGCTTGTGTGCTAACAGAGAGACCTTTGCCTGCCTGCTGCAGCACTTGTGCCAATGGGTTCGCCATCGCTGCTCTAGTGGCTGTCAGGTAGGCAACCACTGGAGGAGTGTTTGACCCTGCAATGGAAACATTGAACTTTCTAAAAAATGGTTGTTTTACATTGCTGAGTAAAATCAGCCACTGCACCTGGACCATTTCATTGAGATAAGGTGGTCCAAGTGTTTTTAGTGGTATTTGAAAGCCTTACTAGATAGATATAAAAGATATAGAGAAAGTGACAGCGCTGACAACACCTGCTAGAAATAATATTATAGGGAGGCAGCTCACCCCAGAAGTGGGGATCCCTCTTTCCCGCTTATGGAGACCGTAAACAAAGTAAAAACAACAGAAGGGGTAGCGCCACAAAGTAATTATCCCTAAAGTACAGTGGAAAACAACTTAAATAGGGAGAATATAGTTATATATACACAGAAATGTCCAGATTATAAAGTTCCGAGGTATAAAAAGTCCAAAACTAGTATTCCAATATGGATGCAAATGTACATTAGTCAGGGGTGGTTTCCGGAGGTTTGAGCAGGATTCTTCTATGGGGTTGTCAGAGATGATCAGCAGTGGATCCATAAATGGAAAAAGAAAGGAGATGGTGGTGCAGTATGTGCTAGCAGGGAGAGTATAAGATAGATAAGATATAATCGAACTCAGGTTTTATGGAGCTAGAATTAGCTCCAGTATAGATAGGGTGCAGTGGTACAATCCCCACTTTAAAGGATACGTGAATATAGCTCCGCAGTTGGATGAGGACCATAAAACATAAAAAGAAACAAGAACAGACTGTGCTCCCTCCCTGTCACCAGCTTCCTGCATCCTCTCCCCCCGGCCTGGTGAATTTCAGCAGAGTAGGCACTTGCAATGTGGGAAAAGCAGGTGCCTACTCTGCCTTAACATTAATGACCACTCCGGGAGCGCCTCTAGGTGGCCAGTTGTCCACCACATCTACTGGTGCAGGATCTACTTGCCGCCAACCCCCTAGTAGTAACAAACATCTTTGCTGGGCCACAAAGATATTCATTGTGGGCCACATGTGGTCAGCGGGCTGCGAGTTTGACATGCTTGATATATATCATTCATTTTTTTAAATACAAATATTAAAGACTTTAGGAATTGGTCCATTTACAGATACAGTTTTGGTATTGCTACCAGGTAGGCAGAAGTCTGTGGAGGCTGGAATACTGGAGCAGCCTGTATCTGCTCCCATCTTGGTCTGGGTGCTTTGATAAAACCTATGAAAGGAAAAATTCAATGGAAACTTCCAAGGACAGACATCGCTGTGAATTTCCATGCTGATTCTTTATTCTGGCTCTCTTCAGTTGAATAAAAACTGGAAATAAAAGATGACATTGCACAAGGAAAAATGTGGCTAGGTTTTTCTCCCTAGTGTCATTCAAAGAGTTTTGCGACTCATTAGATCATCAAAAGGTAAGACAGCCGATGGCAGATCAGAAAGGACCATCCCTAAATCCCTCTGCCCCGTCCATAACTTTAAATCCTATTAACCAGCTACTGTCAGCCTGCAGAGGTATAGAAACGTGTTGCACCTGCACATAAAGCCTTTGAAAGAAACATAAATGAAATAAAAAGTTCACTATCTTAGTTTAGATAATAAACTGCAAAGTAAATACTCCGATAATCTTTTTTTATTTTTGATTGCTGCAAAATCTGATTATAGATAAAGGCAGCATGATCTGAATAGGGTAGTTTCCTGATTTTCTTAAACTTTGTTTTTTTAAATGTATAATTTATTTAATGAACATTACAAGCACCATAACCACTGTAAGGACACATACATGTCTAAGGCCATGATTTATTTATCTTTGAATAAGCTTTTGGAATCTTTTAATATTTATAGATGAACTGTTAAAATGATTTAATATTCTGATATATATATATATATATATATATATATATATATATATATATATATATATATATATAAAAAAAAAACAAAACAACAATCTAAAACCTTTTCTAAAAAATTATTAAATTGAGGCCTAAGATGGAAGTCGAGCTCAGTCCCCCAAGGGAGATTATATCTGATTCTGAAGCTATTTAGGGCCTTTTGCTACATCCATTCCTTTGATTCTAGCTATTGTGTTTATAGAGTGGCTTTTATGAACATTTCAGTGATATGCTTAATCAGTTATTGAAGGATAAAGTAGGATAGGTGATGTTCTCCTCCGTGGAGCAAATTATGTGAAAGGACCCTTCCTCTCTCGTCTCATATGTGTGAGCAGTTACATCTATTAGAATGAAGTCACTCCCAAACATGATTGGGAGTGACTTCATTTTCATAAATCATGATGTGCCTCAGAATTCTATCTGGTTATAGATGTTCTACTTGGGGAATGCTGGGATGAAATGACCATTAGAATGAGTCCCTTTAAGTATAATTTTCCTAGTGATCACGGACAAACTAAAAACCCAGACTGGATTAGTCCAATCAAACCTCTAGGTAACATAGAACAAGCAAAATGTGTGGTATGAAGAGGCTTGTATGTACATCACAGATGTACATACAAGTACCTCGTCACAGAGTACTAGTCGTAGTCCCACTGTATCATAACTGTCAATTTGTGCCAAAATTGCAAGATGGCAAAATTATTCTGAATCTGTCTAAAGGGCACGCTAAGAGAAAATGTGCAGGATCAAGGCCTGGGACAAGGGTTGTTTTCCCTCAAAGTGTACATCCAATCGAAACTTGAGGTCAGCAACACATTAGAAATAGAACACCTGTTGAAACTGATACCATGCTCCATTAAATGAAGGCTGATGAGGTGCTTGCCCTATGGGTCACTGAGCCATGTCACAGTCTATGGGAACTGAGCTTGCAGGGTGGGGAAGTTTAAAAAAAAGCTTTGTAAAGACTTTCCCACGCCATGCAGTTTGAGACAGAGCACCCTAATTGGTAGGTGTAACAGATTCGTCCGCACATAGAAATGAGTATGATGGTACTGTCCTGACAGGAATAGTTATGTGCATCTGCAAACATGCGCCCAGATATCTGTTAAACCCAGCATGTCTAGGGACGCCGGCCGTTGCGGATCTATGCCAATTTGCAGCCCCATGACCACCAACGTTGATGATTATGTCGGCGTGCGTATGACGTCACGCGCACGCACGTTTTGGGGTCAAAGGCCGGTTACGTCCAATCGGATAAACAGGAGGGTTATTTAAACTAACTTTTCCATTTTCTCATTGCTCAGTCGTGGTTTCTGCCTGATGGTAATTCGAGAGTGCGTTCCTGATCTTGATATTTTGGTATTTGACTTTGGCTTCGTTTTGACTTCCCTGATTTCTGGTATCCTTGATATTTAGGATTTTTCTCATCGTTGTGTCTGATTCTGCATCCCTGACCTCGGCCAGTATTCTGACTATTCTTGAATGCAGTAAGTCCGGCCATCCTAAGGTCCGGTTAAACGTTATCCTTAGTCCTAGGTGTGACACAATTCTGCGTGCTGGATCAATTAGTAATCCTGACAGTTGGCTTCTTAGCCAAGCAGTCAGAGTGCTCTGACAGGTAAGTCTTGAGATTTAAATGCTAGATCAATTTGATTGGTTGGTTTAGAAGATATCCAATCAGAGTGCTCTGACTAAAATTACACAGCATGTGTCAGGTTTTCCCTGACTTACAAGCACAGTCTGCGCAGAGCCCTTGTGGGGTGAAGATCTATTTTTTTTGTCTGGAAGTTTTTTTTGCAGTGCGGTTTATTTTTTTGCAATCTGGTCCTTTTTTTTATTTTAATAATTTCGGCTTGATGTTATGGATTTTGTGGGCAATTTTGGGGGCTGACAAAAAAAATATTAAAAAGAAAAAAAGAACACATCTAATGGTAAGTATGCAAGTTTCATTTTACATGTATTTAGTTTATTGGGCCCCTCACTACTATTAGGGCGAAGGGGCGGTAGATAGGATATTTCTTTGAGAGGATGGCTAGGGGTGTGTGGACCGCTAGTCGCTGGTGGGAGCTAATTTTTATTATTGGTCAACACTTCTGCCAAAGGGTGGGGGCTCGGGTGGACAATACATCCAGCCCCTCCTTTATTATTTAGGTGCCCCATCTGCTGTCAATGAGTAGGAGCTTGCAGGGGACAATAGGTCCATCCCACTAATTATTTAGAGCATCCACTTTTCACCAATGGGTGGATCTCGGGACACACACACAGTGTCCTCCTGTTGTTATTTTTATAGAGCCCCCACCTGCCACCAATGAGCGGGTGCTGCATGACCCATTTATTTTATTTATGTCAGGGCTTACCTGAGGTGGGAGTCCGGTAGGCAGAGATATATGCTCACCCTTGCAATTAAACACAGGCCAAAGTGGTCAGGTAAGAATTCACCTGGCATGTGAGTCTGTGCACAGAGGCTGTGCAGGATATTGCTCCAAGTCGCAGTACAGGTAAGGACACAAGCAGGAAAATCGTCAAGGGTAAGCCAAAAGTCAGAGGGTGCCAGAAGTCAGGATAAACAAGGGTAAGCCAAAGTCAGAGGATGCCAGAAGTCAGGATTCAAGATAAGAAAGCCCAGGTCAGGAGCCAGCTGGTGAACACTGGATCACAAATACAAACACAAGAACCAGAGTCAATGAACTGAAGCAGTGTCTTATACCTGGCTAATCAGAGATACTCTACAGGTGGACCATGATTGACAGGAGCAGTCACAGGTTAAGTCCAGCCCCCAGTGCTGGAGACATGGCAGGGCTAAGTTTCAGGTCAAACCAAGAACTGAAGTGGCTCAGAGGCAAACACAGGCTTAAAACCATAAAGCACCCAGGTTCAAATCCCTTGGTGGGGCACTGCTGGGGTGACCTCGTCTGCCTGTCTGGATGTCACAGTGAGAAAATAACGGGGAGAACTGTGACAATTTAATAGCCATGGGGGCTGTATGGGGACACTATGCCACCCACCAGTTAATTAGTTCCCCCCATTTAATTTAGTAGCTCCCACTTACAGTTAAGTAATTTATTAGGTACTCTACCATGGGCAAACTGTGCCAGGCACCTCTTATTGGATTACCGACTGGGCAGCAATAGCTGCCTAATACAGGGGTATACAACATATTTTGCTAGAGCCAAACGCACTCTGGCCTATCATGAGTAAAACTTCAGATATCTGCTAATACGAAGAGGTGGTGAAGGACAATCCTCAATTTATGCATTGCAGCACATAGAGGAAGTGATCTCAGATCACTTCCTCCCAGCACTTCCTCGACAGCTATCGCAGCTCCTGTCCTTGACCTGTACCTGGCCAGCCTGGTCCCCAATGGAACCCAGGTAACCCACCCACACTGCTAGATATACACAGAAATGCAGAATAACCCTCCCCTCATACAAATACAAAAACACACAATGTGACATATCCATCCACACACAATTCCACAAGCAGCCCACATTCATATGTATCATACACGATACCTTAAACTACTAATGAACATATCCAATATAATAGCTCATATACGCACAAATACAACAATACAAAGCAATTACAGTAAAAATAACACAAGCAGAATACGGCAGCATACACTGATCAATTTAAAAAAAATAGGATCAGCACGCTACAGGACATCACAATCCTATATCGGCACAGTGCTGCTAAAAGGTTGTCTACCCCTGGCCTAGTAGCTAGTCTTTTTTTTTTTTTTTAAATGACTGTAAGCATACATGGCGGTTTGAGGCATGAGGGTGGATTAAACCTCCCTTATACAAATATGGGGGACATATTGATCCCCATTGGCCTAAGCCTAAATGTGAGGGGGGCATGAGGAGCACAGGACTCTTTTGCTTAAAAAAAAAATTACAAAAAATATTACAAGGAAGGAGTCATGAACCGGTAATTCCCTCCTTATAATTAAAACTAACAAAAGAACGAATTGCATGGCCAAAATTTCATCCAGCAAGCAATTCGTTCTTCATTTCATTCCTAGGAATTTGCATCCATCCATTCATCTTTTGGATGAATGGACAAATTACTGAAATTGAATGCCCAAATCTAGTAAACGCATGCCGGGTTAAATAAAATTTAATAAGTGTTAAATAAGTGATAAAAGGAGGTATCAGAGGTGTTAACATCAGAGTTAAATTACTTGGGGTGTTTAGTATTAAGAGGATTAAACACTTAAAATTGGTTGTATTTAAGATTTGAGGGGAGTTTAGGAATAGTTTGGCGTTAAAGGTTGATTACGTTTTGTATTAGGGTACAAGAGGTGTTTCGTTTTAAGGAGGAGTTACATCCACTTTCCCTTTTAAAATGTTCAGCACAGCGCAAAATAACTTTTTATTGTAGTTTGTACCAGAAGAGGATGGAGGGATCTTGATGTCGGGGTCATTATATAAGTGATATGAGGGGTAAATGTATTGTAAACTGGTCATAAATCTTGCTTAGTGCTTTCAATGGGTTCGGTATGGCTGTACCTAAAGCCCATAAGGGACATGTGAGAAGGTGCAACCATTGTAATGCTTTGTTATTATCCCCTAGAAGACCATGTGTACGGTGAAGGATAGAGTAGGGTATATAATGTCTGATAATTCAGCTCGCTACGGAACCAGAGTTTATCATTTATAAAGGGAGGCATAGATCAGAGCTCAATATCTCATCCTTTTTGAGAGCTCTGGCCACCTGTCAGCACCGATGTGTTTGTCAGACCATTGATACATTGCAGTCAGGATATACATCTTTAAAAGCATTTCCCTTTTTTTTTCCTATTAAGGAACAGACTGTTTTGGAGACTCCCTCAGGGAACGGATTTTGGGGCAAATGTAGTGACCCATATCCACTTTTAAGCCATGCATTATTAATGCAGATTAGGGCAGCAGGTGGTAGGAGGCTGGCAAGGCACAGCTTGCACGCTAGACGGATGGCATTACTATTCAACAGGAATCCTAATAGACGATGAAAGGGGACAATATATCAAACACAGGGTAACGTGTGTGTCCAGAACACCAGATCCTGTCAGGATTTGTGATGTTTTCTTATATAATGGCTAGATTTCTATATTAGCTACCTTAGAGAATTAATGTGACACAGTCAATTTTCAGATGTGAGGGGCATGAAAAGGCAGGGTGTTCTAATAAATCACTGGGGAGGGGGATGGGGGGAATCAACATTAACAAATAACTTATTATTTTGATGTAGCAAGTGTAACAAGAAATCACAAGTTACCCTTATTTCTCCCCAACTAAGAAACAGAATTGACTGTTTGGCCCTAGGAATACCAAAATGAAATATTGTTTCCTTGTTTTCTTAATTTTACTCTATTCTATTTTAATGATAAAAGTTTATTGATAAACATATTTTTTAACATAATGTTACCAGACAAATATCAATGTGAGTGACTAGGCTGAATCAAAGATATTCTGATAAATTCGATAAATATAAATATTTACTATGTTGGTAGCACAGAAAGTATGTAATATTGCTAATAAAAATGAGTGTTATATTGTATGGACCTCCAGTGGTCACAGGTATAACTGCAGGTAAATAAAAAATAAAAAAAATGCTAGTTTCAAATAAGCACAATCTAACTCTTATCACCTCTGCCAGCTGTCATGCGTGGGCTATACAAACCTCCACAGCAAGTCTATAAAACAGGAAGCCTTTAACCTGAATTTATTTCTGGTGCCAGAATCCCCAATGATCTAAACTTTACCCCTCATTGGCTCTCCATCTCAGCTAGCGATAAGGCGTCTAAGATACATCTGTCAAGTCCAACGCTCTTCCTGTTAAGATGTCCTGAGTTTAGTTATCTCCCCTGGGAGCTCGTTTAACCAACCTATAAAACCTTAAAATTGAAACATTACCATTTTTCTACCAAAATGGTGTCCAAAATGGTATGTATTTGCCCACATTTGATGCATTTTTAGAGCGGTCACTTAAGTTAACTATTCTCCTACAATGTATTAACAATAAGCAGTGTGCTTGCTTAGATCACTATGCGTGTGATTTGTCAACTTTATCCACTCAATATGTACACTTTATACTGTGGAACAGCATTGTCAGAATTACTGTATTGTCACACCTGACCCTCAATAAAATCATTGAAACAAAAGACTGGGAATTTATTCCGGTGAACTCTAAATTGTAAGAAATCCAAACTGAAAAATATATGGTAGAATAGCTGATGTGGTTCTGGTGTCTATAGCCTCTCCCTGCAGCCTTAGCATTGTAAACACTACTTTTTTCAGAGAGAAAAACTGTCTTGTTACACCTCTAGTGACCTCAGCTGCTGGGGACACAGCAAGGGTAGGTCGTTGCTAAAGTACCTTCTCTCACCCTTCCTAAGACTGGCCTCTGGGCTCACAACTTTTTTTTATCCCAACTTCTCTCTGAATGTTTAACCATAAATATGCCCTTTACATTCAATGGAACTTCCACTAAATATATCCCCTTTCTAATGCAAAAGACTCTTTTGCCCAAACTCCCATTTAATAATAATTGATAGTTGTCTTGTCTTAAACCACCCCAAATACCTCCATTAACCCAACACTATTTCTAAGCCCTCTAATAAATAAACGCAGCTGATTCATATTTGTTGCTGAGGGATGCATTAAAGGGGAGCGTTGATGTGTTGTGCCTATAGACACATGACCTGTGAATCCGGCTTTGAGAACATAGCTTAGACGTTCTGAAAACATTATTGGTAAAGGAATTGATGTAGAAATAAGCAAATCTAGTTTTAAAAGCCAATCCTTTTTTTTGTTTGTGTTTTTTTTTTTTTTTGTTAATCTTTCCATTAAAAAGTTGTTGCCTCTTCATTCCAAGCAGAACAGTTACTAGAAAGAATTAAACCATTGGATGACCCACTAGAGCAGGTTTCCCAAACTCTGGCCCTCCAGGTATTTCTGAACTACAATCCCCATGATTCTACAGCTATTTCATTCAAAGAATCATGTGGGTTTCAGTTCAGCAACATCTGCAAGGCCAGAGTTTAGGGAACTCTGCACTAGAGCATAAAATGTTTTATGTAACGTGTTGATATATTTTTAAGAATTTCAGTTTCTTATAATACCAGTATATATTTTGCCATAACTGCTACAAATTGCATTGTACAGTAGGCAACAGCAGTTATCTTTCAAACAGTACCCACTTGGCCGTCGTACACGGTTTTGTATCTATACAGATTAGTATCCAAGTGGTGATCTGAGAATTGGTAAATTGGTGATGCAGAGATCTTTAAGGTAGTAAATTGCTGCATCATTTAAATGCAAAATGCTTAATCTACCATCTTTTTTCTGCAGTCTTCGCAAAATATTGCAGGCACATCTTGACACTTCCTGTGATACCAAGCATTATTAGATAAACACAATTATTCTTCCATCACAGTAATTGACAGGGTCATGTTCTCTGGGGAAGAAAGTATTTTATTATAAATAAACAAAGATATCCTTTGTATTGTGGGTAATAATAAATTCCTAGCATAAGTGGTCTTTGCAAATGCTTCAAGTAACCCTGTTTCCACAAATGAGCCACTTTCTAAATAGCCCTTCATGTATTATGCTTTGTTGATGTTTTTTTAATTATTCTCTGATAAGGTTTTGCTTTCAGATCTTCAGCTAAATGGGCCACGTCTATATAGCGTATAGAGTATTTTATCCGGGGTATTTTGTGAAATATTGTGGCAGTGGTTTGAAATCACTAGTTTAAGCAGAATTAACTTTCTTGGAAATTGTCTGTATGTGCCCAGAGCAATATTCTTTCATATTAACACAGGTAAATACAATCATTTGATAATTATGCATACCTCCCACCAGACCTGATTTTGTCAGGGCAGTCCCAAACTACCAGGCAGACTCGCCCATCACGAAGTTTCAATTTTTTTTCTGGTCAATAGTTGGATGCAAATCTTCTGATTTAGTGGGCAAGATGAAAATTGTTATTCTTTTTTTATTGCAGTTGGAAAGTTAGTATGCATGGGGTATTTTACAAGTCACTTAATATAATATATAAAAGCAACCAAAAAATCAGTAGGTCTGACAAAACATTTAGTAGGTGTGACAAAAATAGATATATAAAAATGGCCAAATATTCTGCACCATGGAGGTATGAGGACACCTTTCCTCTAAAGCCTCACTAAGAAGTTGCATAATCTGGTTTTTGGCCTACCCTGGTGGTTTAATTGTTTGATAAAGTGCCCTCAACACGACAGCTTAGTGTTTGTAATAGATGACTGAAATTATGTTTATTATTAAAATTATTTTTCTTCTTTTTGTTATTGCAACCTACCTATGATCTTAAACTCACATACTTTTCTAGTACTTCTGGCCATTTGGCCATGTGCAGTCATGATAGCCGTCACTTAACCGGAGCATCAGATCAGGTTTGGACTCATACTACTGAGGTGGGCACCGGATAGGGCTTTACCTAATTTAATTTTTTTTTTTAAATTTGACAATTTTTATGGTTTCATCTTATAAACTTAAAGGACCACTATAGTGCCAGGAAAACATACTAGTTTTCCTGGCACTATAGTGCCCTGAGGGTGATCGTTACAAGCTTCCTAGCAGACCTCCGCAGAGGCCTCTCAGCAGACATATCCTAAGTGCGGGAGGATGTCAAGGGCTTCACGACACGACTGAACGCAGTGGAACAAACTACTGAGATTCATGACACCCAAATCTCAGACCTGCAGGGATAGGTGAGGGATCTCACTTCTACCCAGACCACCTTCGATTTCCAGCTGGCAGCTGTGGAGGATAGGAGGTGGTGGAAACACCTGAAGATAAGGCATAACTGAAGGCATCGCTATGGCAGAGAGAACCTCACTTTCTATGAAGGACTCGTCCCTTTTTATACCTGCCTTAGCTTTACCTAAGTGCCTTATCGGATGTTCTTATAAAAAAAAAACTGTTTTTTTTTTTTTTTTAAAAGCCATGACTACGCAGCCTGTTTAGGCTGTCACCAAGTACACCAGACCAGGCCCAGTTAGCTCCCTTGTTTAAACCATCTACTCCCCCCAAGCTCCATTTGATCTAACCTTACCTTGTATTCACACATTGCCTGTATACAATACTAACTAGCTTGCTCCTATTATAAGTCATGCTGTTCTATCGTACACCTATAGCTAGCCATAGCTCTAACCCACGCTTTATCACTAACCTATAGTTTTGACTAATCGTTTGTTTAAGCAATTTTTAAAAGAAAGTGCAAAAACCTAGACACACAAAGCTGATCCTTTTTTCACATCTTGATTTTGCTGTGATGTCTCTCTACTCATGAATGTAAATCTGTGCACTGCAAAAATAAAGAATTAAAAAAAACACAACCTTATTTCCACAGAGGGGAAAAGACCTCCAGTGAGAGGTAACGACTAAGTAATTCACACACCCAGTCCTAGGCCGGATTTAAAGTTAGCACTAAATGCTCACATATCCAGCAAATTCAGGCTCCGAAATCATTGCCCCAAACTCTTCCTGATGGACAAACCAAAACTTCACATGGACAAAACGCTAATCGACCGACACAAAAAAAACCCCAAAACTTTTGACAAACTGATTTAGTCAAACCACATTTTTCACACTGCACAGGTCTATTAATATAAACAAAATCCAATCAACACATTACAACACAGCTAACACTCCCATTCATTACATCAGAAATCCTCCCCTCTGCCTGTGATACAATTATCTCAACACAATAGACTAACTTAATTATCACAGGCAGGAAAATACAGTATTATAAAACATATCACAGGGACCCCAAAACATACAATAACCCCATTCAGTAGTTGGAAGATACGGTTTAATGCAGATTCCGCAGAACATATAAAGGCTATATGAAAAATAATTACTGTTAAATGTGTCCCCTGTTCTGTAGTTTAAAACTACTGAACGATGTCTTTGTGCAATAAATACTGGCGAGATGGCACCGTGTAGAAAAGTCAAAACAGTGTCTGTGAGTTAAAATGGCCGCCATCCATTGTTCTCCCCATGTGCCTCTGATACAGGAAATGGTGGCCACCCAGTAACTCCACATCCAGCCGAACCAACAGATGAAACACATGGGGAACAGTGCAACAAACGAAGGGAATCATAAAAAATATGGACAATAGTCATATTTATGCACAATCTCCAGTTTTGTCACAGGCACAAAGTGTTTTCAAATGCCATATATCCCAGGGCCATAGTTAGAAGGTAGGAGGCGGGCAAGCAGCCCCCTCCAAGAACACGTGGCGAGGTCTGTTCCGCCACACCCTCAATTAATACTTTTCTAACGACCTACTTTTACCCTTTGTGTCACTATACCCCACTCCCTCTAGAATGTAAGCTCATGGAGCAGGGCCCTCCACCCCTCTGTTTCTGTACTTCCAGTTGTCTGGTTACAATTACATGTCTGTTAGTCCACCCATTGTACAGCGCTACAGAGTCTGATGGCGATATATAAATAATAAAATAATAATAATAATAATAATAATAATAATAATAATATGATTAGTTTCAACCAGATGTAACTTAATTTAAAAGTTTTTTATTTCCTGCTCTGTAAATTGACATACAGGAGACTCCTGTAGGGTCTTGCAAGCTATGAACAGAGCAGGAGATAAGACATTCTAAATTAAACAGAATTTGCAATAAAGGAAGTGTAAACATTAGATGTCTTGTTACAGGAAGTGTAAACATTAGATGTCTTGTTTGGAAGTTTGTGTATGCCACGTGCAGGCAGGTGTGGCTAGGGCTGCATAAACAGAGAATTTATCCAGAATTCATCTTTCATCATTGAGAGAGAGTGAACCTTTAAATGTGTTAAATAAAGGAACTGCCTTAAAAGGGATTTACACAAACATACTAAATACATCCATCATTTTACATGCCATTTACGTCCAAGTGTGTTAGTATGGTCATTACTGCATACTCCACCGTTTAAAGGGGACCTTGTATCTACTATTCTATCACAGCAAGTACAAAACATGCAGTCTATTCTTTAACCTTAGCCCTGGGTGACAAAATCAATACACTTATAATGACACTAAAGTGTTTCCATATCTTTAGCAATATTTAAAGGTTCCATTGATATACACAGGCCAATCACTTCAATTAATGAAATGTGTATGAGGCAACACAACAGGGATCTAAGTTTGGTGGTGGGCTGCACCCACCGCCTGTCTGATTAACTGCCCCCATTATTCCTTGACAGCAGAAGGTGATCTCTGGCCTCGAGTTTTATTTTCATGTCCCTCCTGCTTTTCTTAAATTGAATTACATTTAATCAGATTGCACCAGTCACTGAACAATCCGCTGGTCTGGTGGCACCACAGCCCCTGGAGGCCCAGTGTTCTCCTATTAGTGATGGGTTATTAATTTTGGGCTGATGGCAGGTGCTAGCTTCTATTTAATTAGGTGACTTGATACATCTCAAAGAAACAGCATGAATGATGAAACACATACAACAAAAGTCTGCCCACCCCTCTGTCTTTTTTTCAAAGCTTCTTACATTATTTTTCTGTACAGAGACATCAATGTCCTATTGAGAAAACGAAAGCCCAGAAAGCAAATAAGCAACCGTATTTTCTAGAAAAGCAGCCTTGTTTAATAATGATCAGAAAAGTCTACCGTCTCATATTAAGTTCATTTAGGCTAATTGGTAAAACGTAAAATATAGTCAATATATATGACATCTGACTGAATCAAATTACCTGCATACTTTAGCTACTCAACTTGACTTATCAAGCCTGTCAACCAGGATAATAGTAGTTAAGTTTACAATGTAATCCAAAATTGTTCTCATATGGGTCGCATGAGTATTCTGAGGACAGACAGCAGCTGAAATAGCCTGCCCTTCGGTGGGTCCCCGCTCAGAACTCAAGCTGGTTTTAGCTCATCTTGTGCCATTACAGATAGGCATTTTTGAATCACAGTGGCCCAGACAAGGTGGGGCAGTTTGTCATTACCAATGATAAACATGCCCCTTCTCAAAGTGAGCATTTCGTTCAATGCTCTTCCAGTGCAGCCCAGAAGCAGAGCTCATCTGAAGAGCTCTAGCATGAGAAAAATGCCCTGTATTTGTTCTGCCTCTGGTGTCTCCAAAAGTGGGATACCAGAGGACAAAATGGCAAGGACAATGTATGGTGCATGTGTTTGGAGGCTGCTTGTGGGATTGCGTGTGTGTAGAGTGAGCCAATTGTGGTGTGGTATTTGGGTAAATTGGTCAGTTTCCGTTGTGATGTGTTTGTGGTGTAATATGTGTGGCTAGGGACTGAACAGAGTGAGAAAGTGTGTGCATAGGGACTGTAGTATAGATGTGTGTCTATGAATTGTAGAGTGTGTGTTTAGGGAATGTAGTGTTTGAGTGTAGAGCATTTAGTGTGTGCATAGGGGATCCAGAGTGAGTATGTCAGAAATGTAGTGTGTGTAGGTGGTGCAGTGTGTCTATAGGAGATCACGTATGTTTGTGTGTGTGTGTATAGAGGATCCAGAGTGTGCGTAGGGGAGTGTTTGTAATTGGTGTAGTGTGTATGAGGCATGTTATGTGTGTGTGTGTGTGTGTGTGTGAGGGGTGCACTGTGTGTCTATAGGGTATCCAAAGTGTGCGTAGGGGATCCAAAGTGTGCGTAGAGGATCCAGAGTATTTAAGAGGAATATAGTGTGTATAAGGCATGTTATGTGTGTGTGTGTGTGTGTGTGAGGGGTTCACTGTGTGTCTATAGGGTATCCAAAGTGTGCGTAGGGGATCCAGAGTATTTAAGAGGAATATAGTGTGTATAAGGCATGATGTGTGTGTGTGGTGTGCACTGTGTGAGGGGTGCACTGTGTTTGTGTGTGGTGCAGAGCGTGTGAAGGATGCACTGTGTTTGTGTGTGGTGCCGTGTGTGTGCGTGCAGTGCAGTGTGTGAAGGATACACTGTATTTGTGTGTGGTGCAGCATGTGTGTGAAGGGTGCACTGTGTGTATGTGAGGGTGCAGATTTAAGCATATTAAATATATATATTTTTTTATAAATAAACCATGTTTTTAAAATGGACATAAGTAAAGATGTACTCCAGGCACTATAACTACTGCATGGTAGGTGTGAGAAGAACAGGCTCTCTGACAACTGTCTCTTATTCCTTTCTATTGCTGTGAAGCAGATATGAACTTTTGCATTCTTCATATAAAGCTATCCACTTGCTATGAAATTTGTCCACCACCTCTTGCCATTTAATACCAGACAGATCATATTAAATATATCATCTAAGGCACAGCTATGGGACAGGCTAGGGTATCAGGAGTATCCTGTTTTTTGACAGACTAACTGAAAACAATTCAACATTATCCAGAGGGGACATTACCTAAAGATGGCAGAATACTATTGAACGTGTATCCCAGAATAGGTCATTCTACATATTTTCATTTCTTTTTTAGTTATATTCCCCCATCCCGTCTTACTTTGCTCAGGGAGGGGGGAGATTGCAGCCCTGGTGGTGAGTTTACTCTCACGAGATTCAGAGCGTTGCCACTGTTACCGTGGCAACGCTACGACCTCACTAGAGGAAGGACCTGGTGGAGCTGCTAGATAGAGCTCCCTTGTCCTCTCGCTCCTTCCTCCTGGCTGCCCAGTAAAGTGCCTGGGATGGCGAGGGAGATCTTTGGTCTGGCTGGCTTTGGGATAGCAATGGCCCTGCAGGTGGCCAGTCCGGGCCTGGCTACTGGTATGGAATGTGAAAGACAAGTGAGCCCAAAAGGTAAATGCCCAACTGTTATAGAAATAGAAATTTCACAAGGTTTTACAAGCAATACGTTTGGCAATGTATTATAGCAGGTGAAGTTTTAGCTTTGGAAGTCACTACTGCAAGGCTTGTATTTATCTGCATTAAAAGGGTGCAAGATCTGCGGTGTGTCATATTATCAATTTAATACTATACTAAATATATTCAGAAATTAAAGATGCATTAAAGACAATCCTAGCTAAATTTGAATAAAATATAATGAACACATTATTTACCTAGTGAGGAGATAGTGAAATCTAATTGCGGATTATCTCTTAATCGTGTTGTAGGTACTGTGCTGTATGGATTATACCACAAATCCCATTAAAGGGACACTATAGCATTAGGAATACAAATCTGGATTCCTAACTCCAACGTGTCCTGGTCCCTAGTTATCGAGGAGGCATGGTTTTCTCCAATGATGGTCTAATTTAATGCTCCTCATAGATTTACTAGGTTGTTTTAGACATCAGCTGCATCTGCTTCCACTGGCACAAGTAGGTCACCCACTGTCATTGTTACCGTCCACCTCCAGCACCACAACTACCGCTAGCACCACCAGTACTACCACCATGGACAATCACCTGTCTCAGCACCTCCAACATTTCCATTAGAATTAAATCAACCAAGTGCTAGTGTACAGGGTAGTGTTGCAACAGCTTCCACTGCCACAAATGGAAATCCACCTGCATCCATCTTCCATGACTCAAGGCAAAGGGTTGAGGCTAATAAATTGCACTGAAGCAACATTTGGGATCACTATGAATGCTTCTCAGAAGGCCATATTTTAAAATGCTGAAGGAAAAAAAAAAGATAAGAAACCTTTTCTTACTCTTTTTTTTTTAAATTCTTTATTTTAGTGTGCATATTAGTACAGAAAGCATTTCAAGGCCTCAATAAGAATGCACATTTTTTGTTATGAACAAGATTTTTACAGACTAGGCATAACTGACAGTGTGAGTAGAGCGAAAAAGTAAGCAAGCTGGAACAAATGTGTGGGAGTATAAAGCCACTGAGTATTGAGAACATAAAAACATAATAAAACTCTGAATAGCCTTATAGAAAAATAATAACATGACTCAGGAGGAATATATCAGAACATTCAGCCTATGCCACTCGTAGGCCGGATCGGACAGGTCAGCTCAGTGCCAGTCAGTTTCTTCTCCTCTCACCTTCAACAATCGCTGCTCTAACAAGTAGGTCTTCTAAACAGAGATAGTCCTGCTCTCCACCTCCAGTCCAGGCCTTAAGAGGATTCTCTCTGTCACAGCAGGAGAATCATGAGCCCGCAGAAACTTCAAGTGCCCCCCAGGCATGTGGACGGCAGTGCCCCCCAGGCATTTGGACGGCAGTGGGGACAAAATTTCACGTGGGCTCTCAGCCCACAAGAGGTACAGAGGTCATCTTCCCTGTCTTCTCTCTTTTAAATCCGACGGTCCGTCTATCCACTTCCATGATTGCGCATGCGCAGAGCACGGCGCGCGCAGTCATATGTAATGTGTGGGGATATTTATGGGATGATAATATATACAGTTGAGAATTGCCCAATATTTCAATTCTCTTAGATCTTAGAGATCGTTATCATGTAAGTGAAATGTATTCCATACAAATAAAATCACAATTTATTATAAAAATAGATATAATTTATTGTGACAAATAAAATATTAGGCAGAATGCATGATAATAATCAGTGAATATTTAGTATAACGTTGTATACAATGGCAATGGCTAAACACAGTACAAAGCTACAGCATCAACTCAAGACTTACAAGGTTTATGAGGGTACTTCACAGACACAGAAAGCAAAACTTCACACAGCACAGTGAAAAGCCATAAAATCTTGGCTCACAGTCAGATCAACTGAGTAACCCTTTCAATGCTGGCTAGATCCTCCTAGGCATATAATAACCTATTCTCATGTAATTTTCAATTAAAATAACAATCAAACCAGCTCATTATTTATTTCCTGGAACCATCCAAAAGAGTCAAATTGACTGATTCTATAAGCCGAATTTTAATTTGCCTAAAAAGATATCTTATCTTATTTCAGAGCAAATCAACACACATGGATAAAAACAGCGGTATGCTGCTTACACGTGGTAAGATACCAGTACTATGTAATTATCTGATTCCACTTGCAGAATGGAGTGTTATAACTACATTTTCTTTATTTAATTAAGATTCCTCAATTATGGGATCTAATCGTGATTTATCCATGCCTGCATCCTGCTATTAATAGATTTTAATTAATTTAGATTAATTAAATAAAACCAGCATAATTACTAGTTATGATGTAGTTGTTCTCATCAGATAAGTAGGTAGTCACAGGAACTTGAATGAGAGTATGATTGGTTGTATGGAAGTGTGTAAGTAATAGAGAAAAGTGATGCTGGTTAGAAAGTAATAGTAAAATTCTAAGTGTCAAGGAGTGTTTCTTGAGTTGTGTCCAAGAGAGTTTGAGAGTTGAGTGTTAGCCCCAGTATCCCCTGGATCTCTCTGAATGTCCAAATCTGAATGCCCAAAACTCACCTCTCTTGCCTTTGTCCTATCTTTTAAAGGGCCAGACTCTCTTTAGTCAGTTGATAAAGCCAATAGGAAACTGTAGGTGTATCTACGTTATCTAGTTTTTGGTCAATAGAGGGCGCAATTGCCTCATTAAACTTTCCTATACAGGAAAGAGTTAACTTTTCCTGATGACGATTTTGACGTAATTTGGCTTATCTAAAATGACTACCATAACTTACGTTTGCTGTCAGTTCAAAGCGTTTCTTTGGATTTTCTCCAGACAGCGCGTCGACAGTTCCTGTTGTAATTTCTAAAATTAACAGTTCTAAACTCAATTTCACCCCTTACTTACAATGGGAACTTGTAAAATTTAGAAAGTAAAATTAATTACTTAGTATTCTCTGTCACTAGTGTCTGTGTTTAAAAATGATTTCTATTCCATTAACATTTAAACAGGGCATTCCATCCCCCTGCTTCATTGCTTATCACTTGGCTTGTTTACATAATGCATTCCTTAGCTCAGGCTAGTGGCTAGTTACATGAAGGAAATAAATGTTGTGTCTGTCTTGCCTAAAGATAGCAAAATGGAGTCCGCTCTGTTCCGAGTGACTCTGGCAATATACACTTTTAATTTCTATCTTAGCACAAAATGTCTGCCGATATAACGATAAATGATGTACGTGCGACCAATATGCGCATCCTCGACCATGCTGGAATGCAGAATTACTTTATGCATCATTTACACAGCCGCATTGTGAATGTTCTACACAAAAAACCAAAACAAAAAAAAAAACTTTCAAAATCATTGCGGTTCGTATTTACAACCCTGCCTAGGATCCAGCTATCTTCTAACAGCCTGAAATTCATACAAATTGCACTGTGCAAAGAGACATACCAAAAATGTGTAAATATATAAATATATATATAAATTTATATAAATATATATAAAAAATATATAAACAATAAGTGAGTTTAGATGAAGGAAAATCGTTCTGATATGTTGTGTGGGAATAAGTCCATATATATTCCTAACATTATATGTTTTTTTTTTTTTGTATATTTGCAATATTGCACAGATGTGCTGTTGCTTACTTTTGATTAGATTTTATCTTTAATAAATTGAATGTTATATCTCTACTAATTGTTTCCTTTTTATTAGGAATCTCCAAACTGTACTATTAAAGTGACTGTGGCACCCTGTTTTTTCAGATATCATCAGGGACGTGTCTTCTGCGAGGCAAACAAGGCATTTGCCTTGGGCGGCACTTTGCAGGGGGTGGCAAAAAAAGCCCAGGCAGATCCCTTGCTTGCCTCGCGTCCTGGGGGCTCAAGAGCCGGCCGGCCACTTTTGAGCCCCAGGCGGAGGGGCAGCAGGGGAGAATACTTACCTGAGCACTTCCTGCTCAGCTCCCTCCGCGCTGCTTAATGAAGCCAGGAGTCGGAATAGGACGTCACTCTGGCTCCCGTCATCACTAAGTGCTGCCTTATTTAGCCTGTGCACCCCCTGCCGGCCCGATCAGCAGCCACACTGGACTGCAGGTAAGCAATCCACTCCAGCTCTCCCAGGGAGGCTGGGTGGATTTAAAATAAAGTAAAATTATAAGTGATTGTTGGGAGAAATGTGTATGTGTCTGTAAGTAAATGTGTGTGTGTCTGTGAGTGAATGTGTGTGGGTCAGTGAGTGTGTATGTATCGGTTAGTGAGTGCGTGCTTCCGTCAGTGTGTATGTCATTGTTTGTCAGTGTGCGTCTGTCAGTGAGTGAGCGTCTGTCAAAGTGCGGCCTTGACAGGAAGGGGTGGGAAAAATTTAAATTGGGGGGGGTGGGGTGCCCGAGCACAGTCCTGCCTTGGGCAGCCCAAATCCTAAATACACCACTGAATATCATATTCAGTTTTCAGACAGAATAAATGCCAGAGTTTTATATAGTTCACAAGAGCTGCACTGGTAGGTAGTAAGTGTGAAAAGCGTTCTGTTGCGTTTTCAGCATTTTCGTGAGCCGGTTCAGCTAGTTGGTAGCACTAATTGTCAGGAGCTACTCGAGATTGGGTCCAGCCATCTTGGTGGTCAGTACCTGCCCCTTTCTTACTCATTTATATTGCAGTGATGGACTGTGTTAAGTCTAATTAGGGACTATGGCATTAGGAATACAGGTTTATAGCCCCAGACTTAAACAACCAGCAAAAATAAGTCTTTAACCCCTTAAGGACTGGACTGTTTTTGCGATGTTGTACATTTGCGACCAGGCATATTTTTACACTTTTGTGGTGTTTGTGTTTGGCTGGAATTTTCCGCTCTCTCATTTACTGTTCCCATACAAATTATATATTGTTTTTTTCAGGACAAAAGGGGCTTTCTTTACATACCATTATTTATATAATCTCATGTATTTTAATTTAAAAAAAATACAAAAATCTGATGAAAAATTGAAAAAAATACATGTTTTTTGACTTTTACTTGAAAAATCTTTTACTCATCTACAAAAGCGAATTAAAAAAACTGCTAAATAGATTCAAAATTTTGTCCTGAGTTTAAAAATACCCCGTGTTTACATGCTTTTTGCTTTTTTTTTGCATGTTATAGGGCTATAGGTACAAGTAGAATATTGCGGTTTCAAAACATAAATTTTTTAAATTTATCAATAGTGACATTGTAACACTATTATCTGTCATAAATCTCTGAATAACACCCCACATGTACATATTTTTAAAGTAGACAACCCAGGGTATTCAATATGGGGTATGTCCAGTCTTTTTTAGTAGCCACTTAGTCGAAAACACTGGCCAAAGTAAGCATTCATATTTGTTTGTGTGTGAAAAAAGTAAAAAAACTAAATTGAATGCTAATTTTGGCCAGTGTTTGTGACCAAGTGGTTACTAAAAAAGACTGGACATACCCCATTTGCAATACCTTGGGTTGTCTTCTTTTGCAAATGCTATGCCATCATGGGGGTAATTCTCATTCCTGGGCTACCATACGCTCTCAAAGGCAACGTAACCAACCTGGCCATTTTCAATGTAAAAATATTTGACCCATATATTTGACCTTGTAACTTTCAAAAATACTATAAAACCTGTACATGGGGGGTACTGTTTAACTCAGGAGACTTTGCTGAACACAAATATTAGTGTTTAAAAACTGGAAAACGTATCACAACAATTATATCATCAGTAAAAGTGCTGTTTGTGTGTGAAAAATGCAAAAAGTCACTTTCACTGACAATATCATCGCTGTGATATGTTTTACTGTTTTGAATCACTAATATTTGTGTTCAGCGAAGTCTCCCGAGTAAAACAGTACCCCCCATGTACAGGTTTTCGGGTGTTGTAGAACGTTACAGGGTAAAATACAGTGCTAGCAAATTCAATTCTCTGGAATTTCGGCCTGGGTTGGCAGGCAGGTCCCTTAAATTGCAATCAATAAAATTACTGAATTATGTAAAACTATTACATAAATACGCACGTAGAATTTAAATATTTATGCATATTTATATATATTTGAAGTCTACGTGTATATTTATATAATTATTTATGCAATTTTGTATATGGACATATGTATATTTCTTATTATTTTTATTTATTTTTATATACATAGATATATATACAAATTCATTCTAAGTGTATTTTGATATAAATATATATATATTAATTTTAAAATACAGTTAGAATAAAATTTCATATAGATATAATTTTTTTTAATTTTTTTATTATTATTTTACTTTTTTTTATTTAAATTACTTATTTATATTATAATAATATATATATACACAATATATATAGTTATTATATATATTATATATATACGTGTGTAATTTAATTATAAGTGTATTTTTATATTAATATAAGTACATATTAATATAAAAATACACTTAGTATGGCATTATATATATATGATATATAGACATATATTATATATATATAATATATGTCTATATATCATATATACACAAATATAATTTATTTTTATTTTTATTAACACTAACTTTATTTATTTATTATGATTTTACACTAGCAGGGAGACTGCCTGTCAGCACAGGCAGTCCCCCTGCAGGCAGACACATGGACACCTATTGTGACCATGTGATCGCTGTGTTAAGCGATCACATGGCCACAGGGGTCCTAAATCAGTGTGGGGAGACTGTCTGGGCTGCAGGCAGTCTCCCCACAACCGGAGCCACGCTGATCGCCGCCGGGGGAATGACGGCGATCAGGTAAGTAACGGAGACCGTTAGGACGGTTCAGGACCGTCATCGGTCCTCAAGGCAAAAATGCTGATGACGGTCCTGAACCGTCCTCGGTCGCTAAGGGGTTAAAAAACTGCCCCTGTCCTTCCCTCTGCTCTCAGATTCTTCAAATGGTGTCCAGAGGTTTTAATATTTTCTTTTTAAATCAAGGTCATCTAATTAAGCCAAGCCACATACATTAAACACTGCACTCTCCTAGAATTAAAACCTCAAAAGGCTCTCAACATTGGGAGTGTTGGGTATTAATCTAATATTTGGTTGTAAAAATGGGTGACAAAAACCATGTACAAACCCATAACCAACAGTATTAGAAGGTGACACCATCAGCTCCTGCATCAGTAAATTATGTACACCGTGGATTGTCCAGCATCTATCCATCCATTATGTGGATAGAGGACACGCCTGTAGTGGGGAAGTCAGTGCATGGACTACAGGTAATCAAACACCAGTTTTAATGAGAATAAGTTCACAAATGGTAGATTCCAGATCATTAGCACTGGCAGTGTGAGAGAAAATACATTATAAACAAGACATATGGAGCCCAGACTGTTGCTACAAGGAAACAGACGTAATTTGCCATCTTCATTGTAGCCTGTGCTTTTGTCTTATTTGAGTGGAAACATAAAGGCAAAAATGAACCACACACAAAGAAATGGGAAATCCAGGGGATATTTAATTAATTTTTGTCCATGATGAGCTGCCAAATTAGTGTCTGAACTGTCATTGATGAGGGAGATTAGCACACCCATGGGACAACGATCCTAAATCACTAAATTAGAAATTAAAGAGTATTGATTAAACAAAGAGAAACCTAGTTACTACAGCTAAATAATAATTAATGCTCCTAACTCCTGAACAATACCGGGTCTGACCTTTCCTCGCTGCTCTGGAAGATTAACGAATATAGAATAAGTCAGGCATGTCAAAACAGAGTTTTAATATTTCTTAAATGAACCAACAAACAGACTATTCAACTAACCGTAGACATTGAATGAATGTGACCAAAACACAGAGACAGAGGTTTATTCAGTGAAAAGTGAATTCTGGAGAACTGGCATAGAAGACGCAACTTGTAGGCCTAAATAGTTGGACTGGAAAATTAGCTGAGTTTTAGAATTTTTGACAAATTTTCCAGACTTCTCCGAGTAGTCAATAAATAACCAACACATAAGAAATAGTAGCTTGCTGTGTGCATAATTCCCATTCATAAGGTAATCAACAACTTTCAAAGAAGAAAAAAAAAAAAGACTATATTGCAAGACTATTAAAACCACATTTTGAATTAACAGTTCTGGTAACTGCCTCTCACATCTGCTGGTGAAGGTCGAAACCAACTGGGTTATTTACTAGAAAAGTGTGAGTTTTCAGGAACAATGTGAACTTCTAATTTTAGGTAAAAATAACTGTAAACCTAGCTGCTGCCGACTTCTGGTCTAACTTTCCAAATGCACACTTAATGACTAATCCTGGACGTGTATCTATTGTATTATTCAAAAATGAAAAAGAGAACTACTGCCATAGAATGAATAAGGTTAAAAATTTACTTTTAATGATATAATTAAAATAAAATAAAGAGACAAATTACCATAATAAAACTCTCAATATGCCAGAAAGGAATATAGAGATATGCACAACAAATGATTATAATGTCCAGATTGTTATAAGTTGACACATAATGAGCAGTTAGATAGTATCTAGAATTGTTATAAATTGATGATTTCAATTGACTAAGATAGTATCTAAAATTATTATAAGTTGATGATTTCGATTGAATAAATTGTTGCAAATTGATGGTTTCAATTGACTTATACTGCAATGCAATATATGTACTATCTATAAGAGGTAGACAGGAAGAAAGATTCAATTCCCAATGTTAGTTAATAAGAAGTATTACAAAACACACTAACTGTGCCTCCATGGGCCAAGCCCCACTAAACTAGCTAACTAGCCAGAAAAATAATAAATTAAGAAATGAATCTACAAAACGCCTCGATAAGCGTATACTGTGCACAGTTACTTTATGTTCTCATCAAAATGATCACTTCTAGTTACTGAAACTAAAACAGCAGCGGTTACTTATTTCTAGATGATAATGATTACTGTCTATATAGGCAAAACAGATATATCTAACTGTGCCTTCATGGGCACCTGGTACTACTGAAAGAGCTGAGTTAGTTATTAATCGGTAGACAAGCCCTAATAAGCGTTGTTTTAAAAAGATTTGAAATTGATTGCTATCTATATAGATAGCAATCAATTTCAAATCTTTTTAAAACAACGCTTACTAGGGCTTGTCTACCGATTAATAACTAACTCAGCTCTTAGATAGCAATCAATTTCAAATCTTTTTAAAACAACGCTTATTAGGGCTTGTCTACCGATTAATAACTAACTCAGCTCTTAGATAGCAATCAATTTCAAATCTTTTTAAAACAACGCTTATTAGGGCTTGTCTACCGATTAATAACTAACTCAGCTCTTAGATAGCATTCAATTTCAAATCTTTTTAAAACAACGCTTATTAGGGCTTGTCTACCGATTAATAACTAACTCAGCTCTTAGATAGCATTCAATTTCAAATCTTTTTAAAACAACGCTTATTAGGGCTTGTCTACCGATTAATAACTAACTCAGCTCTTTCAGTAGTACCAGGTGCCCATGAAGGCAGATATATCTGTTTTGCCTATATAGTAATCATTATCATCTAGAAATAAGTAACCGCTGCTGTTTTAGTTTCAGTAACTAGAAGTGATCATTTTGATTAGAACATAAAGGAACTGTGCACAGTATACGCTTATCAAGGCGTTTTGTAGATTCATTTCTTAATTTATTATTTTTCTGACTAGTTAGCTAGTTTAGTGGGGCTTTGAGGTAGGTGCCCATGAAGGCACAGTTAGTGTTTTTTGTAATACTTCTTATTAACTAACATTGGGAATTGAATCTTTCTTCCTGTCTACCTCTTATAGATAGTACATATATTGCATTGCAGTATAGGTCAATTGAAACCATCAATTTGCAACAGTTTATTCAATCGAAATCATCAACTTATAACAATTTTAGATACTATCTTAGTCAATTGAAATCATCAATTTATAACAATTCTAGATACTATCTAACTGCTGATTATGTGTCAACTTATAACAATCTGGACATTATAATCATTTGTTGTGCATATCTCTATATTCCTTTCTGGCATATTGAGAGTTTTATTATGTTAATTTGTCTCTTTATTTTATTTTAATTATATCATTAAAAATGTTAATTTTTAACCTTATTCATTCTATGGCAGTAGTTCTCTTTTTCATTTTTGATTTAGTCCAGTTAGGGTTAACCCTTTCACTGCCTAGGTTGCATTACCATTAAGCTTCCATCCCTCTCTTTTCTATTGTATTATTGCTCCACTGGCGTCTCTGTTTTTAGTCATTATGAATGGACACGTGTAATTACGCTTCAATAGAAATTCAAAATACAGAACATAACTACTAAAAGCTGGATAATGTGAAGGAGACTAAAAAGGGTTACAATTCTTCTCGCCTCGAAGGAAAACAGATTTTCCAGATGACATGCATTAGGCCTGTCATTTATTGTAATTGTATTTTATTACGCTGCAACACTGCGTCCAGTTATAAAAAATAATCTAGGACCGCACAAGGTGGGTTTAAAATAAATCACAGTCACAAATGATAAAACTACTGTGGAACAGAGTCCGGTTTTGGGAATATCAGTTTCTGCCCTATAGTTTAACGTGCCCCCCAGCTAACGACAGCTGCCAGAATATTCAAACTACACCCATCACATGCAACAGAGTCTCCAAGCTCTCAAATATAAAGGAAGCGGTGATTAATGCTGTAAAATTATCCACTCCACATATGGCGATACGAGGCAGACAGTTGGGCTACATGCACACAAAAACATTAAGATGATTACCAGCCCCACGTGTAATAGTAGAGGGCCTCCAGATGGAGCCATGCCCCATGTCATACAAGCATCACGAGTGGCCTTTCTTTTGTTTTTACATTTCAGCTTTATTAATATTTTCAGTATCACAATCAAGTCGGTAACAGAAAAATATGATGCATATTTACAGCAATCCGAGGGAAAAGTAAAATAGAAATAGAATAAAATAGAAATTGGCAGAAAAAGATAAAGAAAAAAAAAAAAGAGAGGGAAGGTTTTATTGATAATCCTTTGAGCATCCCTGCTTTATTTCTCCACCAAGGTAAATTTGAAAAATGGTCTTTACTTTGCATGTATTTCTTTGATTTAATAGCTATTGGTTCACATCGTGGCATGGTAAAGAAGTAGTCCAAACATGTTGGAGGTTACGATGGCCCTCTATTGGGATGCTGATACAGTAATATTAATGTGTGGCTAATAACGAGTCTGTGATTCATTGCATGATCACTGTCACACCATTCACATATGACCTCCCAAGAAGAGACCTTATTTGTTGCAACTGGGTTCAGGACACGATCATTTACTGCTAAAATTTGTACATGTTCGGTTTTCTACTTTTAAATAAAATCTAAAAAGTGTGTCTCCCCCCCTGCCACCCCAACCTTCCCTCCTGCCCCGCCTTCTAAATTCACACACATTCACTGACAGATACACATACACTAGCTAACACACACACACTAACAGACACACACACACTAACAGACACACACACACTCAGTGGCACTCACTAACAGACACACACACTCACTTTTTATTTTATTTAAATTTAATTTAATCCCCCCAGCCTTACCTTTGGGAATACTGGGTGGGGTCCTCCCTCTCCCTGGGGTCTAGTGGGGCTGCTGGGCGGTCGGTCGGCACTGGCAAGGGAGCACTTTCCCCTGAGCTGTCTGCTCAGCTCCCTCGCGCGCCGGCTCCCGGCATCACTCTGCAGCGCGTAAGGGAGCTGAGCAGACAGCTCAGGGGAATGTGCTCCCTCGCCAGCGCCACCCGCCTGACCGGATTGTTAGTTAGCCGCAAGGCTAACAAGACATTTGCCCTGGGCATTTTGGGGCGGCTTTTTTTGCCGCCCCCTGGAAAATGCAATGTCCCTGCATACACGCATGTTATGATTATTATTTTTTTTTAAACAAATAAAGATGCACTACTTATGAACTACCGAGTATATATATAACACAATCCCCCCTCCCCATCTACATTTAACTGATATTGTCATTGTTAAAGGGATACTGTAGTGACAGGAATACAAAGCTGTATTCCTGGCACTACCGATCCCTCTGCCCCCCACCTCACCGGTTAATAAAGGGCTAAATCAATGCTTTCCTATTTGGAAAATATGACACTGGAGGTCCTCATGCAGAGTGTGAGGACATCCAGCGTCAGATAACGAACCAAAAGTCCGTTAAGATTCCGAAAGTTCCCCCAGTGACTGTCTGGAACTGCACTGTTTAACATTGCAGCACTAGGTGCAAAAGGGACACAGCACCCAGACCACTTCAATGAACTTAAGTGGTCTGGGTGCCTACAGTGTCCCTTTAATTAAACAACTAAGCCATTGGTTGGGTTATCCATAGAGTTGAAAACAGGACAGCAAATTTTGATAAGAATTTGTATTATTGAAAAAAAAGAAATGCAATAAATATGAAAATTAGAATGTTTTTAGGAAGTTTTATAATATTATATGGGTGAGTTAGACCACTGCAATGTATGATCATATAATGTAACTAAATCCCCATATTTTTTTGCCTAGATTAGGTGTTTTTAGAAAAAAAAAAAACTAATAAAATCTGTCGACATTAAAGTTGCTGTTTAGTAGATAGGAGAGTGCGCTGGATCTTGTGTGTGTGTGTATATGTATGTATATATAGAACAAAAACGTGAACTTGGCACTCACCCTTTGTAAACTATTGAAGTGTTCTTGCCTGGGTGCCTACCTCTGGCGTCAATAAATATAAAAAATATGAATAAGGTGCACTCGCAGGTCTTCTTAAATGCGTGATAATTTTATTCCAGCGTGCAAATTATTTATGCCACAATTTGATAATGATCAACGTTTCGACCCATAAAGGGTCTTTTTCAAGATAACAGACACACACACTCACTTTTTATTTTATTTTAATTTAATCCCCCCAGCCTCCTTACCTTTGGGAATGCTGGGTGGGGTCCTCCCTCTCCCTGGGGTCTAGTGGGGCTGCTGGGCGGTCGGTCGGCACTGGCAAGGGAGCACTTTCCCCTGAGCTGTCTGCTCAGCTCCCTCGCGCGCCGGCTCCCGGCATCACTCTGCAGCGCATAAGGGAGCTGAGCATACAAGATACAAGATACATACATACACATACACATATAACTCATTTTCTTATTATGCAGTTTCTCCTTAAGACAAGTTAAAGGGACACTAGTCACCTGAACAACTTTAGCTTAACGAAGCAGTCTTGGTGTATAGAACATGCCCCTGCAGCCTCACTGCTCAATCCTCTGCCATTTAGGAGTTAAATCCCTTTGTTTATGAACCCTAGTCACACCTCCCTGCATGTGACTTGCACAGCCTTCCATAAACACTTCCTGTAAAGAGAGCCCTATTTAGGCTTTCTTTATTGCAAGTTCTGTTTAATTAAGATTTTCTTATCCCCTGCTATGTTTATACCTTGCTAGACCCTGCAAGAGCCTCCTGTATGTGATTAAAGCTCAATTTAGAGATTGAGATACAATTATTTAAGGTAAATTACATCTGTTTGAAAGTGAAACCAGTTTTTTTTTCATGCAGGCTCTGTCAATCATAGCCAGGGGAGGTGTGGCTAGGGCTGCATAAACAGAAACAAAGTGATTTAACTCCTAAATGACAGTGAATTGAGCAGTGAAATTGCAGGGGAATGCTCTATACACTAAAACTGCTTTATTTAGCTAAAGTAATTTAGGTGACTATAGTGTTCCTTTAAATGAACAATACATCGTATGAATAGACATCAAGAAACAATTAGTACAGGTTTGTAACAATATTCTTTATTATTTTCTTCAGGTTTGACCATCATTAAAAATAACAATAAATTACACTTCCACCTGTACAGATGAGAATCTTGTAACAGACACAAAAAATAACCATTTTTTAATTTCCTAGGTATTACCTATGTAAGCATGATAAATAGGCTTTGTGGCCCAGTCGCTCCCTTGTAATGTATTCGCAATTTTTCTTTGCCATTTAAAGCAACATTGCAATTGTATTAACGTTTTAACAAATATACCTTGTTTGAATTTGCAAAAACATGTCATATTTAAAGGCTGTATTTTCATATCTTAAAAAAAAAAAACAACAAAAAAAAAAAAACTATTGCTACTTTGTGTTTTGACACTTCTACACATGTTCTTTAAGTAACCAGAGGTGATGCATCACATAATTATGATCAGGAAAAGTAATTCTGTGGATCCGCAGAGTAATTCTTTGCACACCAGTGTCTTCTAGTGTCATATGGAGCACTGTGGATAAGAGCAAGGGCCACCCAACAATCTAGATGCAAAATAAGTATTTGCCTTGATACAGGCCTTAAAGTCTTCAGCACTGAAGATAGCGTGTGGGAGATTTTGTGTTTTCAGTATTTGTGTAGAACAGATTGAAGTGGGCAAACAGTGCGGGGATATTGCAAGTTGACTCTAGCATGTGAGGTTTTGGGAGCTCTGTAAAGGCTAGATGACAGGCACAATAGAGAATGTAGAATCTTTAAAAGGAAAAGGTGTCCGAGGCTCAGCAAACTACTCTACTTGCTCTATGCTCTCCTATCTGCACTGAATGCTAGTGTATTGGATACTTGCAATCTCTACCCCCCCCCCCTCCCCCAACAACCACAATCTATTACTGCTGAAAGTTCACAATTAAAGGGGCTTTCCAGACTGCTAAAATGTTTTATGTATGTACAGTGTGTTCTCTTTTTTCAGGTTACAAAATGATGCAGATTTAAACAAAAATAAAATAAAAATTAACCTTGTTACACCCCAGCTGTCAGTCAGAAAACCAGCCATGTTATTTACTGGTTGTTTAGCTCAGCTATACTCAAGAGACAGGCAACTGCTTAGAGCACCTCTCTGGCAAAGATTTCTCATTGATCTGCATTGTGAAGTCTGTGATTGGACAGCCACAGAAAATCTGGGCTTTGGAAGAAGAGGAAGGCTTACAAAAGATCTGCAGCTATTGTAAGCAGTTTGTTTAGACATACACCAAATGAACGATCCATAGTTAAATACAGGTTTTCATTGGGGGTGTATCTATTAAAACAGTGATTTATTTTTATTTTTGAATTGGGCAGTGGAGTGTCCCTTTAAATAATGTTTTCTAAATAAATCCCTATATCTTCCCTGACATACTCAGTCAGGGTACTATAATGATTATAGTACACATTCAAGGAAATGCAGTTCTCTATAGTAAAAACTGGGTTAAAATGCTTGCCAAGACTGACTGCCAAAGATGCTAAAACAGACCGATGCCTTTTAGGAGTACTGAAAAAACAACAATTAAAAAAACTTGTTAAGGGGGACACTCCAGACCACTTCTGCCCATTGGAGTGGTCTGGGTGCCAATTCCCACTACCCTTAACCCTGCAACTGTAATTATTGCAGTTTTCATAAACTGCCAAAATTACATTGCAGGGTTAACTCCTCCTCTAGTGGCTGTCTACTAGACAGCCACTAGAGGGCAATTCCGGGATTCTAGCACAGGTGTGCTAGAGCGTCGCTGGACGTTCTCACGCTATGTGATGACCTCCAGCGTCGCTAAAATCCCCATAGGAAAGCATTGAAAAGCTTTTTTAATGCTTTCCTATGGAGAGCTCTACCGGCATTGCCGCGCATGCGCATTGTCTCCTCAGCCGGCGGGCGTGATCAATCTCCCCCGCTGGCTGACGTGATGAAGGGGAGGAGCGGCGGCGGAAGCAGCAACAAGAGACATTGTCGCTGACTTTGGTAAGTAACTGAATGGGTTTCCACCCCTTCAGCAACCGGGGATGGGAGGTGGGAGGGAGAGGGGACCTGCAGTGCCAGGAAAACGGATTGTTTTCCTGGCACTGGAGAGTCCCTTTAACATTCCTGTTCTAATGCATAGTAGGTGACATGCCATTGAATTTTACTCTACAGCTCCTGGGATGAAAGTAGATGCTGTGCTGTACCCCCTAACCCATGGACTGTTAGCAGTAACCAAGTCCCTTAACAGGCACCTAGACAGCCTTGCTCCTCCTTCCCTACCCGTCTCTGTTATGTGTTTGACACAGATAGTTGCGTTGTGTAATTTTTTAAAAACACCTTACGCCTAATGAGTATAGTCTTTACATATTACTTTAGGAGCAAGTTGAATTTAAACAAATTGTACAACTATCCATATCATACACTTTATGGTGACTAGGCATATAAAGGAGCAGTGGGGCTAATTAGGATCCTGTTGTCAGCGTACCAGTAAGATACCATTTAATAAGCATTAACAGTGTGATTTCCTGTTTGAAGATACCACCCCATAAGGGATATTCCAAGTAGTGGGTGTTTTTTTTATTTAAATTTATGTTACATTTTCCGGCATATTTTTAAAATTATAATTTCCATAATGAATAAGAGCGCTTCCAGACTGGGTAATCGGCTTGTTAATTAATGCATCTCAAACACTATAGAGTTAGGAATACAATGCGGTTTAGGCCCTACCGGCAGGGAATGAAATAAAAAATTAAAAAGGTATTTTAGTTACCTTTTGTCCGTTGCAGCACCGGCCTCTGAGGGGAAGTTCCGCCACGTAAGAAAAGCGTTGAGAGGCTAGTGTGCATATGCCAAAACATGCCGCGATGGTCTCTCTGAGACCATGTGATAGCAATAGCAAAAAATTTTCCTATCATAACCACTAGAGGAGTTTAAACGCTGCAATGAAAACATTGTGGTTTTGCAGGACAGCAGTGTTTTCAGTGACAAGGTTATAATAGGGGATACAGGACACCCAGACCACTTGATTGTGATAGGTGACTGTAGTGTCTCTTTAAGGGTTGAAGAGGAACCTTCCTCAGAGTAGAAGGGGTTTAAAAAAAAAAAAAAAAGTCACCCTACCAGCTTTGTTTGTTAATAGAGATGGTTGTTAATCAGTTTTGCGCAACTGGCTTGAAAGGAAGCAAACCTAGAAATGTTACGGTTTTCACAATAGTTCTGTACTCCTGACAGAATTATAAAATGAGATTTAAAAAAAAAAAAAAAAAAAATTAAAAGCCGACACATTCACTTTAAAAGGTGAAGCTGCAAGCTTAGAGCATTTCAATTATATAATTGTTTTCTTTCAAAATACATGAAAATGTAACCCAACATTCAAAAGCTGCATTTACTGTGTTCACTCATACCAAAACAGCCTCTTCCAAACTAGAACAGACAGAGTTAGATTCATTGAACGTTTCGTGATGCAGTGAACCATGAGATGTATTCACAAAGGGATAAAGCTACAGGCTAAAGCATTTTGGGTATCTTACTCAGGCTTATCCAGTTCCTACGCTTATCAGATGGACTGCAAGCAGAGGATTTAAAAAGTACCAACACAACAGAACAAAATTAAATATTAGAACCTACAGAACACTTTTAAACAAATACACTAGGAGCTTAATTCACTAAAAACAAAAGAGAACGAAATTGCAAAATTAAGGTAAAAAAAACGCTGGTATAGAAATATTGCCCCACTCAGCTATATTAGCCAGAATTTTTACATTTAAAACTATTCTGAACATTATTTTGTTTAGGTTGTTCCTCATTAAGCCAATTAAAGACAAATGATTCACCAAGACTCGCATGTTATGATGGGATTTGCAGAACTCCTGATAATTAAATATTACATAGTGACTATTTTATAGCTGCCAACCCGGCATTCGTAATAAATGTACCAAGGTGCAATCAATCTAGAGTTTGACTTACCAAATTATTCTTACATTTACTAAACTTTTCTTTCTGGGGCCCAGTTTCACTACCGTCCACACACCTCTCTAGCGGAGATCCCTATGCGGTATTAGTCGCGTGGTACCACATAGGGCATTGTAAGGCTAATGCATCAGTGCTAATCAGTATCTCATCAGAGATGTATTGAATCAATACAGTTCTATGTAAAGCTGAACATTGGTCCAGGAAATACCTCTACTGGCAGCCATAGGCACTAATGAAAACACCACCGTTTCTCAGAAAAAGGCAACATTTCTACTGCTTAGCCTGCAGCAACATGCTATATTTAACAGAACCACCAATGCAGTGGTTTTGGTGCCTATAATGTCCTTTTACAATCTCAGTTTAAAAAGGTGTAATACATGAGCTGAAAGGCAAGATAAATTAATTTGAGTGGATCTACAAGACTTTACTTCATTTCCGATCTAGACTTTTCCTATCTGAAGCAGAAGGAATCATAAGACAGTAAACCAATTTGCATAAAGTGAAGCAATATATGAAGATTTCAACAAAATCATATATATCAATAGTGTGCAACTGCATTAATACATTGTAAAATATCAAAATCAGAAACTCTGTACTTTGTCTTCAATCACCAATGACATTACATAAATTGTTAGTCCATCAATACACCATTTTCAGCATTAACAGGAATCTGTAGAACTGCTGCCCTCTTATGTAAAAATAATTTTCAAAAAAAAGTTCAAAAGAGATGATGGTTTAGAACATCTTTGGTCACCAAATATTTAAAGGAAAACTGTAATATATTTATAACAGAGGTTAAATCAAACAAACTGCAATCGTTTACTGAAACAAAAATATGTACTATTCAGGTATGACGTATAACACCAGCCTTCACCTTCCTTACCTACTACATACATTTTAGGATAATATTTCATGGTGCCCATGCAAATTTAGAAAGTTTACAGCAAGCTTCACACAGCAAGCTGAAACCGGGAGAAAAAGGAGTCTGGTTATCTGCAATGTAGATGGAACACAGAATATCTGTTTAAACGTAAGACTAACATTTGTAACAAACGCTTCGATTACTTCTAGGAGGTTAATATAAAAAAGTAGTGTATAAATGCATTACAGTTTTACCTTAAAAAACTTAAAATGCTAATAAAAGTTTAACCATTAAGCAGCACGCTCCTGTGTGGCAAGACAGGTCCTACTTACATTGTGCTTCCCAAAATATTAACAGAAGTATAAATGAGATGTATGTTTTACAAAACATTTTGTTTTGGGAAACTGGTCTAGTGTTCTAATTAATTTAGGAGAAAAGGTTTTGTACAGGCAGCAGACTTGGCATCCTTTAGTTTGTAGATGACCGATCTTTATTTTGAACTCTACCATCCTGTAGTCTCTTTGTCAGTGTGGGAAACGGCAACACCAAAACAGCTTTCACCCTTAGTAAAATATCAATGGGGCAAAATATCACAGGCTCACATAGTCTGCTTTTACATTCATAAAATGCTGTCTATGTCAATATCAATACAATAATGATGCCAGATCAATAACCCCATAAAATAATCCTCTGCTGAATTAAAATGCCATTACCCAACACCACCATAGATTTTAAAAATATAAAGTGTTTCTTTAAAAAGAACCCACACCATCAGATGATATGACTTTGTCCATAGTGTTTGAAGGTAGATCTAACAGTATGAAACCAAAGAGCCATAGACAACATAAAATAAACAGGTTAGCAATCTTTTGTTCACCAAGTAGGCTATGGCAAAATAAATAGTAACAAATATTTATTGCAATAGCAGAACAGACTTGTTCCCTCCCAGCTCAGCAGTTTCTTTTGGTTTGCGTCCAAAATTAGGACACTTGACATGGAATATATATTTTTGTCTCCCTACTTAAAATAAATGCAAATATAAAAATTTCACAAAACACTAGCTGTTAGTACATTCACTAAGATGATTACTCCAATCATCAGAAGCAGTAGCTCTCTGTACAACTGTCCCTTTCTTGGTGGGTACAAACTGCTCTTTATAATCTCCTGTAGGTATAAGAGAGCCCCCTGCATTCTTGTGTTGCTGAGGCATTGCTTGCGTGATGCCCACAGGTTTGTTTTTTGATTGCTTTATTGGTACAGCAGGATCACAGAAAGATGGGTATAGAGCCAAGTCCCTTTTCTCTTCCAAAGGCAACACAAGAGCAAGTTTCTTTGTAGTGTTCTCTCCATAATAGTGGTTAGAGTTGGATACCTCTTGGGATAGCTTAGTGTTACATTGTAAAGTAGTGTTGGTTATTCTTGTAATTGGTTTGATACGTTGTGACACCTTTTTACTTAAGCTTGGGTTTTTAGAATTTCTGCTATAACCCTGCTTTGAAAGTACATCTGAAGTACACCTTTCAAAATTCCCAGCAGTCTGAATGTCCTGTGTCAGACAATTACGCTCATCCCATGCACCCTCACCTCCCTGGGAACATGCATCTCCATAACTCCAATGATTAGGACCATCTTCCCAATTGGCTGAGTGATCGTTGGATGGGAGGCCAGCTCTAGACAAATGGAGACCCCCAAGTTCAAGCTCCATATTTTCTGTGTCAAGAGACTTGCTTCTTCGGTTAAGCGAAAGCGGCACAGGCATTGAGGGAATCAACTTATAGTGGTCAAGGTGACGGGGAAGACTAGCTACTCCCCAGTTGTAGCTGTGGAAAGGAAGATGGGAATCCACTTGAAACAACTGTTCTTCACAATCTGCTAAAGATTCCTGAACATAACTGTGATCAAAAGTCTCAAATGATGTATCGTCCTCTTCATCTGGACTCAAATCTATTTGCTGTTCACATTCGCCTTCATTTTCAACATCAACAATGTCAAAAGTAACCATGGTCGGAAGAGAATCGAGATTGTGATGGAACGAGGAGCTAGAGCCAGTTCTTCCCAAGCGTTCAGATATACTAGAAAATAACATTCCATTGTTGAACTCCGAATTGTTGAATTCTGCAGCATCCTCACATTCATTTTGTGTATTGTATACAGTATCAAATACATTCTGGACATGGTGCATAGAGGGAATCTTAAAATTTGTAAAGTTATCAGAACTTGATATTCTGGTATCATCCTGATCTTGAGCTTCAAGGCTATCAACATTCAACTCAAAACCAGCATCATCCTCGATAAGGCAGTTACCCTCTAAATGTTGACTATAACATTCCTGGGATTTAGTGTGTGTAAAAGAATTCTCTTGGAAGTCTGTCCAGCTTTGATGATCAGTCTGTACATTTTGAATTCCTTTGCCGATTGCATCTTTGTTTGTATTTTGCAACAATGCTAGATTGCTACCAAGGCAACTCATATTCCTGTCCACTAAATTAGCAGTTCTGTTTTCACATTCAATATTCAGCTTTTCTTTGCAAAACAGATCAGCAACTGGACCTTCCATCTCTTTTAGTGCTGCCTCTCTTTGTCGTTCCCAAAAGAGAAGCTGTTTTTGAATCACTGCAAGTCTCTCTTCTTCTGTCTCTGTTGCACCCCTTTTACGTTCTGCCTTCTGAATTGAGCCACTGTCTGCAGGAATACCAAAACCAAAAAACTGATCAAAAATTTCAGAACATGATGTTTTACTTTCATATAAAGACTCACCACCTGGTGCAGGACTCATTAGATTGTCATCAGGCTCATAAAACTCATAGAGTGCATCTCCACTGTAGCTATCCCTGGGTAGCCGCTCCTTCTGAATGAAGCCTTCCCCAGAATCGTCTTCGGGACCAGGTGTCGTAGAATCATAGTAGCCTTCATCACTATTTGGGGCAGACTCTTGCTGATCACTCTGTGGGGTCAACAACTCTGTGTTGCACATAAGTGCTCTATCAAATGGATCTTTAACATTCAAAGGAAACTCACTAGCCTCAAGGGGATTAAAGCTTTTAGAATTCCCTTCATTTTCCTTTTCTTGGTTCAGTTCATAGTTTGCTTCTGCGCCAGTGGAATCCTCCAAAAGTTGTTGGAGATACTCTTCTTCCATGTCATCTGGTGTTGCCATCTCTTCCCCGCCACCCTGGTAGGTCACGAGGCAAGAACTTCTCTTTGTTATTTCCCGGTTTCGCTCCAACGTGATTGTGTTGTCACTCATGTGGTCAATTTCTTGATCTGCAATTATATCACCACAGCCAGTAAGAGAGTCAAAACTTTTGAGTGAAGAAACATCTTCCAGCATGAGGCTAATTTGATCACCACCTGATAGAGAATCTCTGGTTGTGTGATCGGTATTTAGTACCTCTAGGAACACCTCCTCAGGACTTGCACAAACTGCAGAATTGGTTTTCAACTCAAATGAACTTTTTTGGTCTACCGTTGCATCTAGATTAGCTTCCGAAGGTAAATCTGTGGGTTGAGGCACATCTGAGAAGTTCTCAGAACATTCAACTGTTAATTCTTTTTCATGGATAGCATCAAGGTAATTCTCTGAAGGTACAGGGTCAACAGAGCCCTCATTATGTTTATCACTGGCACTATCCTCATTTGTGTATTTGATGGTCACTTTTTCCAAGATGATAGAAGGGGGGATATTGTTAGAAATCTCACTTTTCTCAGAATCTATGGCTTTGTTTTTCTTATGACGACGAATGCTACTAAATAAACCCTTTAAGCCCTTTTTTGGTCTGGGAAAGGACAGAGATTTCTCACTATTTAGCTTCTTATCAAAGCATTCTGTGCTGCCTAAGGGGGATGAATCATGAAAGTTAAAATCAAGCTTAACTGGGGAAGTAATACCAGAATCTGCACTCTGAGAGCTTGGCAAAGTATTTGTAAACTTTGTATGTTCATGCATGTGGAACCTTTGAAAAGAACTCTCTTTCTTCCCATCTTCTCTAGGTACATCACTGAAGCCATCATGGGTTTTGCTTTTGCTTAATCCTTTTTTGGAGCTTCCTTTGCTCAGGCCTTTGTGTTTTCCCCCAAAAAAGCTCGGCAAAGTACAAATGCTCTTTCTGCCTCCAAAGAATTTAAAAGGAGACTTCTTTTGCTTAGCTGAAGTTTGTTGGTCCAGAAACATTCCAGACTGCCCAAGAGATGTTTCAACTTTTTCGGAGTCTGCATCATAGCGAATACAATCTGCTTTTTCACAAATGACAGACGCTAGCTTTGTGCCAGCAGTTTCTCCTTGGCACTCTTGGCCAGCTTCCATTGCAACTCTCAAGCATTAAAACTATGGGGACAGTTGATAGAGCAGCAGTGGTACTAAAGTCTGGTTAGCGTAGGTAAAGAGACCTTCCACCTAAGAAGAAAGAAGAAAAAAAGGAAAACATTTAAAAAAAACTTTTCAAACGCATACTGATGAAACAAAAGAATCTTGTAGCTCTATGTTTTTATTTACTTATTTACCCAGTACAAAAGGCATAAATATGTATAAAAACACACAAGGAAGAAATATTGACACAAAGGGCTAATCACTTAACTGTGATTAGAACAATAATGAATTGCAAATTTTAGGCCAAAGCAAACAGGGAAACATTTGTCAACATTTGTAAATCAATTGCTAATTCTCCACAATTCCCAGTATAGTGATGAACTAGAGTGAAGTTCTCAAAAATATATAATAATAATAATAATAATAATAATAATAATAATAATAATAATTCCATACAAAATATACATGCTAGGTAAGCATTTTTAACATAGGGGGTATGTGGAATATAAGTACTTGTAATTTTAGTATGTGGCTGCTGAAACTTTCCAAAAACCAGAGTCTCTTCTTTTCTGGTGGTATGGTTGATGTAAATAGTAGGATCAGGGAACATTTTTTAACATGTTATTCTTAAGTCTGCACGCTAAGTTTGTCCTTTCATTGTGGTTATATTTGCTCCATTTATTTTATATAAACAAAAGCACATGCATTTCATAGGCATTAGAATAAAAAATGTATGCAAATAAATAAATTGAAGTTTTATGTGGACAATACTTTTTTCCACTCCAAGATGAATACTGTGATAACACACATCACTACTAGTAGATAGGCATTAAAACATACTGTTACATGTATTATTATTATTATTATTGCCATTTATATAGCGCCAACAGATTCCGTAGCGTGTTACAATATTATTAGAGGTGGGATTTAACTATAAATAGGACAATTACAAGAAAACTTACAGAAATGATGGCTTGAAGAGGGCCCTGCTCAAACAAGCTTACAGTCTATAGGAGGTGGGGTATAAAACACATTAGGACAGAGGATTGCAGTCAGTTCAGAAATAGCATTACCATAATAATGTAATACTCTTCCTACAGAGAGCAGTTCTTACTGATAGGGCCACTTTCTGCCTCCACATTATCTGTGTCAGAAAGAAGGTTAAAGTAGATACGTCCCATTTTAAAATCCTTGGCCCTCTGGGGGGCATCCATCTAAATTGGATTAGCTTGACTACTCCTCCCCATTAATTTACATCTCCAGTGTGATAAAGCAGATATGTCCTGGCAGAGTCAACAAGCACAATAGTCAATGAATAATGCAGAATTTGCCACACAATTCATTTTTGCAAAATAAAACTGCACCTACGTCCCACCAAGGAGATACAACTTCAGCAGTAAGCCACATGAATCTACTCATGGTAAATATTTACCAATTTTGGGATTGATAAATATTAAAAATGTTATGTATATCTGAAGTATTTAGTTGTGTGCATATATGAACACGAACATAAAAAAATATGTATTTTAAAAACTACCTTTAACATTGTTCATTATATTAGTTAAGTAGGTTCTATCTACATACAGAAATCTGATTTGTAATGGATTGAAAATGTCACATTTAAAATTATTGCCATAAGAGGTTTTTATAGGGAGGAAGTGTAGATTCCTTTTTTTGAGATCAGAAGGAAGAGTGGCAGTATGATAGCTAGGAACTTTTTAACAAATCTTTGCAGTTCTGATCAACTATAGAGAAAGGGATAAGAGACCCACGTGTAAAAACATAAATTGCTGTAGAGTAAACCAGACGGTGTGTATATTGTATGGCTTCTATTTGCATATCTCGTGGGATGAATGAAACTTCACTCTGTCCACTACTTATCACATAAATCACTGTTGGTTTATGGGATACGAATAAAAGGGAATGTGACATTCCTGCCCTAAGTGTCTGTTCCCAGTTAGGGAGTCTGCCTGTAGCTGCAGGTAGTTTTACACAGTGAAGCTACAGTGCTAGATTTGCACTGTTAAAAGGGACACTATGAAATGGTCAGGGTGCAGCGTCCCCCTCCCCTCTTTACCGGTTTAAAGGAACACTTTAGTGTTTGGCTGCGTAACTTGCAGGTAGGATTTTAAGGACTTTGGAAAATAATTTTGAAAATCTAGTGACATTTATTTATTTGTTTTAACTACTTTGTCCAAGTGCGCCAAAAAAAAAAAAAAAAATGATCCCAGGTCTTCCTTTTAATGTACCATTTGAATGTGTTAGGCCCTATTCCAGAACCTTTATACATTCTACTGATAATAAAAGGTCAAAATATTGGCTAGTCACTCACTGTGCCCCTCTGTTAAGAGCACTTCACAGAAATTGAAAGCAGAGCTAAATGTCATCTCAGGATTTCACATTCAAATCTGTATTGTAAAATGGATTATACGCCATTCCTGTGATCAATAACGTAAAATAGAAAATGCTAAGCTGCATTTGGATCTTTACATTAAAACGGCCATGTCAGGAATCAGAAATCACTTAAGTTGTTTTAATTAATTTATGGTTCAATAAACACTTAGTACATGGCTCCAGTCAACCCATTACAAATACAGTGACTTATTCAGTGAGGGGATGGACTTTCTTTTTGTAAGTCATAGGAGACATACTGTAACGGTGACCCTGAGTTGTACAAAATCTTATCCCAAGTGATTTCACAAGATCTCCCAAGGCTTTCTAGAAAAGAGTTTGTACCACAGAAGCATGAAGTGTGAATGTTTGCACCATTATTGAAGGAAAAAAAAATAGTATAATATAAAATACATGACCGAATCATTAAAAACAACTATTCTGAGACTTAGAATTATTTATCTCATGCTTTTCATGAATGAAATACATGTCTCAATACAATTTAAAGGGATTATATACTCCAAGTCCTCCCTTAATCACCCCATAACACATTGATGATAATGAAACCCTTGGTGTTTTTTTTCCCCCAATATGTGGGAATTAGTTTCTGAAATCTATTTAAAATTATTTTGGAAATTAATATGGGTATTGTACGGAATAGAAACAAAATTTTAGGTAATAAATTCATCTTCACCGAGTTTATGCGGCCTAACCAAGAAGTTCCCCTCCTCTTCCATTGTTGTACAGTTTTATGTAAACCAATTAATAAACTACCTAAATTAGTCCCCACCATTTTTTGTTTGGAAGTCGCCAGTTGAATACTGAAGTATGTAAGTGTATCCTTTCTCCATTCAAATGGATATGCTGCAGTTAAATGTTCCTTGATTTTACTTGGTAATTGTATTGGCAAAACCTGAGTCTTGACAACGTTATTTTTATGGAAGGAAACTTCCCCATATTGGTTAAGTAGTTCCAATATTGCTGGGAGTGAACTAATGGCTGGGTAACTAGGAGAAGGACATTGCCCGCAAAGAGAGCAATTTTTTGGGGACCAGTTTGTGTTTCAATGCCTTTTATTGCCTGATGTTGTTTTACATATTTGATGAATGGTTCCAAGGCTAAAATGAAAATCAATGGCGAAAGGGGACATCCCTGCCTTGACCCATTTGTTATAGAGAACTTCTGTGATGTAAACCCTGTGAGTAATATTTTCACTGTTGGAGCTGAATAGAATGACAGTATCCCCTTTCTAAGTCTAGCAGGTATTCTGAAGTTTTCCCAGTACCGAAGCCATGTATCACCAGTGTAGGCGGTCAAAGGCCTTCTCAGCATCAAGGGCTAATATGAGTCCTTATTTCTCCTCTCTTTTTATAATTTCTATTAAGTCTAAAAATCTTCTAGTGTTGTCCTCTACCTGTTGATACAAGCCTAGATAATTAGGGATTTATTCTTTGGGCCATAACTTTGGCATATCATTTTGTAACTGCATTAAGCAAAGATATTGGGCAAAGGTTTGGGCAGCTAGTTAGAAGTTTACCGGGTTTGGGTAATTCCCAAGTAATTCCCTAAACTTAATATAAAATGAGGAGAATCCATCAGGTCCCGGAGCTTTGTGTCTTGGAGTATTAAGTAATGCCATTTGAACCTCCTGTTCTGAAAACGGGATATCTAACGCCTTTGCCTCTGTTGAGTGTATCTGGGGCAAATTTATAGTTTGCAAGAATTGATCTATGGTTTGCTGTGTGGGTTGTATCACCTCTTTATTTTGTTCTAAATTATACAGTTGTTCATAGAAAACTGCACATTCCTCAAGCATTTGTATCGGGTTACCTACTCTAGTGCCATCTAATCTTTCCAAGTATTGAATCTTAGACTGTAGGTTTTTTTTTTCCCTTCAATTAAAAGGCCAATAGTTTCCCGGCCTTATTACCTTGTGAGTAATAAGTATGTTTTAATTTCCTCATTTGCCTCTCTGTAACCTGTAATTGAAACATACTCGTTTTCCTGGCACTATAGTGCCCTGAGGGTGCCCCCACTCTCAGGGTCCCCCTCCCGCCAGGCTCTGGGGAGAGGAAGGGGTTAAACTTACCTCTTTCTCCAGCGCCAGGCGGGGAGCTCTCCTCCTCCTCCATAGCGTCATCGGCTGAATGCGCATGCGCGGCAAGAGCCGCGCGCGCAGCCAGTCCATAGGAAAGCATTCACAATGCTTTCCTATGGACGCTAGCGTCTTCTCACTGTGAAAATCAAAGTGAGAAGCACGCAAGCGCCTCTAGCGGCTGTCAAGAGACAGCCACTGGAGGCTGGATTAACCCTAATATAAACATAGCAGTTTCTCTGAAACCGCTATGTTTATAAAAAAATAAATAAATAAAAAAGGGTTAACCCTAGCTGGACCTGGCACCCAGACCACTTCATTAACTAATTCCCTTTTAATTTTTATAAGTTTATCTAAAGCAGGGATTCCCAATTAATTTTTCCTGTGGAACCCTTTGACATAGTGTATCAACATCGTGGACCCCCCCTAATTTTAAAAAATATAAAAAAACTGCGCTTTTTTTTGTATGTGCCGGTGTGTCAAGATGTATATATCTGTGCTTGTATGTGCCAGTGTGTATGAATCTGACACACAGATACACACACTGACACAGATACACACCTTGACACACAGTGTGTATCTGTGTGTGTGTATGTATCTGTGTGTCAAGGTGTGTGGATCTATGTTTGTATGCCCGTGTGTGTGTGTATATATACACAGATACACACACACACACAGGCACACAGATACATACATCTTGACTCACAAATACGCACATACTCAGATACACAAACGTTGACACACATTCTCACTGACAAAACACATACACTCACTGACAAACACACATATACTCTTTGACAGACACATACAAACTCCCTAACAGACACATATTCAATTATTATTATTTATATTTTTTACATTTTTCATCCACCCAACCCCCTACCTTTAGGAGTGCTAGCATGGAGTCCCTGGAGTCCAGTGGGGATGCTGGACTGCTGGTGAGCAGTCCCTGGGGTCCGGTGGGGGTGCTGAGCGTCAAGGGAGCAGTTATCTGCTCACTGCTCCCTCGCCGTCCGCGGCTATTTTATTTTTTAAACTTTTGGTGGAACCCCAATTAGTGTTGGGTTCCGCGGAACACCAATTTGGGAAATGCTGATCTAGAGCTTTCTTACTATGGTTTTGTTTGTGTATAGCCACTGTAGCTGCCAATTCCTGTATAAGTCTATTCTGTTTAAAATTATACTATCTTTTTTGTTGTTGCGCCCCTTGTATCAATAGTCCGCAGATCACCGCTTTATGAGCCATCCACGTACTAGCAATAGAGGTATGTGCATATTGATTTTAATGAAAAAAAAATTAACAATGGAAGTGTGAATAAGTGCTACAACCTTTATATCTCCCAACAATTCCTCATTCAATCTCCATGTACCTCTGCCTCTTAATGGATATAAAGTAGAGAATATGGAGCATGGTCTGACCAGATAATGGGAGTAATTTGAACCTTTTTTAAACTGTTCAAAGATAAAGCATCAATGAGGCCAATATCAATACGCGAGTATCTGCTATGGACTTTTGAATAAAATATATAATCCATATCTCCTGGATATAAAGAGCACCATGTGTCACAGAACCCAAATTCCTCAAGAAGGTTTCTTAATTTGGAACTCATTGACATTTGGTTAAAGCTGGGACTTTTCACCCCTTTAGCATCCAACTGTACACAGAGAACACAATTAAAATTCCCACAAATATATACCTGTCCAACCTTAAGTTTTTCTATTTTGCCAAATGCTTTCCTTAAAAATTTAATCTGGTTAACATAAGAAGTATACAAATTTGCTATCGTCACCTCTATTCCATTAAGTACACCCACTAAAATTAGTATTCTCCCCTCGTACATGCAAACAACCAGTCTGCGTGAAATAATGTGCGAACGCCTTTAGTTTTATTTGAAGCAAAGGTGTGATATACAATAGGAAATTTAACTGAGCCAAAAATTGGTGGTTTATGTACAGAAAAAAAATGTGTCTCCTGTAAGCAGGCTATCACCAGTCCCTCTTTATGAAGTAATTGAAATATTAACCTTCTTTTATAGGGTGTATGAAGTCCATTTAGCTTATACAAAAGTAACAAACTCCTGAACCAGATTATCAAAAAATTATGCTTTTTTTTTTTATACATACTGAATGAATGCTTCAAAAATCTCTCACCTCCTTCACCCCATATCACCAACAACCCTACAGCGGTTATATAATACATTCTTTCTAGCACACACATGTATCATGACTTAAAAAAAAATAAAGAAAATGGTTTCCTTCAGGTAATTATTTGTTAATATTGTAACAATAACATGAGATTAAATTAGCACTAGTCCTTCTCGTAGGTCCTTGCTTCGGGAATTAAATAATCTGTAAACAGCCAACAGTAAGACCATGACTCAGACAAACATCAGGTAGGCAATAACTAAAAAAACTACAATCAAAGAAACGCAATAAAATAGCTGACAACAAGGGCTGTAATTTCCATGATTATATTAGTATTCTGCAGAGCTTTACCGTTTAATATGTGCAATCCTAACATTACTTACCATTTGAACGCACACTGTGCCCAGGCTGTCTCTTTATATTGAACTACCCACCATTTAGAAGCACACTATGCCCCGGTTGTCTCTTTATATTGAACTACTCACCATTTAGAAGCACACTATGCCCCGGTTGTCTCTTTATATTGAATTACCAACCAATTAGATGCACACTGTGCCCATCTACATTAGATGAAGGCATGTAAATCCCAGGCTGTGAGCATCATCTATTACCCGTATTATTAATGTGCCCATACCTGCAAGTTACTTAGTGGGTCCATTATATTTAAATAGTTATTACAGTGCATATGATAAATGTATCGTATAGTTATTAAAGTTCATATGATAAATGTATCGTATAGTTATTACAGTGTGTATGATAAATGTATTATGTTTATATAGTTATTACAGTGTATATTATAACTATTGTGTTTGTATAGTTATTACAGTGTATATGATAACTGTATCATATTGTATAGTTATTACAGTGTATATGATAACTGTATCATATTGTATAGTTATTACAGTGTATATGATAAATGCATTACGTTGGTATAGTTATTACAGTGTATATTATAACTGTATTGTGTTTATATAGTTATTACAGTGTATATGATAACCGTATATTGATATAGTTATTACAGTGTATATGATAAATTATATTGATACAGTTATTACAGTGTACATGATAAATGTATTGTATTGATATAGTTATTGCAGTGTATATGGTAAATGTATTATGTCTAGTTATTACAGTGTATATGATAAATGTATTATATTGATATAGTTATTACAGTGTATATGGTAAATGTATTATATTGATACAATTACAGTGTATATGATAAATGTATTATATTGATACAATTACAGTGTATATGGTAAATGTATTATATTGATAGTTATTACAGTGTATATGATAAATGTATTATATTGATAGTTATTACAGTGTATATGGTAAATGTATTATATTGTATAGTTATTACAGTGTATATGGTAAATGTATTATATTGTATAGTTATTACAGTGTATATGGTAAATGTATTATATTGTATAGTTATTACAGTGTATATGGTAAATGTATTATATTGTATAGTTATTACAGTGTATATGGTAAATGTATTATGGTTTTAGTGCAGAGTAGCAGTAAATCAGGTCCATCCCCCATTATTACACATTATCCCAGATAGGTGAAGCTGTGCCTGCTGCAGCCTGACACTGGACACTTCTTACCTCCATTCCTCCGGACTAGGCCCCGTGCCTGCGAGTTATCGTGCTCTGGCTGCCCAGGCCGCCCCAGCCCTGCTCCGCACACTGAGACTCCTGTACCACCTCCCCCCAGCCACCGTGTGACTGACAGCGCAACCAACCAATCAGCAAGCAGCCCCAGGCAGTAGTACGGAGAACGCGATCAACCAATGAAATAGTAGTAGCAGGAAGATGGCCAAAATATTCTACCATTGGCTCAGCAACTGATTGATTGCGGTATCAGCCAATCAGAGCGCAGAGCACTCACCCCCAGGCTTTATTTACTTCCTTTTAATGTGTATCAGTAGTGAATGCACAGTGCAGTGTGTCACAGAGCTCTTTGCTGGTATGTCTAGCCTGGTGTCAGTCACTGGCAGGGTGAAAGGAATAATAAATAAAGGGCAAGGCTTACCAATGAGAAATGGTACATTAGTTCAGCAAAGTTCTACATTTAGAGAAATCAGCAGAAAATGTCCTCTGATTATCATGTGATTGTGTCAAATGTAGTTTTCTGCTCTAAAACCACTCCAGCTGTGCTTTAATAAACCTGTCAGTGCAGTATCTGCAAATTCAGTGGTTCAAATTGTATCTAATGCTTAAACTAAATATACTGTCAAAACTGACAACACACCTCCACTAATTTGGTATCACATAGGGTTACCATATTCTAGAAAGTAAAAAAAAAAAAAGAGAACACCTACAGATTCTTGCAGGGTGGAATTTAGTCACAGGAGTGCAAAGAAGACCAAGGTGCCACCTCCATGTGTCTCAATTCCCCAGCCCCCCATGTGTCTCAATCTCCTAGCCCCCCCATGTGTCTCAATCCCCTAGCCCCCATGTGTATGTCTCAATCTCTATTTCATGTGTCTCAATTCCCTAGCCCCCCCCACCCATGTCTCAATCTCCTAGCCCCCATGTGTCTCCAATCAAAGGCTGGCCCCCATGTGTCTCAATCCCTAGCCCCCCAAGCGTGTCTCAATCTCCCTAGCCCCAATGTGTCTCAATCCCTAGCCCCCATGTGTCTCCATCCCCTTGCCCCCATGTGTCTCGATACAGCCCCATGTGTCCTCAATCCCTAGCCCCCCCACCCAGCTAATGTCTCAATCCCCTAGCCCTCCATGTGTCTCAATCCCTAAGCCCCTGTGTCTCAATCTCCCTAGCCCCCATGTGTCTCAATCTAACTCATGTGTCTCAATCCCCCAGCCATCCATCTGTCTCAATCCATCAGGCCCCCCCATTTGTCTAATTGTCTGAGTCCTGTTGTCCCAGCCCCCCCACATGTCTCATTGACCAGCCCCCAATGTGTCTCAATCACCCAGCCAAGGCCGGTCCAAGGATTTTTGCAGCCCTAGGCAAAAGAAGAATCCCCCCTCCCGCCATGTGACATCACAATGCCCCACCCATATGATCTGCCATCTTAGCTAACACCAGTGCTGCCTGCAGAGACAGGCTATAGACACCAGAACCACTTCATTAAGCTGCAGTGGTTCTGGGGACTAGAGTGTCCCTTTCATGTGAGGTAAATTAGAGATTAGTGCCAAGAATAATATACTAGATTGCCTACTAACAACCAGATGAGGATGATTATGGGTTCTAGCTGCAGTCGGGCTCCACTGGTCTGGTGTAGAACAGGCTCTCTGGAGGCTGTTTGTAACTGTGGTCACAAAATTCAAAGTTCTGGGAGAACGGGAAGCAGCTCCATTTTTTGGGGCCCCTTACACAGCTCAGGGTCTAGACCCCAGGGCCTGACGGTGAGTATGCCTATAAGACCCAGCCATAAGTCCACCTACATGTTCCACCCATGAGTTCGCTCACAGGGAGTGGAGTGTGTAGAGGATGTGTTATGTGTTATTGTAGAGGATCTAATGTGTGTGCTTATGGAATGTAGTGTATAGGGATACCAGTTTGTGTACGTGATGCAGTGTGTTTGTGTAAGGGATAGAAAGCAGTGTGTGTTTGTGTATAAGGGATGTATTGTGTGTTTTTCTTTTTGTGTCTAAGGGATGCATTGTGTGTCTCTGTGTATGTGTGCAAAGGATGCATTGTCTTTATGTGTGTGGAGATGCATTGTGTGTGTGTGTGCGTGCGTAGTGTGAAAGAGCTCCCTGCCCTGCTCTCTGTCATATAGAGCTCTCCCTTCTGTCCCTTAGAGGTCTCTCTTCTCCTCCCCTCCCTTAGTGGTCTCTCCTTTTCTCCCCGACTTTCCATTAGTGGTCTCTCGTCTCCCCCTTAGTGATCTCTGCTCTCCTCTGCCCCGTTTCCATTAGAGGTCTCTCCTCTCCTCCCCCTTCCATTAGTGGTCTCACCCCCCCTCCATCCCTTTGTGGTCTCTGCTCTCCCCCTACCATCCCTTAGTGGTCTCTGCTCTCCACCCACCCTCCCTTAGTGGTCTCTCCTCACCTTCCCCTCCCTCATTGGACTCTCCCCCCCACATTCTCCTCACCTCCCCCCTCCCTGTGTTTTCCTCACCTCCCCTCCCTGTGTTTTCCTCGCCTCCCCTCCTGTGTTCTCCTCACCCCTGTGTGTTCTCCATCACCCCCCTCACCTGTTTCCCTCCCGTTTGCCTCCTCACCACCCTCTCCCCTGTTTGGCCTCCTCCCCCCCCCTCCCTTATGGCTGTGTAGCGTTGCCGAGCTCCTCTCCAGTCTGCGGTACAGGAGTTTCTGTTTCCTGTACCCGACCGGATATGTCTCATCCCCAGCCCCCCCATGTGTCTCAGTGCCCCAACTCACCAATGTGCCTCACTTCCAGCCCCCCATGTGTCTCAATTCACCAGCACCCCTTAGTGTCTCCATCCCCCAACTTCCCCATGTGTCTCAAATAACCAACCCCCCTATGTGTCTCTATCATCAAGCTCCCCCATATGTCTCAATCCCCCAGACTCCCCATTTGACTAATTCCCCTTCCATGTGTATTTGTGTGTTGTATTGCTGTTTGAATGCTGGGATGTATGGACATATACACATTCACTGCCACACACAAATATCCTGACATAAATACACACACACCCACACACACACATTGACCCATTCAAACACTCAGTGATCCATACACACACACACACAAATACACACTGACCCATCCACGCTCAGTGACCCATATATACACAGTCACACACACACACAGTGATCCATACATACACACTAACTCCCCACACACAGTGACCCATAAACACACACTGACCCCCCCACAACCCCACAAACAGTGACCCATGCACACACACTGACCCCCCCACAAAGTTACAGGGCCAGCGCGTCCATAAGGCGGCACAGGCAGCCGCCTTAGGGCGCACCGGCTCCGGGGGCGCAAGATTTCAGTGACCGGCAGGAGGGAAGCTCTCCCTCCTACCAGGCCACCTTCTGGATCCCCGGCGTGGCAGTGCTGTGATCAGACGCGGCGAGGGAGCTCTAATCTCTCTGCTCTGCTCCCTCGCGCGCTGTCTGCTGATGCCGCGGGAGCCGGAATATGACGTCATCAGTAGGCAGCCCGCGAGGGAGCAGAGCGTGGAGATTAGAGCTCCCTCGCCGCCTCTGATCACAGCACTGCCGCACGCCTCCCAGCAGCCCCACTGGACCCCAGGGAATGATTCATCATCCACACCAGCTCTCCAGGTAGGGAGGCTGGGTGGAATATGTTTATTTATTAAAATAATTAGTGAGTGTGTGTATGCGTGTCTGTGTGTCTGTGAGTGACTGTCTGTGATTGAGTGTGTGTGTGTGTCTGTGTCTGTGTGTGTGTGTATGTGTGTGAGTGTATGTGTGCCTGAGTGTCTGTGTGCCTGTGAGTGACTGAGTGTGTGCATGAGTATGTGTGTCTGTGAGTGAGTGTGTCTGTGAGTGCTTGTATGAGTACTGCATGTGAGTGTATGAGTGTGGCAGTGTATGTGTGTCTGTCAGTGTGTGTTTGTGAGTGTCTGTCAAATCAGTGAAAGTATCTTTGTCATTGAGTCTGTGTGTGAGTATCAGTGTGTCTGTCAGTGAATGAGTGTGTGTCAGATCAGTGAGTCTGTGTGTTTGTCATTGAGTGTGTGTGACTGTCAGTGTGTATACACCACTGAGTGTAGCGTGGTGGAACACAGTACAGGAGCTTCTGTTTCCTGTACCTGGCCAGACTGACCGGAGGTGCTCACTGAGAGAGCACTCCCTGTCAGTCCAGCCAGGTACAGGAAATTGAAGCTCCTGTAGGGGATATCCTCCACTCGGCAATGCTACAAGAGAGGTAGGAGGCACCCCAGGAAGGGGAGTGCGACCACTAAGGGGGTGGGGGGTGCACCTGATGTAGAATTATTAAAATCTTTATTAGAACCTATATTGAATTATTGTACTAACTCCATTTTAATCTCACACTATGACAGAATTCTCCATTTTGTTCACCTTACACTAGTCACTCAAATCTCTGAGCCAATTAATAATATTAATGGGTGGACACTGACATAGCCACTTAACATTTAACCCAATTAATGATGTTTATTTGTTATTATCTGATATTCAATGATGATGTCATTTTGCATATAAAAAGGCCTGCGTGCCCGCTTTTTAACTAGATGCTAATAAATTTCCTGAAGTGTTTTTAACCTGAACTGCATGTGTCAGTGTGAACTTACTTCTGCGTATACGCAATTTATTCATCTCAGATTTGGACAGGAACAGATAGACTTTTAAACATTTTTGTTTATTTCTAAATTAATCTACATCAATCTGGCGTCCATCCAACGTGGGGCATCGGGCTATGGCCTCCGGCCGGTAAGCCGTCCTAAGGAAGACGCTGTTGGACGGAGGAATCGGGGGGGAAGGAAGAGAGACTGATCACCTCTGAGTACACGGTAGAGACTTCTGCAGGAGCCACCGGTATGTTCCAGCCCCTTTGATTGACCCGTCCACGTGTCTGTGACTGCTTCCCGGGAGGGCATCAAAGACAGGTAATATCTTGCCCGGTGTCTTGTTACCCATTTGTTTACCTGCATTTAGTCTGTTGCCTGGGTGTGCTAGTGGTATATGTTTTGTTCTTTCCCTCTTTTGGGATAAAGGGGGGTGGACCCGTGGGTGGTTGCCTGGGGGTCTTCTGTTGCCTGTTTTTACCCCTTTTTAGGAGTCACTTGGCCCAGACTGTTGGGAAAAAAGGGGGGGTGGACCTGTGGGGATTTTCCAAAGGGGTCCTGTTTTCCTGTTTACTTCTTTTAGGTACTGTCTAGCTAACAGTAGTAAGGAAAAAGAAGGGTTGGGGGATCTGTGGAGGGGACTTGCCTCCTGGGGTTTCCCGGTTACGTCACTTTGATATTCTAGCTAGCCTCATTGTGTACGTTGCTCTGCTTGCAGAGGTTATGGTACCCTCCAGCTTCGAGCGCTGAGGCTGGTGGCATTCCAATTTATTTGTGGTGTGTGGATTCGGGCAGGCATTGTTGTCTCCATCACCACGGGGTAGTGTGACTTGTGGGTGGGTCCATAGGGAGCACTACGGGAGTGAGGATAGAGGTGGCCACACTTAGTGGACTGCTGTAACGAGGGAGGCATATGGATTTCGGGCCGGTGTTAGTCGTTATCCTTGGCCGCTGGTAGTGAAACTTACGAAAGTTGTTCTCCGAGCGGGGACACTACGAGATTGAGGGAGGTGGCCTTGGTGGCCACAAGAGTAAAGGAAAGGGATTACTGTTGATGCATGCACTGTATTTCAATTGAAATGTTGTATTAAATGTTGTCTTAAGTGTGGAGTCATTCAAACTCCTGGGTCTGTCTCTACTTTCACTGTTTACTTTTACTTTACTTCCTGTACTATTTACACTATCCACTCCTATTTCTCTTGAAAGAGAAGTGATTGGTCACACACTTCTCACCCCGCTCCAATCCGTGGTTACCATCGAGGGTACACGGATTCAGTGACTGGTCTACGTTTTGGGAAGACGCACTGGGAGGGACCCACCCTACCTAGTGGCAGTCGAGCATTGTAGACGTTCTGTTTCATTTTCCTTTACCTATACTTGGGACGCTTTGTATAGGGGGATATGGGACAGGAAACGAGTAAGCCCGCTAGGGGCTGGCTCGCGTGTGATTTAGTTGAAGAGATGATTAAAAATGTTGCAAAGATTGTTAAAGTGTGTAAAATTGCTGTGCCTTCATGTGGTAGATTACAGCCAGAAAGCTGGCGTAGATTACTGACAGAGAAGAAAGGCAAGCTTACAGATAATGATTTATTACGTACTGCTGAAGCATGGTACAGAGTAGCAAAGGCTATCCAGCAGGAGGGTTGGGTAGAGGAAGAGATAAATCATAAAGGTTTAAGATTGTTTGTGTATTATAATAATTGTGTTACTGGATGCTGATGGATCCCTATTCTCCCCCCCCCATCAGTCCTACAGATCTCGTCACCCTCATCCTCTCTCTGCAGCTCCCTGCACCTCCAGTCCGTTTCTCCCGTCAAAGATTTCTGGTTCCCAAACGTATAAGTCTCTGTCCTTCTGTCTTGTTACTTTCCAGCACTCACATGGTTAATCTTCATGCCTGCAGCTTCACTCCCTTTTTTGCACTGTCTAACTTTCTCCCCCCCTCTCCTCCCCGCTTGCCTGCATTTCTACTGATAAGAGTATAAGGTACTGAGGATTGTGGGAGTGACGAGCTCACAAGATTGCATTCAGTGTTGAATACGGGATTTAGGAAGGTGTAGAGGGAATATGCGATGTTGTTAAGTCAGTATAAGAGGAGGAAAGTGATTAATGGTTTGAGGAAGATAAGGGAATTTGGTTGAATTCCGCTAGTTTATTTTGCATCATTTTATTATTTTAAAGTTATTTTAAAGTACATGTTTCTAGAAACAGCTGTATGGGCTGTTAAATGCATAATGTTCTCAACTGTCTTATTTAATCCGTCAAGTCTGTCCACAGTTCAGATTTTCATTTTGCAGAACAGAATGTTGCTTCTCTGACTTATTTTAATAGTTTTAATATAGTGTATTGTTGAAAGTGCATCAGCCACCACCTTAAAGATGGCGCCTAGTACAGAAGGAGGTTGACCCTGCCAGTCCCGTGACCTATCTACAGTCACGGTTGCTTCTAAAGTAACAAAAGAGCAGAGGTCCAATTTTCCGGATATCATCAAAACAAAGGTACCTGCAAAATTATGGTCCAAAGGCCCAGAAGACATAGGTCATCTGAGAGTTCCACCTGTGGTGGTAAAGCTCATTCCAGGAGCAAAATTACCAAGAAAACCACAATATCCTCTAAAGCCAGCTCAGGCTGCAGCTATTTCAATTCAAATCAAAGCACTTTTGGAGAAAGGTGCTCTTGTGAAGTGTGAATCAAAATGCAACACCCCATTATTTCCTGTGAAGAAGAAAACACCAAAAGGGGAACCAGAGAAGTACAGAATGGTCCAGGACCTCAGAGCTGTCAATGAAGCAACTGTCCTGGACACCCCTATTGTACCAAACCCCCACATTCTGCTATCTGGAGTTCCACCATCTGCAAAATACTTCACAGTCATTGACCTGGCTAATGCCTTCTTCAGTGTTCCACTGGATCCGACTTGCCAATACCTGTTTGCTTTCACTCATGAAATGCAACAGTATACATGGACTGTCATGCCCCAAGGGGCACAAAATTCTCCAAGTCAATTTGCTAAAGCCATGTGCTCCATCCTGGACCCATGGCAAACAGACCACCCAAAAGTTGTCCTACTTCAGTATGTGGATGATCTCCTACTTTGTGGGGATGACATACCTACAACAGAAGACTGTTCTATTAGTCTCCTTTGCTACCTAGCAGAACAAGGATGCAAAGCTTCACGTCTCAAGCTGCAATTCTGTCAGCCAACAGTAATCTTTCTTGGACATTGCCTATCTCAAGGCACCAGACATCTCACTCGGGACCGAGTCAGAGCCGTACTGGAGATTCCACCTCCAAGAACCACAAAATCTCTCCATGCTTTTTTAGGCCTCATTTCCTATTGCAGAGCATGGATCCCAGAAGCCTCTCTGCTTATGCAGCCACTCTATGATGCACTCAAGTCAGACCCATTCTGCCTGACAAATGAAGCACTGGACAATTTTAAAATTCTGAAACGTACCATTGCATCTGCTCCTGCTCTGGGCCTACCAGACTACACCAAACCCTTCAAATTATTTGTCTCTGAAAGACAAGGCCACGCCACAGGAGTGCTTACCCAAACAAATGAGTTAAGAGGCCGCCAAAGGCCTATTGGGTTTTTCTCCTGTCAGCTGGATATCGTGGCCAGAGGGGCCCCTTCATGCCTTAGGGCTGTTTTTGCTGCAAGAGAACTTATTGAGAAAACTGCAGACCTGGTCCTTGGTCATCCTCTGGTCGTATTGGCACCTCATGACATTTCTGCCATTATCAACCAAGTCCAGCTCAAACATGTGTCTCCTGCCAGACACCTGCGTTTACAGTGTCACCTCCTGCTACCTGACAACATCACCATACAAAGGTGTCAAGTTCTTAATCCGTCCACTCTTCTTCCACTCCCTGAGGGGGGTATCCACTATGGGTTTATCATGGACGAAACCTATATTTTTCTCCTCACTGGAACCATCAAGAGGATGCATCCTGATTTAACCTTTTATAAAGAACAAAAACCTCTCTGTGAGGGTCCAGGATATGCCTTCTGTACCACATGGTACAAGCCGAACATCTCTCCTGAACCTTGCTATGAAGATGAACTCTATCACTGGGTGGAGGTGAAACTCACTGCTCACGACTTCTATTGTGATTCTGAAGGCAATAGCATGGTCTTGATCGAACTACCTTCAGAACTCAAGTATTTATACCGTCATTGGGATACTGCTATTCCACATGTCCCTGTTACCAAGTTGAAAACAAAATCATGGAATGATCTCGGGCCCATGGCGAAATTATGGGCCACCATGGATGACTCGAAGTTACAGGAAAATGGCATTGCCAAATACCCCACAACTGACCTACTTGAAGCATGGCCACGCCATTTCCTGGAAAATGACTTTAAAAGCCTGGTCATAGTAAACAACTATGACCCAGAGACTCCTCACGACTGTTTTGAACAGATGAAAATGGAGACCATACATCTACCAACGGTGCATGAGAATCCATTGACAAATCCTGATTTCACTCTGTTTGTGGATGGTTCAAGATATGCTGATGAAGAAGGAAAATACCACACAGGATATGCCGTAACCACAACAGATGAAGTTATCAAGTCATCATCTTTACCACCAGCAATGTCTGCGCAAGAAGCTGAATTACAAGCCCTGTCTTCAGCATGCAAAATCTCCGAAGGAAAACGTGCCAACATCTACACAGATTCAAGATATGCCCTAGGTGTGGCACACGACTTCGGCCTCATATGGAAGACAAGAGGATTTCTTACTACTGCCGGCACACCAGTCAAACACAGCTCTGCAATCAAAGAGCTAATGGATGCCCTCCTACTCCCTGAAGAAGTGGCCGTATTGAAAGTCAAGGCACATGGAAAGTTGGATACAGATGAAGCAAGGGGCAACCATCTGGCTGATCAGGCTGCTAAGCAAGCAGCAAGAAATTTGCAGGAAGTGGACGAAGAAGTGTCCGGTCAAGAAGAAGTTCCTGTTTTTACTTTACAGACCCTTCCTACTGATCTAAGGATTTTGCGGGAACAGCAAGCCGCAATTACCCCTGAAGAGATCCAGAAATGGAAGAAGAAAGGGGCTGTCTTAAAGGACGGAATATACTATAACAATTTCAAATTCTGCCTTCCAAAAAACTTATACCCAGCAGTTGTCCAATGGGCACACGGACCAGCACATCTGTCAAAAGATTTAATGGCCGCCCTCATCCAGAAGTATTATGAAGCCCCTGGAATAACAACATTGATCACTAACTTCTGCAGGGTTTGTGCCATTTGCGCAAAATGCAATCCAAGGAAGCCAATCAAAGTGCCTACAAAACATCTGGCTAAGCCCATGTACCCATTCCAGAGAATTCAAATTGATCATATACAAATGCCCAAGAGCGGGCCCCATGAATATGCACTAGTGATAGTGGACATGTTCTCAGGCTGGCCAGAAGCCTACCCAGTAGCCAATATCACTGCCAAAACAACAGCAAAACGTCTACTTACAGATGTTGTATGTAGGTTTGGACTTCCAGAAGTTATTGAAAGTGACCAGGGCCCAGCCTTTACAGCAACAGTGACTAAAGAGATTTGGACTGCTCTGGGGGTGACCCTAGCCTTTCACACCCCTTACCACCCACAAAGTAGTGGGAAAGTGGAACGCATGAACGGCACCTTAAAAGCCAGAATGCTTAAAATGTCACAAGAAACAAAGATGCCCTGGCCAGAAAGTCTACCAATAGCTCTATTTAGTGTTAGGCACACACCTAGAAGGAAGCATTCACTATCCCCATACGAGATTCTATTTGGGACCGCACCCAGACTAGGTTGTTATTATCCACAACAGTTACAGCTTCAATCTGATGTTTTAGTAGACTATGTAATTGAACTTGCAAGTGCCTTGAACAAAATACATGCCCAAGTTTTCTCTTCAATTCCAGATCCCGATTTGGATACAGGTACCCATAGCCTGCTTCCTGGAGATTGGGTTCTGGTCAAGAAGTTTGTGCGGAAACATACCTTGGAACCAAGATTTGACGGGCCATTCCAAGTTCTCCTAATCACCGCAACCTCCGTCAAATTGGCCGGCCGGCCACATTGGATCCACGCTTCCCATTGTAAGAAAGTACTTGCCCCAGAGGAAGCTAGTACCGCACCACCATGTACCTCTGGTACAGTATCTTCTTAATCAGCTTAATTAAAGCTCAACAAGTAGCCATCACTAAAGATGCTAGTGGGTACACCTTCTGGTATAATTCATCATGTACCCGTGTGGCTACTTATACTTTTGACTACTGTGACATCGTAGAATGCCCATTCCCCACGTCACAGATTCAGAATATCTATAGAGATATCCCTCATTCAAAAGACCCCTATGTTTGTGTAGTTGACAAACAATGGGGGCACAACTGTAACCATTGGGGGGCGGCGGGATGGAATGCCGGGCCTGCCTGGGGTTACAAACCAAAAAGTGCCTTATCTAAAATTGATGATCACGGTAGGTCCCTCCTCCAGAGAATGACTCTAAGAAAGCCCGGAGGAGGCATACCTATGAAATTAATCTTAAACATTGAGCATCCCAGCCCAACGGATGCAGACCAGTATGTAATGGGAATGTACTGGAAGAAGAGTTCCTATAATAAATTAGGACATTTCCACCTTAAAGATATGTGCCACTCTCCCACATGGTCTCAAATCCGTTGAAACCACACATCCAATCTTTTAAAGACATGATGGCCATTGCAAATCCAACATTTGAAGATACCATGGCCGCTGAAACAGGTTTCAATGATGTTAATCTATGGTTAGAATGGATGAAATATAATGCCAACAAACATAACAGAACCGCATGCTATGTGTGTGGTGGTGCCCGGCCGCACCTGGGCACTGTGCCTTTAACTTTGCCAGTAGATATAGAAGAATGTGTTCTGAGTCTTTTTGCCTATCACTACAATTTCAATAGGTCCATATGTAAAGCATGGACAGTAGAGTATCCTCTTCTAGTCAAAGATTGCAAACCCCCAGATGGTGTTACCGTCTATAAAGGTAATTATACCTGTTATGCTAATTATGATGGAATTGGTAAATTTGTGGGTAACTTCTCTAAAGGTTATTGTGCCACCTACAGAACTGTCTCTATGAACCTCCTACAATTCCACACTAGATCATTGGGGGATATTTACTGGTTGTGTGGGGATCTACAGCTGAGATCAAGAATGGATAAAGAATGGTGGGGGGAGTGTACTCTGGCTAAAGCAATCATGCCCATACATATTATCTCTGACACACACCCCGATACTCATGAGTCCAAACACTCACCAACCAAGGTAAAGCGTGAAGCCCCAGTAAAAGGCAGTTTTGACCCTCATATTTACATTGATGCCATTGGGGTACCTAGGGGGGTGCCCAATGAGTTTAAAGCCAGGGATGAAGTTGCTGCAGGATTTGAATCACTTTTTACCATAGTCACTGCAAACAAGAATTTAAATTGGATAAATTACATCTACTACAACCAACAACGGTTTGTTAATTACACCAGGGATGCCCTTCAGGGTTTGGCCGAACAGCTGCAGGCTACGTCCCAAATGTCATTCCAAAATAGAATGGCTTTAGATATGATTCTAGCCGAAAAAGGAGGGGTATGTAAAATTATGCCTGACACTATGACATGTTGTACTTACATCCCAGAAAACACAGGCCCCAATGGTAAAGTAACCTTAGCTATAGAAAAATTGAAAGAGCTCTCTGAGGAGCTAAAGAGGAACTCTGGGATAAAAGATCCCTGGGAGAGATGGTTTGGTTGGATGACAGGATGGCAAAAAGCTTTGATGCATATTGGTATAGCAATACTAATTTTCCTTTTTATCTTTGCTCTTCTCGTTTGTTGTGTCCTCCCTTGTCTGAGAAAGCTCCTCTTGAAGACTGTAGACCAAGCGGCACCCACTTACGCACACCTCACAGTTGATGACCAAGATTTCCAAAAAGTCAACTCGCCCTGTATACCGCTACAATCTATCCCGTTTATTGATAAAGTGCAAGAGTTCTAGGAAGGGACCAGCTTAGGGACAGCATCTGTCTGTCTGGGAAGTCTACCGTGCGGAGATGTGGTGGGTTAGCCACCTCGGGATACCCATGGAGTGAAGTGTTCGAGTGCCCAGCGGACAGATGAGTTAGCCAATTAGGGACAGACGAAGGGACAGCTTTGCACTTTGCAATAACACCTAGCTAGCGGGTCACGGGGTTTCTGTGCCTTTGGGCTAACACGCCTTCTGATACTAACAAATAAAGATTATCTTTTAGAATCTAACATTTCATAGGGGGGACTGATGTAGAATTATTAAAATCTTTATTAGAACCTGTATTGAATTATTGTACTAACTCCATTTTAATCTTACACTATGACAGAATTCTCCATTTTGTTCACCTTACATGACAGAATTTCCTGACAGTATTCAGTATAATGAATAAGAGATTGTATTTTCTCTCTCTAAGGACATAACTAGCCCCGGAGTTAGCGGATCTCCGTTGACTTGCAACATAGTATAATCCAAGGCCAGGAGAACAGCGACTAAATGAAATGTTTTATTCATAAAAGAACCTTGGACCAGGCCACGAGACTGACATCACTAACTACGTAAAATGATGCCCAAGCCCCCCCTTTCCACCGAGTAAGCCTCGTGCTAAAGAGCAATGGCGACGACATCCCATGATGGGAGGGTGCCTCACTAGTCACTCAAATCTCTGAGCCAATTAATAATATTAATGGGTGGACACTGACATAGCCACTTAACATTTAACCCAATTAATGATGTTTATTTGTTATTATCTGATATTCAATGATGATGTCATTTTGCATATAAAAAGGCCTGCGTGCCCGCTTTTTAACTAGATGCTAATAAATTTCCTGAAGTGTTTTTAACCTGAACTGCATGCGTCAGTGTGAACTTACTTCTGCGTATACGCAATTTATTCATCTCAGATTTGGACAGGAACAGATAGACTTTTAAACATTTTTGTTTATTTCTAAATTAATCTACATCACACCAAGGGACAGGGAGGGGAGGGGAGAGAAACACCAAGGGACAGGAAAAAGAGGGGAGAGCTTAGAAGAACACTAAGGGACAGGGAAGGGAGGGGACCACTAATGGACGGGGAGAGGGGCTGGTTAAGAGGCACATAGGTGGAAAGATACATCTTCGCCTATGTACCCAAAAATCCTTGCACCGGCCCTGCAAAGTTACACATACATACACACACACACACACAGCGACTCATACATACACAGTGACCCATACACACAGTGATTCACACACACACACAATGACCCATACACACTCAGTGATCAACCCCCCCCCCCCCACACACACACACACTGACATATACACACACATGCAGTGATTCATACAGTCCCACCTTCAGTGCAGGATTATGCACATGCCACTCTGGCAAGCACTTGGTCAGAAAGTCCCCTTCTCTTTCTACAGCCGCAGGGATATAACATCATAGAAACATAGAATGTGACAGCAGATAAGAACCTTTCGGCCCATATAGTCTGCCCAATTTTCTAAATACTTTCATTAGTCCCTGGCCTTATCTTACAGCTAGGTCAGCCTAATGCCTATCGCACGCATGCTTAAACTCCTTCACTATGTTAACCTCTACCACTTCAGTGGGAAGGCTATTCCATGTATCCACTACCCTACATCAGTAAAGTAATACTTCCTGATATTATTTTTAAACCTGTGCCCCTTTAATGTAAGACTATGTCCTCTTGTTGTGGTAGATTTTCATCTTTTAAATATAGTCTCCTCCTTTACAGTGTTGATTCTCTTCATGTATTTAAATATTTCTATCATATCCCCCGAAGCTATACATGTTAAGATCCTTAAACCTTTCCTTATAAGTTTTATCTTGTAATCCATGAACCAGTTTAGTAGCCCTTCTCTGAACTCTCTCCAAAGTATCAATATCCTTCTGGAGATAGTGTCTCCAGTACTGCGTACAATACTCCAAATGATGTCTCACTAGTGTTCTGTACAGTGGCATGAGCATCTCTCTCTACTGCTAATACCTCTCCCTATACAACCAAGCATTCTGCTAGCATTTCCTGCTGCTCTTTTACATTGTCTGCCTACCTTTAAGTCATCTGAAATAATTACCCCTAAATCCCTTTCCTCAGATATTCAGGTTAGGACTCAAATATTCTATACTCTGCCTTTGGGTTTTTACATCCAAGCTGCATTATTTTGCACTTATCCACATTAAATGTCAGCTGCCACAACTCTGACTATTTTTCTAGTTTACCTAAATCATTTGCCATTTGGCTTATTCCTCCTGGAACCAGGGGCGGATCCAGAGCCTGATCATGGGAGGAGCACTTGTAGATTATTTAAAGAAATAATCCAGGCACAATAACCACTACAGCTCAGTATAGTGGTTATAGTGCCAGTAGTGCCAGGAGCCCATCCCAAAATAAGTTGTCAAACCGTTTAAGAACAGTTTGACAACTTACCTGGGGTCTGCTGGGATATAGGGCATAGGAGCAGTGGTATGTGTGAGGGCAGCAGTGTATGTCAGGGGTGCAGTGTGTGTGTGTGTGTGAGGGGCAGTGTGTGAGGCCTGCAGTGTATGTGTGTTTGAGGCAGTGTGTGTATGGGGGGCAGTGTATGTGTGTGTGTGGCAATGTATGTGTATGTGGGGCAGTGTGTGTGTGGGCAGTGTTTGTATGGGGGCAGTGAATGTGTGTATGGGGGCAAGGTGTGTATGGGGGCAAGGTGTGTATGGGGCACAGTGTGTGTAATGGGGGGCAGTATGTGTATGGGGGGCAGTTTATGTTTGTGGAGCAATGTGTGTATGGGGGTAGTGTATGTTTGTGCGGCAGTGTGTGTATGGGGAGCAGTGTGTGTATGGGGGGCAATGTATGTTTGGGGGAAGTCTATGTTTGTGGGGCAGTGTGTGTATGGGGGGCAATGTGTGTATTGGGGCAGTGTATGCTTGTGGGGCAGTGTGTGTATGGGAAGCAGTGTATGTTTGTGGGGCAGTGTGTGTATGGGGGGAGGGTAGGGAGGCTTTTTAACAATGTTTTTTTTTAATTATTATTATTTAATAAAATAAATATATTTATGGCCTCCCTCCTCCCTCAGTAAAGGTAAGAAGGGAGGGGGGACATAAATATATTTATTTTATTTAAAAAAAACATTGTTAAAAAGCCTCCCTACCTTCCTTCCCCCCATACACATTTTTTGATCCCTGGTGGTCCCAGTGGTGAGAGTGAATTCTAGCCCGTAGCTAACCGCGGCAACGCTCCGTGCTCGCGAGAGAAGGACCCAGAGGAGCTGCAGGCTGAGCTCCCAGGTCCTCTCTCCCTTCCTCCCCTGACGGCTGCCAGCACAGTGCCTGCGGACCGGGGAGGGCCCCCCGGTCCGTGAAGGCACATTGCAGGGCTGGCGCTTGGACAGTGCCAGCCCTGCATTAGCCGGCAGGGGAGAGTCTCGGGAGGGGCAAATGCCCCATTGCCCCCCCGTGTATCCGCCAGTGCCTGGAACATCAATCCTGTTACCATATCTTAGTATCATCAGCAAAAACACCATACCTTACCATCAAGACCTTCTGCAATATCACTAATAAAAATATTAAAGAGAATGGGTCCAAGTACAGATCCCTGAGGTACCATACTGGTGACAAGCCCATACTTTGAATATACTCCATTGACTACAACCCTCTGTTGCCTCCTGTCACTCAGCAACTGCATTATCCATTCAACAATATTGGAATCCAAACTTAAAGATTGCAGTTTATTGAAATCTAGGTAAGCAATGTTTACTGCAACACCCTGATCTATTATTTTAGTTACCCAATAAAAAAAAATCAATAAGATTAGTTTAGCATGATTTCCCTGAAGTAAACACGTCTCTGATTTTGAAATCCATGTGATTTTAGATGTTCAACAATCCTATCCTTTAACATGGTTTCCATTACTTTCCCCACTACTGGCGTAACTTACACGGTCATGGGGTTGCAGCTGCAACTGGGCCCTTCACTCCAGGGGGCCTGGCTGCCACTGTGTCCATGGGCCATCAGCAGACCTTTATGGCCCGTACACAGCAGCACCAGCCAGGGCCCACGGCTGCAGGCTAACTGCAGGAGGGAAACGATGTGCTGTGCTGCTCCCCTCCTGCCGCTGTGTGTAGCGCGGCCGAGCGGTCTGACATGAAGTGCTCACAGAGAGCACTTCCTGTCAGACTCATGGATACTGAGGTCGCGGCAAACAGGTAAGGGGGAATGGAGAAATGGAGGGTTTGCATGGGAAGGGGGGTTTGAAATGAAGGGTCTGTATGGGGAGGGCAAGAATGGAGGGTGTGCAGGGGACTGGATGAATGGGGAAATTGAGGGTCTTTGGGGGGGGGAGAGAAATGTAGGGTCTGCAGGGGAATGGGGAAAAATGGAAGGTATTGCAGGGGAAGGGGGGAGAAACATAGGGTATGCAGGGGAATGGAGAGAGAGAAATGGAGGGGCTGCAGGGAAAGGGTGGGTGAGAGAGAACTTGAGAAGCTGCAGGAGAGGGGAGGACGGAGAGAAATGGAGTGGCTGCAGGGGAAGGGAGATGGGAAAGAGAAATGGAGTGGCTGCAGGGGAAGGGAGATGGGAAAGAGGAATGGAGGGGCTGCAGGGAGGGAGAGAGACACATGGAGGGGCAAGAGTGGATGGGGGAGAAAGACACATGGAGCAGCTTTGTGGGTAAAATGAGACACATGGAGGGTCTGGGGGGAGCAAATGAGACACATGGAGGGCCAAGAATGGAGTTGCCTGGGGGAAATTAGACACAGAGGGGCTTTGGGGGGTATGAGACAAATTAAGGGGATTGGGGGGAATGAGACGTGAAAGGGCTTGGGGGGACGGAAAGTTGCACATGGAGAGGTTCCGGGAAGGAATTGAGACACTTTGGGGGGGTGGGATGAGACACATGGAGGGGCTGGGGGAGGGAATGAGACACATGGAGAAATAAGACACATCTAGGGGGCCCCAGGGCAATTTTTGCACTGGGGCCCCAGAGCAGGGCCGCCCTAACTCAGCTCAGGGTCTGGGGCCCGCCTTCAAATACCGCCCACAGGAATACACACACAAACACACACACTGAAAAAAAAGGACACAGATACATACTAACAGACACATATACTGAAACAGACATACACGCATACAGGCCTACATACTGACACACACATACTGAGACATACACACAGGCATACATAGTGACAGACAGACACACACTAACATACATAAAGACACACATGCATGAGGACATAAAGACACATACACCGACATACACACATACATTCATACATACAGACACTGACATCAATACACACATACATGCATACATAGACATACACACAGACATGCATGCATACAGACATACATACATATACAGACAGACAAACATACACAGACATACATGCATACATACACAGACATACATGCATGCATACAGACAGACATACATACACACATACAGGGCCGCCACCAGAAATTTTGGGGCCCCTAACTCAGCTCAGGGTCTGGGCCCCCTGGGGCCCGCCTTCAAATACCGCCCACAGGAATACACACACAAACACACACACTGATACAAAAGGACACAGATACATACTAACAGACACACATACTGAAACAGACATACACACATACAAGCCTACATACTGACACACACATACTGAGACATACACACAGGCATACATAGTGACAAACAGACACACACTAACATACATAAAGACACACATGCATGAGGACATAAAGACACATACACCGACATACACACATACATTCATACATACAGACACTGACATCCATACACACATACATTCATAATGGCATACAGACATACACAGACATACATTCATAATGGCATACAGACATACATACATACATTCAGACTGACATACATACACATATACAGACATACATGCATACAGACATCCATACACACAGACATACGTTCATAATGATATGCAGAGATACATATATAATGACATACAGAATACATACAGACAGACATACATGCATACAGACATACACATAGACATATATACACAGACATACATACATACACACAGACATACATAAACATACATGCATACAGTCAGACAGACATACATACACACAGACATGCATGCATACAGACATAGACATACATACAGACATACATACATACACAGACATACATGCATACAGACAGACAGACAGACATACATAGACATACAGACATACATACATACACATACATACAGACATACATACACAGACATACAGACAGACATGCATGCAGTCAGACAGACATAAAGACATGCATGCATACAGACAGACATGCATACATACATATACAGACATACATAGACATATACATACAGACAGACATAGACATACATACAAACATACATACAGACAGACATACATAGACATACATGCATGCATACAGTCAGACAGACAGACATACACACAGACATACATACATACACACACACACAGACATGCATGCATAAACATACATGCATACATACAGACATGCAGACACATACATACAGACAGACATACATACAGACATACAGATAGACAGACATACACATATACATACACAGACATACATACACACACACAGACAGACATACATGGACAGACATACATGGACAGACATACATACACATACATGCATACAGACAGACAGACAGATTATTTTCCAGCCACCCTCCTGTCTCTTACCTTTTCTTTGCAGGAGGGTGGCTGGGGCTGAAGGGAGTCGGCGCAGCTCCCTCTTCACTGCCTGGCTCTCCCTCTTCACTGGCGCGTGTGATCCTCCCCACTTCCTCCCAGCAGAATTTGCGGCAGTTTTTTTTTTTTTTTAAAGGGGCCCGGTCGCGCTATACCACAGCCACAGCGCTGACCGGGCCCCTGAAGATATAATGTAACCGAGTAAACTTGCAGAACCGAGACACAGAGAGATGGATACAGATTTTCAGGAAGTAAGAGGTCTTTATTAACATACCGATCGGGTCTCAGATGAACTAACGTTCCAAAACAGGTCTGAGGGCCGAACACATGGAGTACATGCTTTTTATAGAACTATAACTCCTTCCATTAATAGCTCCACCCGCACATACCCTTAACCAATCAGTGGACAGGATTTGGATTGACCACATGGCTCATCCGAAACAAAAGAGAAAGGAGTGTGATTTCAGTTCCTGCATTCCTGCACATGCTCAGTACATTGATGACAGTATCTTAGCTACGTGTAACTAACTAACTGATACAACATACACATGCCACGTGGAAATCTTGGCCTACTAAATTTACATTTCACCGAAATTCCATCACAATAGGGCCCATCGGGTGGCCCTAAGTGTGTGGGCCACCCGATGGGCCGCAGGGCCCATGAAAACCGTTATGGTTGTCACCCCCTGATGGCGGCCCTGCCCCAGGGTTTCTAGTTACGCCTCTGCTTACTGGCCTATAGTCAGTGGCGTCGCTGGGGGCAGAGGAGGCCATGGGCCCCCCTACATCATGCTGTGCCCCCCCAAATGCCAGCAACTTGCTGGCCATGTTCTTAAATTCTATTCCCTCGGACTGTAACAGTCTGTTACAGCCCGAAGGAATGCAGGGCAGTCTGGCCAGAGAGGAGCTGGGTGCTGGGTGCTGTTTGTGCAGAGTGGCTGGGGCCGGAGAGAGCACTGACAGGCTACCTGGCCCCGCCCCAAAACCAAGACCCACCTTCCACACATAAGCCCCACCCCTGCCGTAAAGCAGCAGAACTTGCTGCTGCTGGAAAGGCCAGAAGATGGCTGTCTGACCCCCAGCAACGGGCTCCAGTGAGAGGTAGGCTTGATATGTGTGTGTGTGCATGGACTCAGCAGTCTGTGTCTGTATGGATTCAGCAATCTGTCTGTGTGTATGGACTCAGCAATCTGTGTGTGTGTATGGATTCAGCAGTCTATCAATAATTAAAATTCCTGTGAGTTGTTGTGTAGGAAGGGCCCCAGTGCATTGCTTTGCCCACGGGCCCTTAACGCTGTTAAAATGGTACTGCTTGTGTGTGTCAGTGAGCTTCTATTTCGTGAGCCTTCTGTTTATACAAGTGAGTTTGTCTGTAGTAAGCTTGTGTGTGTCAGAGAGTTTTGTCTGTCAGTAAGCCTATTTGCGCATGTCAGCGAGCTTGTGTGCTTACTGTACTATATAATATATATATATATATATATATATATAAATTTATATATATTGACTTGTAGGAATGGCATAAATTTTTTTCCAGGGCTGCTTTGGATTCCCAGTTTGGCTCTGCCAGCGAGTGCACTTTACCGCTGAATCATCTGTGTGAGCTGCCGCACACTTTAGCCCTGTTACACGCGTCTGGGAGCTGCTGTTGACAGGTACTAGTAGTCTAGAGATTGGGACATGCGGTATATGCTCAGCTATCTGTATAATACAGATCTGTGTGTATATAATATCCCAGGATAGTCAGTGCTCCCTGTATAGTGCTGCTCTCTGTCTTGGGATATTATACACAAACAGACCTGTATTATACAGAGAGCAGCACTATACATGGAGCACTGACTGTCCCAATTTATTATACACACAACCCTGTATTAAACAGAGAGCACTGACTGTCCAGGGATATTATACGCAGACAGTAATTGATAGCTGTGCTGCAAAATGTCCTTGGAATTTTTTTTCAAATGTTGGCAACTATGGCACTCTATCAAGGGTAATGTGTTTGTTTTTTTAATAATCCCTTGTGGAAAATAATGAATCCTCCACCAGGGATTATTTAAAAAAAAACAAAAACCCACACATTGTGTCAGGGCGGGGCTTAACATGCGGCAGGGGCAGGGTCAAACTGCTGCGAGGGCGGGGTTAAATCTGCCCCCCTACTTTTGTTCTTGGCCCTCCATGTGCCTCCCCCCCCCAAAAAATGAATCCTAGAGACGCCACTGCCTATAGTTGTCCGACTCCTCCTTACTACCTTTCTTGTGAATGGGCACAACATTCGCTAACTTCTAATCTTCTGGGACCAGTCCTGTTAACAATGATTGGTTAAATAAATCTGTTAATGGTTTTGCTAGTACACCACTAAGCTCTTTTAATAAGTTTGGGTGTATTCCATCAGGTCCCATTGACTTATTTGTCTTTACTTTTGACGGTTGAAATAGAACCTCTTCCTCTTTAAACTCACGTGTAACAAATGACTAATTTTCCCTTTTCCCTAACTGAAGTCCTTTCCTTCATTTTCATCTGTAAATACTGAAAAAAAAATATTAGTTTAGGCAGTCAGCTAGACCTTTATCATCATCTACATACCTTCCATTTTTGACAAAGCGATAGGAGGAAGTGACAGGACTAGCACTGCCGTGGAGGTGTGTGAGCAGAGGGGACAAATCAACTTGGCTGGGCCCCTGTGAGAGACAGCCGATGGACCCACCCTTGCTTCCCACACCTCCTACAGCAGATCTCTATACAGTGAGGAAAAAAGTATTTGATCCCCTACTGATTTTGAACGTTTGCCTACTGACAAAGAAATTATCAGTCTATAATTTTAATAGTAGGTGTATTTTAACAGTGAGAGACAGAATAACAAAAATAAATCCATAAAAATGCATGTCAAAAAAGATATAAATTGATTTTCGTCAATGAGTGAAATAAGTATTTGATCCCTTCGACTTAGTACTTGGTGGCTAAACGCCTGTTGGCATTCACAGAGGTCAGACGTTTCTTGTAGTTGGCCACCAGGTTTGCACACGTCTCAGGGGTGGATTTTGTCCCACTCCTCTTTGCAGATTCGCTCCAAGTCATACTTACTTCACTCATTGACAGGCAAATCAATTTATAACTTTTTTGACACTCGTTTTTCTGGATTCTCTTTTTTGTTATTCTGTCTCTCACTGTTAAAATGCACCTACCATTAAAATTATAGACTGATCATTTCCTTATGTGTGCAAACGTTCAAAATCAGAAGGGGATCAAATACTTTTCCCCCTCACTGTATAAAGCTGGGAAGCCAGCCAACACTAATGGCCCGGTCAGGTGCTTAAAGAGCCGCAGCGCCTGACTGGGCCCCTGTTCAGGAATAATACCCATCGGGTGGCCCTTAGTACATGAGCCATCCGATGTCGCATGTCCCTGTACTTTATTAAATTCCCTAAGTTTAATGTGTGACACTAGCTTTACTTACCTTACAGGACCTCGCTGAGGAGTTATGATGCCAGCTAATTTTGCGCATGCTCCTATCCTGCATCAGATTTCTGGACCCGTCAGATGTCCACATATGTGCAGCACAGGCCTTAGCAGATGCTGCGCCACCAACCGTGACAAGGCTACACCAGACATGATGTGGATCGAGATTTCCGACGGGTCTAGAAATCTGACACAACACTGTTCTGGCTAGGAAGAACACCGATTTTCTTATCAGCACGGACTCGGGGCTAACAATCAATAGCACCAGAAATTTGTCCCGGGGGCTTTTCAGCAGCTCAAGCCTGGTCATCCTCCAGCAATGCTTCTAAATCCATGCACATTCTACCTTGAGTGGGGCTGGTTTGGAGGCTGTCAGTCAGCATGAGGTATGTTCTCACCAGGCTAACAAGTCCCTCCTAGGGCAGAAACACCCTTTTTCTAGGTGGAACCAGGGGCGTATTAGCCGCGAGGCAAACAAGGCATTTGCCTTGGGCGGCATTTTTCAAGGGGCGGCAAAAAACGCTGCCCCCAAATGCCCAGGGCAAATGCCTTGTTAGCCTTGCGGCTAACAGACATACCGAGCGGGCGGGCGGCTGGCGAGGGAGCTCTTCCTCTGCTCAGCTCCCTCGCGCGCCGCAGAGTGAGGCTGGGAGCCGGGATATGACGCCATCTTCCGGCTCCCAGCCTCACTCTGGCGCGCGAGGGAGCTGAGCAGAGTGCTCAGAGGAAGAGCTCCCTCGCTAGCCGCCCGCCCAGCCCAGTCCGACCGGCAGCCACTGGACCACCAGGGTCAGACACACACACACAAAGACCCCAGCACCAAAGGTAAGGAGGTTGGGGTGGGGGGGGTTAAATAAAAAAAAAAGTTAATGTGAGTGATTGTGTGTGTGTCTGACTGTGTGTGTATGTATGTGTGTGTGTCTGACTGTGTGTGTGTTTGTGTCTGACTGTGTGTGTTTGTGTCGGACTATGTTTGTGTCTGTGTATGTGTCTGACTGTGTGTGTTTGTGTCTGACTGTGTGTGTGTTTGTGTCTGACTATGTTTGTGTCTGTGTATGTGTCTGACTGTGTGTGTTTGTGTCTGACTTTGTGTTTGTGTCTGACTGTTTGTGACTGTGTGTGTGTATGTGTCTGACTGTGTGTGTTTGTGTCTGACTGTGTGTGTGTGTCTGACTGTGTGTGTATGTGTATTTAGAAGGTGGGGCAGGGGGGAAGGGTTGGGTGGGGTGGCGCGGGGGGAGGAGGGCGCCTGAGTTTTGTCCTGCCTAGGGTAGCACAAAACCAGGATACACCACTGGGTGGAACTACCCATTTTGGACACTGCTTGTGATGCAAATTACCCTCCCTCCCCCTATCCCATTTTCATACTTCCTAAAGTTGTACGGTATGGGAACTGTTGGGAATTCACCAAGACGTAGCAAGTTTTATACTAAAGAAGCTGAATTTTAAACATTCTTTAATTCAGCTATTTTGCAGCTCACAGATTTTATCCTAAAACGTTCAATTCTCTGGTGGATTTCCAAGTCCCACCTATAATCTAGTTTAGTGAATAACCATATGTGGTGGCTCTGCAGCGCCTTCTATTGACTTAAATGAAATAGTTCCTTTTATTTATTTTTGCTTTTTCTCATATCCAAAAGAGTTTCTTGCATTATATATTTGATGGGTGAATTCTGATTGCTTGTTCTCAAATGTTTGTTTACAAATGCTTTTTACCACATTTAAAGTGGCTCTGGCACCAATGAGGTTCTTTACATAAAGAACTTCTGTTGGGCATCCGGTTTCCATGGGTCAAGGGAAGATGGATTTTATTTACATGAACCCGTACCATTCTCTTCAGCTTCTGGCACTTCAGCTGCCAAGAGTATTTGTCAGCACTAGCATAGAGGTCTATAGAGTAGTTTTGGGAGGTCATAGTCTATTTACATTGGTAGGAGATTCATCTATAAACATTCAAACTCCTCTCTGATAATGTTCTTCACCCCCCCGTCACTCCCTCCCCTGTCCCTGTCAGGGTGGCAGTGCGAGGACCGGGACCCAGTATGCCTGATTTTCAGAGTAGGAGTCACAGTGTGGAAGTGGATCATCAGGGCCTGGTGCAGGGTAACCACATGCCCTCTGGTGTTGAGCACCAGCATTTGCGCAGCCACATACCAGAACCCTGATGAAGCTACAGCGGATCCCAGGAACTTGATATCCAGACCTCCCAGAGCTGAATAGGGAGGCTCTGCAGCAAGAATGTATCCAGTACAGAAACAATGCAAGGCTAGGATAGTCACCAAACATGAAAACACGACAGAACTAGTAGAACCCAGAACCAGAGAAGGATAGGAAGCTAAACCCAGAACATGTACACAATACATAAGGGAAAATTAACTAAACAGGGGCAGGACAGGACTGTACATGGACTGGGAATACAAACTAAAACAAGACAAGATATGATAGGCAAAACAAGAGGAGAAATAACTAAGTACTAATATGAAAATCATGGGGATTTAGTTACATTATATGATCATACATTGAATAAGCCTGCCACAACGCCGATGTACCCCATATTCGGCAAGTCCTACACTGCCTAATGTTCGCTAAAAGAACCATACTAAACCACAATAGCACTTACCTGCAAGAAATTGCAGAAGGCTTGAGCAGCCGCCTGCAGGACACTGACACAAAAGGAATGATGGAAAACAAACGGGTGTGGCAACATAAAGCAAACATTTAAAGGAAACCTGGACACTGGGAATTCCAGGGACGGATTACAGGAATGAACCCAGAAAAACTCAGCATAAAGAAAACCAGACATAGAATAAAAAAACAAAAAAAAATAAACAAGAATTGTAAAAAAAAACAAAAAAAAACTGGATACCAGAGACCAAAGCCAGACATCTCCGCATGATGTGACAGTCCCATAGTGTTCTCCACCCCCCCCCCATCCCTGTATCATAGTGTTCTTCACCCCCCCCATCCATGTACCATAGAGTTCTTCCCCTCCCCATAGTGTTCTTTTCCACCCCCAATCGAGAGCGAGAGAGAGAGAGAGAGAGAGAGAGAGAGAGAGAGAGAGAGAGAGAGACACCTCGCTCCCCAGTGTGTCTCCTGGTAGCGTGGCTGAGCGGAGCAGTGCACACCGTGCTACAGGAGATTCCGTCTCTATTATATAAATAATAATGGATGCCAGAATGCCCTGTTAGAAACTTATTTTATTCTTAGTTAAAGGAAAAAAGTTTTTTTTCTTTATTCTACAAAAACTGCAGACTTCAATAAACTTGACAATTTTATAAATTAATCTTGTGATACCCCTTGGTTTTCAAGCAGATAACTTGTCCTGTTTCTTAATAGTTTGATTAGCTCAGTGTGCTAAATTCAATAGCCAGGCAATTGCCCAGAAGAGCACCTGCTTTGCAAAAACTTCTCATTGGCCTGCATTGAGAAATCTACAATTATACAGCTACAGCAAGCCTGTCCTGGGTTAGAATAGTAAAGCAAATTTGTACAAAACAAAACTGGAATAATATTTCTTTCATGAGTTAAAAAGTCTACATTTCTTGAATTTGAAAGGGCAGAGCCTCACTCCTGATCACTACATTCTGTGTTATATTCCTTCTCTAGAAGAACTGGGGACATAGGTATCGCATTATCATTGGTGGAACCTCCAGCTGGTCAATTAGCTGCATACGTCCCAGGTCTCTCAACACTTTCCAGATCGTCAAGCGAGCCTGAGACTTCAGTGACCTGACAAGACCTGCAAAAGATTAAAAGGAGAAAAAAAAAAAAAGATAAAATCACTGACCGGAATATTTATGAAAGCGAGAATGATCAATGAATTTCAAATTTTGGCTAAAATAGCACAACTGTAAAAGCTCTTCAAGTCAGTAAAGCATTCCCTTTGATTACTTTTGTCTTAAAGGAACACTAAAGTGTCAGAAATACAAATGCGTATTCCTGACACTATTTGTTGAAATACAAATTTAAACATAACACAGCAGGGGGTTTGTGGTTCCCTTTATGTTGTGAGTTTCTTTCCCCTGACCTCATCAATTCATGGGTCCCTCGGATACCCTCTTGGACCCATGATTGGATATTAAGACTGTGGGTGGTACTGACTGGGATGACGTGGGTCTTCTCATGGCTACGATCTGAGTGATGTGTATCACTCCGGTCCACATCGATTGCCTTCACCTGGGACATGCCTATATATACACACACGAGACTACTTCAAATTCACTGTCTAACCCTGATGAAGGTGCACGTGGATTTGCACCGAAAAAGTGTGGTAACTGGCTAATTCTAATAAAGCCTATAGATATACATACTTATACTATTTTTATGGTATGTCAATTGTGGTGTCTACCACTTTTCTCTACCCTGCAACTTAGATTCAGGTATAGGAGAAGCATTATAAGGCTTGTATTAATGTCCCATTATGGTTGTAGCACTTTATAAATTATTTTGTTATTTGAAAAAATATACTGTTTTTATTTTCCAGTAGGCATCCCATCACAGTTTGTGAGAGGCGTGCATTTTTTTTCTGTTTTTTTTCTTAGTCTACGTAGGATTAAGCCGAGGCACCCATGGAGTGCCTCACTGGTGTGCAGATCCTGTGGATAGAGACACTAACCTCATCATGTGTCTCTCAATGGATTCAGTTTTTTCATTTTGTTCTATTTTGGTTTAAAGAACAGTTTTGTTTCCCTGCGACCCCCCCTTACTGGTTTTACACACCTTTCTCCAGCGCTACATGGGCCTTGTCGCAGCTCACCACGCCCACTTCGCTGAGATAAAGCTTCATGACCTCAGTCAACTCAATGCATTCCCATAGGAAAGCATTGGTAGACTATCATGCATGCACAGAAAAACGCCACGCTTCGCCAGTCAGCATCTCCTCATATAGATGCATTGACGCAATGCATCTCTATGTAAAAGTGCATCGATTCCATGCAGAGCATTGAGACGTTGAACATTTATGCAGCACTGACACAAAAAGCACCTCTAGATGCAGTCTCAATGATTGCCACTGGAGGTTTCCATAGGCAGCAGTTTTCTCAGAAAAGGCAGCGCTTACATTTAAAAGGCTGCAAGGATATACTATAGATAACAGAACAACTACAGTTGTCACTCAGACAGCCAATAGAACTGCTTCATGGGTCAGTGCCACTGGTGTACATACCGCGGTCACAGCTGCGACCGGGCCCGTCACTCCAGGGGGCCCGGCCGCCCTGCGGACCCCTGCAACCAGGTACTCGCCATCACCATTTGTCGCCCTTGCCAGGGCGGCAAACCGCCGGGGCCGCCGTCCAAGGGGTCCATCGGGTGGCCCATGCTGTCAGGGCCACCCAATGGAGACGGATTGTCAGGGGGCACTGCTTTAATAACGTGACTGGGTCCCTGTGATGAGATCAGACAGCTGAGAGGAAGTGACTGCAACACACAGACCGCGCGGGAGTCAGAGTGGGAACTCTGACTCCCATGCACCTGAGCCACCACTGGACCCCAGGAAAAGTCACCCTCCTGAACCTAAAAGGTAGGAAACAGGAGGGTGACAAACATTTTGTGTGTTTGTATGTATGTCTTTGCATGTGTGTGTGTGTGTGTCTGCCGGGGAGGGGCCCACGGGTCAGTTTCGCACCGGGGCCCCATGGATTGTGTGTACGCCACTGGTCAGTGCTGCACTGTGTTCAGCGTCTCTACGCTCTGCATGAAGGCTCTGAACTTTCCAAATAGAAATGCACTGAAGCAATGTAGCTCTATGAGGAGATGCTGATTGGTGGAGAGTGGCGCTTTAGCACGCATGTGCAATAGCCTCCCAAGGATATCCAATATGACAGAATTGGATTTGCTGAGATCGTCAAATTCGATGATCTCAGCCAAAAAGGTGGAGCAGGAGTGGGGTCAGCTGTGACAGACCTGTGCATGCTGAATAAATGGTAAGCTGTAATACCTTTTATTGGGGGGATGGGGGACTAGCCACCTAAAATGCATTTTAAACACTGTAGTGTCAGGAATACCACTATAGTGTTCGTTTAAGGATACGTTACCTCTTTCTCTCAGTATAAATTCCTCTGTCTCCTTATTCAAATAAGATCTTCCAAATACGCTATCAATGCCTGGTAAGTAAATGTTGGCACCAAAATCAATGAGAAGTTTTACAAAAGCTGTCTTACAGTGATGTAGAAGACAGAATTCTATAACAGAACTGGACTGCTTCATGAATTTATTGTCCATACAGTTATAATCTGGATCAGCCCCATATAAAAGAAGAGTTCTAAAACACTCCAAGTGCTCATACAGAGCTGAAAGGTACAACGGTCCAGTGGAGACTGCTTTTGGACTATTGCAGATAGAGATCTTCGTCCTGACATTGGCTGCTGCCCTATATTCCAAGAGCTTTTTCAGAATGCTGTTTTTTCCATCCCGAGATGCCATTAAAACAGGAGTGCTATTATTATAGGGACTCCCACTAGGGTTGGCACCAGCCTTCAGTAACTCTTTAACACCGTCAAAATGGCCAGCATGCACTGCAGAAAAGAGAGGTGTTTGGGCCTTTGCATCAAGGCTGTCCACTTCAGCGCCATTAGCCAAGAGGATCCGAAGACACTGTAAAGAGCCCAAAGATGCAGCCAGATGTAGAGGAGTCACTGAATTACCCCATCCACACCGACTGTTTATCGATTTCTTGTATAAATCTTGTGACAGCAATTCGTTCAAATATTGTGATTTGTCTATTGCCACGGCAGCATATAGTTCGCGGCCTTCTGCATGGTCATCTTCATATCGCTTGAGGTTTAGCATGGTGAATCTTCTATTTACACCGTTCTACAGGTTACCAGTTAAAAAAGGAGACTTACATTTCTTCTTCTAACCTGATGTAAGTAAAGAGAAAGAAAAATGTACTTAAAAAGAATTTAGTTGTAATAGAAACAAAAGAGAATTTGGGGGCACACTTGGAACATGCATTTCTAAGCAGTGGTGCTGCTGCAAAGACCAAAATACAGTCATAGGAAAAAGTACACCCTCTTTGAATTCTCTGGTTTTACATATAAGAACATAATAATAAAGTATTTAACCCGGAATGATAATCACCTGTTCCTTAGCAGGTGTTAAAATTAGGTCAATACAACCTCATATTAACAGCAAAACACAACATATAATACACACAGTGTCATGATTTAAATTTAAAAAAAATAAGCAAAAGTAGAGAAGCTGTGTGGAAAAATCTAAGTACAATAAAATTAGATTAAATTAGCTTTGGTGATTCTCAAATCTAAATCATATTACAGTGTATATGATAAATGTATTATATTGAATAGTTATTACAGTGTATGATAAATGTATTATATTGATACAGTTATTACAGTGTATATGGTAAATGCATTATATTGATACAGTTATTACAGTGTATATGGTAAATGTATTATATTGATAGTTATTACAGTGTATATGATAAATGTATTATATTGATATAGTTATTACAGTATATATGATAAATGTATTATATTGTACAGTTATTACAGTGTATATGGTAAATGTATTATATTGTATAGTTATTACAGTGTATATGGTAAATTTATTATATTGATAGTTATTACAGTGTATATGATAAATGTATTATATTGATAGTTATTACAGTGTATATGATAAATGTATTATATTGTATAGTTATTACAGTGTATATGGTAAATTTATTATATTGATAGTTATTACAGTGTATATGATAAATGTATTATATTGATATAGTTATTACAGTGTATATGGTAAATGTATTATATTGATAGTTATTACAGTGTATATGATAAATGTATTATATTGATATAGTTATTACAGTGTATATGGTAAATGTATTATATTGATAGTTATTACAGTGTATATGGTAAATGTATTATATTGTATAGTTATTACAGTGTATATGGTAAATGTATTATATTGTATAGTTATTACAGTGTATATGATAAATGTATTATATTGATATAGTTATTACAGTGTATATGATAAATGTATTATATTGATAGTTATTACAGTGTATATGGTAAATTATATTGTATAGTTATTACAGTGTATATGGTAAATGTATTATATTGATAGTTATTACAGTTTATATGATAAATGTATTATATTGATATAGTTATTACAGTGTATATGGTAAATGTATTATATTGATATAGTTATTACAGTGTATGATAAATGTATTATATTGATATAGTTATTACAGTGTATATGGTAAATGTATTATATTGATACAGTTATTACAGTGTATATGGTAAATGTATTGTATTGTATAGTTATTACAGTGTATATGATAAATGTATTATATTGATATAGTTATTACAGTGTATATGGTAAATGTATTATATTGTATAGTTATTACAGTGTATATGGTAAATGTATTATATTGTATAGTTATTACAGTGTATATGGTAAATGTATTATATTGTATAGTATAGTTATTACAGTGTATATGGTAAATGTATTATATTGTATAGTTATTACAGTGTATATGGTAAATGTATTATATTGGTATAGTTATTACAGTGTATATGGTAAATGTATTATATTGATAGTTATTACAGTGTATATGGTAAATGTATTATATTGATAGTTATTACAGAGTATATGGTAAATGTATTATACTGATAGTTATTACAGTGTATATGGTAAATGTATTATATTGGTATAGTTTTAACAGTGTATATGGTAAATGTATTATATTGGTATAGTTATTACAGTGTATATGGTAAATGTATTATATTGGTATAGTTATTACAGTGTATATGGTAAATGTATTATATTGTATAGTTATTACAGTGTATATGGTAAATGTATTATATTGGTATAGTTATTACAGTGTATATGGTAAATGTATTATATTGTATAGTTATTACAGTGTATTTGGTAAATGTATTATATTGATAGTTATTACAGTGTATATGATAAATGTATTATATTGATAGTTATTACAGTGTATATGGTAAATGTATTATATTGTATAGTTATTACAGTGTATATGGTAAATGTATTATATTGATAGTTATTACAGTGTATATGGTAAATGTATTATATTGTATAGTTATTACAGTGTATATGGTAAATGTATTATATTGATAGTTATTACAGTGTATATGATAAATGTATTATATTGATAGTTATTACAGTGTATATGGTAAATGTATTATATTGTATAGTTATTACAGTGTATATGGTAAATGTATTATATTGATAGTTATTACAGTGTATATGGTAAATGTATTATATTGTATAGTTATTACAGTGTATATGGTAAATGTATTATATTGATAGTTATTACAGTGTATATGGTAAATGTATTATATTGTATAGTTATTACAGTGTATATGGTAAATGTATTATATTGTATAGTTATTACAGTGTATATGATAAATGTATTATATTGTATAGTTATTACAGTGTATATGGTAAATGTATTATATTGTATAGTTATTACAGTGTATATGGTAAATGTATTATGGTTTTAGTGCAGAGTAGCAGTAAATCAGGTCCATCCCCCATTATTACACATTATCCCAGATAGGTGAAGCTGTGCCTGCTGCAGCCTGACACTGGACACTTCTTACCTCCATTCCTCCGGACTAGGCCCCGTGCCTGCGAGTTATCGTGCTCTGGCTGCCCAGGCCGCCCCAGCCCTGCTCCGCACACTGAGACTCCTGTACCACCTCCCCCCAGCCACCGTGTGACTGACAGCGCAACCAACCAATCAGCAAGCAGCCCCAGGCAGTAGTACGGAGAACGCGATCAACCAATGAAATAGTAGTAGCAGGAAGATGGCCAAAATATTCTACCATTGGCTCAGCAACTGATTGATGGCGGTATCAGCCAATCAGAGCGCAGAGCACTCACCCCCAGGCTTTATTTACTTCCTTTTATTGTGTATCAGTAGTGAATGCACAGTGCAGTGTGTCACAGAGCTCTTTGCTGGTATGTCTAGCCTGGTTTCAGTCACTGGCAGGGTGAAAGGAATAATAAATAAAGGGCAAGGCTTACCAATGAGAAATGGTACATTAGTTCAGCAAAGTTCTACATTTAGAGAAATCAGCAGAATATGCCCTCTGATTATCATGTGATTGTGTCAAATGTAGGTTTCTGCTCTAAAACCACTCCAGCTGTGCCTTAATAAACCTGTCAGTGCAGTATCTGCAAATTCAGTGGTTCAAATTGTATCTAATGCTTAAACTAAATATACTGTCAAAACTGGCAACACACCTCCACTAATTTGGTATCACATAGGGTTACCATATTCTAGAAAGTAAAAAAAAAAGAGAGAACACCTACAGATTCTTGCAGGCTGGAATTTAGTCACAGGAGTGCAAAGAAGACCAAGGTGCCACCTCCATGTGTCTCAATCCCCTAGCCCCCCACCCATGTGTCTCAATCCCCTAGTCCCCCATGTGTCTCAATCTCCTAGCCCCCCATGTGTCTCAATCCCCCAGCCATCCATGTGTCTCAATCCATCAGGCCCCCCATTTGTCTAATTGTCTGCGTCCTCAGCTCCCCGTGTGTCTCATTGTCGCAGCCCCCCCACATGTCTCATTGACCAGCCCCCAATGTGTCTCAATCACCCTGCCAAGGCCGGTGCAAGGATTTGTGCAGCCCTAGGCAAAATAAAAATTTGCCCCCTCCCATGTGACATCAAAATGCCCCACCCATATGATCTGCCATCTGAACTAACACCAGTGCTGCACACAGTGTGTGTTTACATTAAAAAGCCTGCAGGGACAGGCTATAAACACCAGAACCACGTCATTAAACTGCAGTGGTTCTGGGTACTATAGTGTCCCTTTAATGTGAGGTAAATTAGAGATTAGTGTCACTAATAATATACTAGATTGCCTACTTACAACCAGATGAGGATGGTGATGGGCTCTGGCTGCAGTTTGCCTCCACTGGTTTGGTGTGGAACAGGCTCTCTGGAGGCTGTTTCTAACTGTAGTCGCAAAATTCAATGTTCTGGGAGAACGGGAAGCAGTTCCATTTTTTGGGGCCCCTTACACAGCTCAAGGTCTGGACCCCAGGGCCTGACAGTGAGTATGCCCATAAGTCTACCTAGATGTTCCACCCATGAGTTTGCTCACAGGGAGTGGAGTGTGTAGAGCAGGGGCGGACTGACCACTCGGGCATATCGGTCATGGACCGAGGGCCCGAGGCAGTCAGGGGCCCGGCAGCACAGCCTTGCTCCAGCTGGAGAGATCAGAGATCTCTCCAACTGGAACGGCAAAATTAAAAAAAAATAAAACTATTTCATTTATAGGTTGTGGGGCCCCTGATGCAGCTTGGGGCCCCACAACCTACCGCCCTGTAAATCACCCCCTATGAGACCTGGCAGCTTCAGCAGCTCTCTGCCAGGTCTCCTTCTCCCAGTCCCGGTGCTCTGTGTGATGGGAGAGGGACAGGAAGTACTCCTCTCTCCTCTCACACAGAGCCCAGCGAGGGGAAGGAGCAGCAGCCAGGGAGAGCAGAGGAAGCACAGGTAGGCTCTAATCACCCCCTCCCCCGTCACTAGTCACCCCCCCCACTGTTACTAGTCACCCCCCTGTCACTAGTCACCCCCCTGTCACTAGTC
>OW240920.1:64922999-64971139 GCA_933207985.1 Pelobates cultripes
CCCTCACTCTGCCACCTGTCACAACCTCCCACACTCTTCCACCTGTCACCTTCTCCCTCACACACTGTCACCTGTCACATATGCATTCACACAGACACTATATACAAAAAAGCACATGTAGTCATCCCGACATGCACAAGTGCATTCACACAGACTCAAATACAAACATGCATTGATACACAGGTCTTCACAATATACACATCCAAAGGAATGCTGTATTATGAGTTATATTTAACATTTATTTAATGCACATATATTTGGCCTTCAAAGGGCCTGGGATCTAATTTTGCCCGGGGGCCCCAAAGGCTCTCAGTCCGCCCCTGGTGTAGAGGATGTGTTATGTGTTATTGTAGAGGATCTAATGTGTGTGCTTATGGAATGTAGTGTGTAGGGATACTAGTTTGTGTAGGTGATGCAGTGTGTTTGTGTGTAGTGGAAGCAGTGTGTTTTTGTGTAAGGGATAGAAAGCAGTGTGTATTTGTGTATAAGGGATGTATTGTGTGTTTCTGGTTGTGTGTAAGGGATGCATTGTGTGTTTCTGTGTATGTGTGTAGAGGATCTAATGTGTGTGCCTATGGAATGTAGTGTATAGGGATACTAGTTTGTGTAGGTGATGCAGTGTGTTTGTGTGTAGTGGAAGCAGTGTGTTTTTGTGTAAGGGATAGAAAGCAGTGTGTGTTTGTGTATAAGGGATGTATTGTGTGTTTCTGGTTATGTGTAAGGGTTGCATTGTGTGTTTCTCTATGTGTAAGGGAAGCATGTTGTGTTTCTGTGTGTGTAGGGATGCATTGTGTGTGTGTGTGTGTGCGTAGTGTGAAAGAGCTCCCTTCCCTGCCCTGCCCCCTGTCATATAGAGCGCTCCCTTCTGTCCCTTACAGCTCTCCTCTGCCCTTAGTGGTCTCTCTTCTCCTCCCCTCCCTTAGTGGTCTCTCCTTTTCTCCGACTTTCCATTAGTGGTCTTTCGTCTCCCCCTTAGTGATCTCTGCTCTCCTCTGCCCTCCTTTCCATTAGAGGTCTCTCCTCTCCTCCCCCTTCCATTAGTGGTCTCACCCCTCCCCTCCATCCCTTTGTGGTCTCTGTTCTCCCCCCACCCTCCCTTAGTGGTCTCTCCTCACCCACCCTCCCCTAGTGGGTCTCTCGGCCTCTAGTGATCTCTCCCCCCCTCTCCTCCTGCCCCCCACCCTCCCTGAGTGGTCTCTCTCACCCTCCCACGTTCTTCCTCACCTCCCCTCCTCATTGGACTCTCCCCATCGTTCTTTACCCACCCTGTGGTTCCCTCATCCCCATTTGTGCTCTCCTCTCATCCCTCACCGCTACCTCCCTCACTCCCTCCCCTTATGGCTGTGTAGCATTGCCGAAGCTCCTCTCTGGTCTGCGGTACAGGAGTTTCTGTTTCCTGTACCCCCCGGATATGTCTCATCCCCAGCCCCCCATGTGTCTCAGTGCCCCAACTCACCAATGTGCCTCACTTAAAGCCCCCCATGTGTCTCAATTCACCTGCACCCCTTAATGTCTCTATCATCCAGCTTCACCATGTGTCTCAATCCCCCAGACTCCCCATTTGACTCATTCCCCTTCCATGTGTATTTGTGTATTGTATTGGTGTTTGAATGCTGGGATGTATGGACATATACACATACACTGCCACACACAAATACACAAATATCCTGACATAAATACACCCACACCCACACACACACATTGACCCATTCAAACACTCAGTGACCCATACACACACACACAAATACACACTGAGCCATCCGCGCTCAATGACCCATATATACACAGTCACACACACACACAGTGATCCATACATACACACTGACCCCCACACACAGTGACCCATAAACACACTCTGACCCCCCACAACCCCACAAACAGTGACCCATGCACACACACTGACCCCCCCACACAGTGACCCATACATACACACACTGCGACTTATACATACACAGTGACCCACACACACAGTGACCCATACACACAGTGATTCACACACACACAATGACCCATACACACACACAGTGATCAACCCTCCCTCCCCCCACACACACACTGACAAATACATATACACACATGCAGTGATTCATACAGTCCCACCTTCAGTGCAGGATTATGCACATGCCACTCTGGCAAGCACATGAACTAGCTCCTACATGCCGGTCACGTGCTGCTGGGAGTGACCTACAACTACGAACCGCCCGTTGTTTACTTCCCTGTACTACATTTCCCATGTAGCATTGCCCTATCTACTCCCGATCACATGATATCTAAATCTTATAAAATTTTGTGATATGTAAGCCTCGTTTTTTATATACAAATACATTATTTGGTACCCAAAAGTGTTGCCTATACAACTGCAAAGATTCAACTTGTTTTAAGCATGTTTTAAAAATGTGTTTTAATACTTGTCTGTAATTGGTGGAATCGTTTTTTGGCACCAATTTTAACCACTGTGTATTCTTATAAATACTGTTTCATGCCAGGTATATTGTTTTATTACCATTTTGATAAAGCCTTAAAGGTGAAACGCGTTAATGGTTTTATGTTGTTTATTTTAAACAATAAAAGTTTTTTGGTTCCCTTTTCTATAGGACCAATTTTCCACTTATTTTATTGTAATTTATATACACTTCTATTTACATTTTTCCTGGCATTTTATTGTATCCTGATTCAAGAAATCCATAGGTGGGGATAATTCCACCAGAGCTGTGTCAATAGAGCAGTATTTCCTGCTCTACACTTGTGAGTATATATTATTTTATTTTAACTATTTTATTTATTTTCCAACTGAGAGCACTATTGCTGTTTTTTATACATATATTGTGGAGTACGACGGAACCAAGCCGGACGGACTCATCTCTCCAGTATATCCTTTAGCGGGGATCATACCGCTAAATGCCCTCCTTCCTAGAGCTGGCCTAAGCTATGCCAAATGTGAGTGTATTATCCTCCTTTTTATTTATTTTACCTTTGGATCTATAATATTTCACCAGCAGTGGCCAAGGACAGTTAGGTATTGTCATGCATGAAAAAGGGCATTCATTCTCGGGACAAGAATATAATTTTGCCTCTTTATAAATCACTGGTAAGACCCCATATTGAATTTGCTGTGCAATTTTGGGCACCTGTTCTAAAGAAGGATATTATGGCACTAGAAAAAGTGCAGAGGCGGGCTACAAAATTAATAAAAGGAATGCAACATATCGGCTATGAAGAAAGGTTAACAAATTTAAACCTATTTAGTTTAGAAAAAGTCGCCTGAGAGGGGATATGATAACATTATACAAATATATTCGGAGCCAATACAAACCATTGTGTGGAAATCTATTCACAAACCGGACTTTACATAGGACACGAGGCCATGCGTTTAGACTGGAAGAAAGAAGATTTCGTCTAAGGCAAAGGAAAGGTTTTTTTACTGTAAGAACAATCAGGATGTGGAATTCTCTGCCTGAAGAAGTGGTTTTATCAGAGTCCATACAGATGTTCAAACGGCTACTAGATGCATACTTGCAAGAACAGAATATTCAAGGATATAATCTTTCAATGTAGGGTAATAACTGCTTGATCCAAGGATAAATCTGACTGTCGTTCTGCGGTCAAGAAGGAATTTTTTTCCTAGCTTGTTGCAAAATTGTGCTTCAAACTGGTTTTTTTTGCCTTCTTTTGGATCAACAGCAAAAAACCAATGTGAGGTAGGCTGAACTTGATGGACGCAAGTCTCTTTTCAGCTATGTAACTATGTAACCATTGGCAGTCTGTCATGTTTTTTCTTCACATATACGGACTATCTACAACCTGGATGGATCCACTCCTGAGGATTGTACACAAAACCCATCCAAATATAAGTGAGACGTATTATTAAACATTTATACTACTTGAATGGACTTTATTTATGTTTCTTTTTTTCTGTTGTTTCAATTGTTTATTATTGTTGTCTATCTATTCAGACTATTAGGTCTGATTTCTACGATACCAATTTCTATACTTTAGCGATGCCCTCACCCCCTCCTTTTCTTCTTTCTTATTTTGTGAACTACATATTGTACACATACACAAACGCTTGTACAGTCACATACATAATCACAATTACATACACAGTGCATACCCAGACAGTCAAATACACAAACTTACACAGTCGTATACATACCATATCCGTCATATATACAGTCACACACACAGCCAGTTACATGCTTACACAGTGCAAGTAATAACAGTCATACACACATACACAAAGTCCTTAGGTCAGCACAAACACTGGCACATACATACATAGGCACACAATCAGAAACACGGTCACATACATAGGCACAAACTCACAAACACGGTCACATACATAGGCACACAATTGCAGATTCAGGGTCACACTGATACACAGACAGATAGACAGGTACATGGGTGTATTCATGGAAATGGGATTCAGGTAAAGGGAATATGACAGGGTAGGTATGTGGTGTTACACCAGCAGAGTAATGCTTATGTAACACCATCTATACCCAGCAGCATTTTACCCAGCCACAGACTGGGTGACTTTCTGTAGCTGGAAGCTCATCAAGGCTGTATTTCAATGCAGCCACTCACTCTCTTACCTTGTAGCTGCCTCTGTTTCCATGCATTTCCCCTTCTCTCCGGCTCTCGGACGCCCAGTCGCCTGTCTCTGGTGACCCAGTGCTGGCCTCTGGTGGTCTAGAGGTGAGTAGCAGGGAGTGCACTATATCTCTTTGTGCAGATCAGAATTTCTCCCTCGCGGTTCTGGCACTTAGTGTTGAGTCAGAGCGCAGGCTGGAAATACCTGAGGCTGCACTCTGACTCACTAATTGAGCGCCTGAACCATGAGGGAGAAGTTATTAGGAGCTAACTTCACCTGTTGCTGGCTCGCACCATTGGACCACCAGGGTATAATTTTTAATTTAATATGATGGTCTTAGCTTGCGAGCTGTGTTGGCTGCTAGGGTACCCCTGTTGTTATGGCTCCCTGTGCAACCGCACAGCTCGCACACCCCAAAGGCTGGCCATGTATTTAGCAGTCCAGTGCCCAACAATGAAGCTTATGGTGTGGCTCAAATCCTGCAGGACTACTAACGGGAACGGCGTTACTGCTCTGGAAAAAGTGCAGGAACGCTGTTCCCATGCGTTCATGCAGGAGTCGATCTCATGCAGTTTATCTCTGGTTTTAGATAAACTGCAATAATTACCTTGCAGGACTAAGATTGCCTCTACTGGCTGTCAATCAGACAGTCACTAGAGGCATTTCCTGCTTGCTATGCGTCTTTTGATCTTTTAATGTTGGACGTCCTCACGCTTTGCATGAGGACATCCAGCGTCGGTTAAATCCCCAGAGGAAAGCATTGAAGCAATGTTTTCCTATGGGGGGGACAATGTACTACTACCCCTCCCCCACTCCATTTTTAACTTTTAGGGAGAGAGGATGGTTGCTCCTCCCAGCAGGTGATGTGACTTAAATCAAATGTGATTTGGTGACTCATTGACTCAAATAACTCATTCACTGAACAGCGAGGAAGCATGGTAATCTGCACACACCAGCGGTGCATACCATAAACACACTCAATATAGTGATGGCATGCAGGTATGGTCAGGGCAATCTTTTGATCTTCCTACTGGCCACAGGATCTGCAAGACACCCCTCGGAGCCAACACTTCAGGCAAATACCAATTCACCTTACTATACAGTCAGATTAAGCTGTGCGAGACAGACAGAAAGAGTACGAAAGAGACAGTTTGTCTGACCAAGGGAGACAACCAGAAACTGTGAGTCACTGAGACCAATAACATACTATGAGAGACAGTAGAGACTGATAATTAAAGATTATAAGGGAAAGACAGACAGACTGTAAAAGACCAAGTTTGAGGGATTGACACAAAGCAAAACAGAAAAGGCGACTGACACAAACTGTTAGAAGCTTGCACCCACATGGATAAGGTGGAGGGGAGGTTGTAATCTGGGCACAGAGCTTTTGTATTCTCCTTCACAGGCAATATGTTTTGGAACAGTCATTCAAGTTGAGTTTTGAATTCCCTGCTTCAGGGGACTTTGAAGAAGGCATATGCAGTTACTCCTACAATCACTCCTTTGTTGGATTTATTAAAACCAAATTCATGAAGAAAGATGGATAACTAAGGTCTCTGTAGGAAAATGATAACTTAAACAAAAGTAAAGTTTTACAATTCCTACAAAGACCTTGGAGTGCTATGCATCCTTTTTGTTTTCCCATTACTTAACTGCTGGATTCGACCAGGACTATATTGGTTTTGTCAGTCCATGAGCGCAAGTCATTAAGAGTGAGACAATATTTGCATAATAAGGCAACAAACTTTATATTTGTTTTTGTATAGGCTGCTGCTCTGGATGTCGAGAGACATATTATTACAGCAGAAGAAAAATCACATAGCCTGGCTTTACCTTCACTTTGCCCAGTATAGCCAAGTTATGCATTTCCCACCACCTAAACGACAAGTGGAATTCCAAAAATAGGAATGTTAAATACAGATATTTCTAGATCGAATAAAGAGTATGTTATAAAAAATATTTGGAGAAAAATGCTTGTATTTGCAGGCACTGACCATTTCAGAGATCATCTTGTCCCTTAATAAATATGACAAATACTTTGAAAATACATTGCTTCAAGCCTAATTTAGAAATGCAGGATCCAATTGTTTAAGTTTAAAATTGTCACTTCCTCACTTAAAGGACACTTAAATCTCATTGAAATGGTCTGGGTGGTCTAGCGATTTCCCTAAATTAAAGGGTTCTATTATTTCAGTTATATTCTAGCTAGGAATGATGCAAAGCTATGCTAACCTTCAGCCAGGGTAGATGCCAGTTGAGGAGGTTCCAATCCTTCAATCCAGAAATGATCTTAACACTGCAAAAGGCATGCCATAGACTAGCACTCACCATGGTAGAACAAAAAAAAATTAATGACACCAGGCAAAGAAACAACACAGGGGTCACCACAATGATCCTAATGGATTTCAGACACTTAGGTCCTTAAAGGAACAATTCCTTGTTCCTATGAGAAACACCTAAGAGTCTGAAAGGCGATAGGTTTGTGGCTTCCCCTGTTTTTCAGTTTTGTGCCAAAAAAACTTATTTCTACCATGATGAGCACTAGGCCAGTGATGGCGAACCTTTTTGAGCCCGAGTGCCCAAACCGCAATACATGCCAACTTTTTTTTCCTCAAAGTGCCAACATGGCAATTAAACCTGAATACTGAGGTTTAAGTTTAGAAAAAAACTACTCGTACAGTTGTCCAAACTAATTAACAACTTTTGTTTTAAAAGAACACTACAGAGTTCAATGATACAAATTTTAAATTATGATATAAATAGATAAAATTAAGCACCGTCCGCTAAATACACACAGTCAGATTGCTAAATACACATACAGACTGCTAAATACACATACAGACTGCTAAATACATACACTGCTGAGTACACACACTCACAGACTGCTGGGTACACACACACAGACTGCTGAATACACACACACTGATGAGTACACAAGAGACTGCTGAATAGATACACACACAGACACACAGACTGCTGAGTACACACACACACAGACTGCTGAATACATACACTGCTGAATACACACACACAGTCTGCTGAATATATACACTGCTGAGTACACAGTCCGCTAAATACACACAGACTGCTAAATACATACACTGCTGAGTACACACACACAGAGACTGCTGAGTACACACACTCACAGACTGCTGAGTACACACACACACACACACACACACACACAGACTGCTGAATACACACATACTGATGAGTACACAAGAGACTGCTGAATAGATACACACACAGACACACAGACTGCTGAGTACACACACAGAGACTGCTGAATACATACACTGCTGAATACACACACACACAGTCTGCTGAATATATACACTGCTGAGTACACACACACTGCTGAGTACACACAGACTGCTGAATACATACACACAAACAGACTTCTGAATACATACACTGCTGAATACACACACACATACTGCTGAATACATACACACACACAGACTGCTGGATACACACACACAGACTGCTGAATACACCCACAAAGACTGCTGAATACACCCAGACTGCTGAATACACACAGACTGCTGAATACATACACACAGACTGCTGAATACACACACTGCTAAGTACACACAGTCTGCTGAATACATACACACAGACTGCTGAATACACACACAGACTGATGAATAAATACACTGCTGAATACACACACACAGTCTGCTGAATACATACACTACTTAGTACACACACAGACTGCTGAGTACACACACTCACAGACTGCTGAGTACATACACACAATCTGCTGAATACATACACACGCTCACACACTGCTGAGTACACACACACAGACTGCTGAATACACACACACACAGACTGCTGAATACACACACACACACATACTGCTGAGTACACAGTCTGCTGAATACATACACACACATTGCTGAATACACACAGACTGCTGAATACATACACACACACAGACTGTTGAATACACACAGTCTGCTGAATACAAAGATAGATGATCAAGATAGCACTCCTAGGACTTAGATTAATGTAAAACTTAGCTTTTAATCTTCTTTACAAAAAAAAAAAAGTCTGTGTGCAACAGACTGAAAAGTAAATTTTTTTGTAAAGAAGATTAAAAGCTAAGTTTTACATTAATCTAAGTCCTGGGAGTGCTATCTTGATCATCTATCTTTGTATTTTTGCCTGACAAGCACCGGGCAAGTATATTTTATATTTCATGGAGTGCAGGATAATTTTTTCTTTCTGTCTCCTGAATACATACACACACACACACACACACACAGACTGCTGAATACACACATACTGCATTGAGGGGTGCAGTGTATGTGTTTGTGTGTAAGGGTGTGGAGTGCTGTGTGTGTCTGAGGGGTACTGTGTGTGTGCGGGGTAGGGGTGATGTGCTGTGTGGGGGTAGGGGTTAGGGGTGCTGTGCTGTGTGGGGGGTAAGGGTGGTGGGAAGTATTGTAGGAAGCAGCTCTCCTATCCTCCCTTGTGATGCTGTGTGGAGCGTTGCCATGGTAACGTGCGGCAACGCTCCGCACAGCTTTCTCGCAGGAGGATAGGAGAGCTGCTTCCTAGAGCCCTCCCCCTGCCTCCCGACCCGGAAGCAGAGTAGGCGCCTGCCGTTTCAGGCAGGCAGGTGCCTACTCTGCAGACAGTCAGCGGCCCCCTCTTCCAGAGACCTATGGCCGCGTGCCAACAGAGAGGGCCTGGCGTGCCATAGGTTCGCCATCACTGCACTAGGCTATGGCATGCTTTTTGTTGCAGTGTTAAGATCATACTAAACAATAAACTAACTTATATTCTCCCTTTACTTCTCCAATCGCATTTCTCTTTTAAATACAAAATGTTTCTAATCTTCTACAGAGCTACAGAAAGTAGTTCAAAGTAAGGCATAACTTTAAAAAAAAAAAGGATTAGATTATATATAAATTGTTCGTAAATTTCCTGCTTTCTCTACCTAAGAAAACCATATTTTAATTTAAGAAACAGCATTTCACCATAAGGTGCATTAACATGGAAGCACAAATACACTTTTTATTTTCTAGTATGCAACCGGTCTGAGAAATTCAGATCAACATTTCAATTGAGTATCACTACTCAAAAGTCCCTGAATTTTTAATATAAAAGTTCAATATTTGTACATAAAAATAAACCAGTGCAAACCAGAGTCCATGGTAACATCTTGTTCAGAAGAAAAATTGAGGTGTCCATAAAACAAAATGATTCTGTAAGCAATGTTAATGTGGCATATTTCTTTATGGATTTGTCATGTAAGAGTAAGGAGGAAGTATTGTTGTGGAAGAATTAAAGGACACGGTGTGGATTCAATGGCAGGTGGAAGTGATATTTGTGGTACCCAGGTCACCTCAAGTTCGCCCACTGCAAGTCTAATGACATCGGAAACCATAGGTATGATGTGGTCAACTGTTGCAGTTTCATAGATTGTCCTCAGCTGCCCATTTTTCATTATTTTAGAAACATAAGATTTGTTGTTTGGCCGGCTAGTATTCCCTGTTCTTTCACAAGTTCTTTGAACAATTGCTCGCTTCCGGTCAACAATTGCATTGTGAGACAAAACTGCCAATTTTGTTCTAGCTACTATTCCTTCCATTGAAAAATTAACTCCATTGGGACGATATTTTAAAACAAAGCTCTGAAAAGCCTCCGCATTGCTTGCATGGCAGAACTCTGTCAAATGCTCCAAATCTTTTTGCAGTTGATGGTCCTTAACAAATCTCTCAAGCTCTGCATAGGCCAAGCTATTTTTGTCTAACCAGTGACGTCTTCTTATTTCGGTCTCTGGAATTTCTGGATGTGCACATGTTTTTATAAGAGATCCTGTATCCCATTTGTGTTCATTTACAATATGATGAAGTATAGAGTTCCATTTTTCACGAAGCAATTCTACATTACCTTTGCTCGTGCAACATGCTATATGCATATGTTTGACAATTGCTGTATTCCAGGGTGCAAGGTCTCTGTAGTGCCTTTGTTTTGTAATAGTCGCTAGTTTACGTCGAAGACTTTTGCAATATTGCCATATGTCAAACTGGTGTTTAATATTGTTATATTCTTCCCTCATTATTTTTTTAATCCCAAGATTCCTGTCTGTTGCCAAGTAAGCAATTTTCAAACCATCCCTGTGAACCTGATGCACGCACTTCCGGAAGGCTTTTGATTCCACAGCAGCAGAAGAGGTTGATTCACATACTTGAAAGGTATTACATTCGATTATTTTTTGGGTGGACTCTTCAATTAGTGCATACGTGCAGTATTTGTCTCTGAAACCCAGACTGTCCCATTGCCCCTTTCCTGAAAGACACACTGCACGTTTCTTTAGACTGGCCAAGATGTCCTGTCTACCTCTTTTATGATGCAAAGCAACTGTTGGAAACAAAAATTGCTTTTGATACAGACAGTGCACAGATTTGGAAATAAAAGGGACGCCAAATATTTTAAAAAGTTCACTAACTTTTGAAAAATGTGAGCCACTGAATAATATGGATGCACTAGCTAAAATATTACCACATGACTTTTTCCCAATCATTGGCTGACTTTGCCAAAATAGACATCGGTGATTATTTGCACATGTTGTGTAAACTGTCAACAATGTCCCAGTGACTTTTTTCTCCCTGTTTGTTATGGGGGCATTGCATGTTTCACCAAAATAACATCGTTGTACGGCACGCAATAACTGGTCAAGGCAAGTTTCAAAGACAATGAATTTGTTTTCTGACACAATATCTTCTGGAGAAGGTGGGTTTGAAAGAGACAATTCTCCTATATCAGTAGTCTCAGTTTCTGGATCAATCAACATAGGTTCCTCATGTATAGGTGATTCCTTTGGCGATGGTTCTTTATCACAAATCTGTTCTGTGAAATCTTTAACAACCGCTTTAGAAGGCACACTGGTGACTGGCGATTGGGTTGCCATATCCATTTCTTCACTTAAACCAGTCCACGTCCATGCATCTTTAGTTTTATATAAATCTGCAGTTGATGTTCTTGCATGTCTTTTGTCTAGTAAATCTGTAGTTTGAGTGGAAGCATTTCTCCGTCCATAGTAATTTGTTGTGGAAACACTTCTATTAAATGTTACAATAGAAGTATTTGTCTCTCTGTTACATACATTTTTTACAGGCATTGTGTAGTAAAGGTTTTCAATATAGTCATGGTCAAATACTCCACATAGATAACTGGAAGTGCCAGTCCCACCCACTGTGGAAGTTGACTGATGTAAGGTAGAAGGATCAGAGTCAACAATAACTTGTTGGACATCGGCCAGACTCGAATCCAATTCCATTGCAAATACACTTTCCTCTGATGGTGACTTTTCAATCTTTTTTGAGAACATTCCTGACATTCCTTTGCTTTTGGGAAATATGGATGGCACAGCTCCATATTTTAGATACCTTTTTACAGGGGTGTTTGCAAATGCTTCTGGACAAAAGTGATCAGAACAGATTCGGAAAGTGTTGCTCTTCTTTTTTTCCATGATTTGCTGCACAAAGTTATCCACATTATCAAAATGTTCTCCAGTGGCCAAAAGCCACGTTTTTATTTTTGTGGGTGATTTAGGAAAAGCATGCAGTGAAAAACCTGCACCATTTTGTCTTTGCTTGTTGCTGCAGCCTTTAACCATACACTTAGGCATTTTTTTCTTCTGAAAAGAACAAAAATTAGATTTTACTGGATATATATACACATAAAAATAAACAAAATTAAAACCACACACACATTCTGGGTCAAAGGGGGCATGACCATAGATATGGAAATTAGGCCAGATGACAGTGAGGAGAAGCTCAAATATTAGCAAAGAAAGCTGGTATGAACAAAGACATATAATAACTTAATACACAATATTAATAAATTAATCCTAAAGAGCGCTGTTTTACAAAATAAAAAGGAAAACAAATAATGCAAATTCAAAAGTTTGCCCATACATTCTCTGCAGAAGTAATACAATCGGGTTGCTGCCATGTTCTTCCTTGTGATACAGAGGCCTATAAAGCAATGAAATGTTTGTCTCTATGGTATTCCTTTCTTCCGTGCAGTGAAGACCATCGAGACTGTGTTTTAAAACACTGTCTGAGCAAAGGTGCAACTATCAGGCAAAGGTCCCGGGTTGATTTTGGTAGCTTGTGGTCTTTAGCATTCACTTTATAGCAAATAAAGTGTGGCCTAACGCATTTCGTGAATCATCGTTCACTTCTTCAGAGGCTTGTATCTGCATATTATCCAGGGGTTTAAATAGCCCTTAAACTTTATTGAAACTTGGCTATTAACCCATAACTTCCTAATGGGACATTCATGGATATTAACATCAGTCCTAATAAAATTACCATCACATAATTTGCTGTATTGTGAACACTACAGACCGGAACACGGTGGAATGCAGGACAACCCAGCAATGGAATGCACGTGGAATTCCAACTAAGTGATTTACATCCCGATCTCCTCCATAGTCGGCCGGAGTGTAGGAAAAAAGGGACCACAAACTTCCATCAACCTGGGGACTTGTGACTGCTATTTGTCTAGGTGCCTGGTTCACTACATGCAAGTTTGACTATTTTTAATCTGGTTTGATCGAAGAAAGCCTATATGGCAGAGAGCACTATGGCTCTTTATCTTACTTTATAGATTGATGTTGCATGTGCATAACCTTTGGACCTTATAAAGTGGACCTAAGTTGCAGATATTTGGAAGCTCTATGTACCAATGTGAGCTGTTATTATAGCAGGAGTCTTCTGTGTAAGCCGTTTCATTTGATACAACATATCTATATTGTGCTTTCTCCGCTCTTGATAACAGGAGAGTCTTGATGTGAATTGCAACAGTTTGATACACTGCACATCATCCTGTAAATGGTTCTTGAACTGTGTTAGTGAACAAGCTGAGCTACATTTCTTTTAACATATTTGAACTATTGAAGTCCAACACTTTTTTTGGGAACTGGATAAAAAATAAAAATATTTTCTATGTGTATATTTTCAAGGTTGTACAACACAAATGAAGGCGCCGAATAAAATGACTACATGCAGCGGTAAATGTAATCAGGATTCCCAAATCTAATCAATAAGCAAAAAATACAGAAATAAATGAAATAGTATATACCATGGCCAGCGTTATTGTGCAATTTTTATACATATATTTGTCATTCGATTATTCCAACATAGGTGACCTCAAAGAAAAAAACAAAAGCAAAATAATAGTGCAATACCGTATGTATTTGGTATGTGATGTATAATACCTCTATTATTTACACACACATTTATTAGTGCTAATTTAGAGCTCTGCTGCTTTTCGCAAGGACGGTATAATCCCTGATTTAGGATATGTTATTTCAAAGCGGCACAATTTTAATCTGGAGAAATTGTGCTGCTTTGGACCAACATATATCCTAAAACGGGGATTATACCCTTATAAAAGCAGCAGAGCTCTAAATTAGCTCTAGTAAATGTGAGTGTGAATAATAGAAGTATTATACATCACATACCAATTACATACTGTATTACACTATTATTTTGCTTTTGATTTTTTCTTTGAGGTCAACTATGTTGGAATAATACAATGACAAATGTATGTGTAAAAATTGCACAATATTTTCAAGGTTACCTATAATTTTTCTTTTTTATGGATTTTTATTCATTTCGCGTTTTGGCTGTGAGTGGGGTCCTTGACGACCAGTTGAGTGGTGTGTACAGAGGTATATTTTTTATTTTGCCTGGTTTTCATTTTCCGATTAATTTTGTTGGGATTGTTAATAGTAACTTCTATTTTTAGTTTCATATATTCCTACCAATGTAAACACTGCCTTTTCAATAAAAATCCTGCAGGGACATACTGTACACACCAGAACCAACTACATTAGAACAATAACACAATCTTGAATTCACATAGAAGGTGTGTACCGTGAGTCTGATTCTTGGCACAGGATTGTGTCTTTCCTTGTTAATGATTATACAGGAACCTTAAAAAGAAAAACATTAAATATTAGTTTTATTTTACATTTCAAATGCAGAATTAAAAATATATAAGAAATAAAGAAATTCAACATAGTAGTGCTGCACAAATATATATTTAAAAAGCCTTATGACACATACTGGTGATCATATATAAAGAGAAGACAAGATTGAGGCATTAATTGCTTTGTTCATATTTCAATTTTATTAATTAAATGTATCACGCTAATCAGCTTTTGTACTCAATGATGCACACCAATAGCAACAGCTAGACACTTTCCAAAACTATTATGGATATAAAAAAAAAAAAAACAGAGGGAAATTTTTCAAGAGTGAAAAATGTTGAAGGCTTCCTTACACCCTCACAGACCTAAGATATCAATTCCACAAAAGGAAACCTCAGAGTCTTTGGAAGGGAAAGACAAGACTCATCTCCTTCACCAAGACTAGGAGGGTAACATCATCTCTCAAATACATGGATCCCAACAACCCAAAAATGAAAGGTGATTTATGAACAATTTTAGATCCGATTTTTCAGCTTTTTACCATTATAATTGCTGATTTGAAAATCCTCACTGGCTCTAGAAAAGTTTCAGAAGAAGACATAAAGGCCCTTAAAACTATTGGTGACAATATACAGCAACCTTAAGAAAAGGGAAAACCGCATAATGGACACGGAGGAACTTGCCAAATTACTTAGGAGGCTATTTCCTAGCCTACTCTCCTGCTTTGTCAAGATTTGTGTTATCATTGACTCTCAAATGGTGTTTGTCCTCCATTACCAAGAACATTCCAACACTCTAATGATATCTATAGGCTGGGTTCTTTGTGTTCACTTACAGCGCATATAGTGCCTCACTACTATATATTTTCTGGTTTCTTATCCTCTCCACTTATAGAGGGTCCAAACTTAGTTTCACTGCTATTATTGGCTGCTGAGGGTTCATGGTTCTTCATTTACCACACCACCTTCCACCCCTTACCCGAGGAATAAACCAGCACAGACCTAGCGCCCCTCAATTCCTACACAACTGTTGATTTCTTGTATATTTCTTTCTATTTCTAAATGTTCTTAGTGTTCGACCACTGTTGCCAAAAAAATGTGGGATGTCATATTTGCATAGCAACTGCATGTACACATATTTCTGAATGTCAAAATAAAAATTTGAAGGAAGACAAGAACACATGATGCCTTGTTCATAGTCTGTGTTGATAATGATGTACATAAAAGGACACCCAAAAAAGTGATTTTTTTTTTTTTTTTGTGGTAGATCTTTAGTCTGCTTAGCAGCTTCTTGGCAGCTAGTCCTATCCCACTGCCTAAAATTTTCAACCAGATTCTGTTTTGGGAGGTTGCTCGTCTATCTCATGAACTAGCATAAGCAAGAATGCCATAACTAATTTACTTTAAATGATTGAATTGTGAATGAAGATAAATGACAGTACTAAAATTTATTCTTAATGCACAGGCAACTATACCATTCACTTTATCAAAGTAATGGTGCCGTAAAACAAACAATGCATGTCATGTGCCCATTATAGAGTATGGTAGAATATACAAGCAATCACCTCCTGCTACTATTCATTGCTATATTTAATGCAATTTACATCCCCTGTTCACTTCTTTCATGCCAGCTCCCCAACGTCTCATTATTACCCCCAATGCCATGCCCAACCTCGTTCTCCTCTCCCATAAATCGTATCACTCCCTATTTAATGCCAACCCATATCCTCCCCATGCCTACCTTTCATTCCAATTCCCTAAGATTTTATTAATCTCCCCAACCTGCACCCCATGTCCTGCCATTTCCCTACTCTGCACCCCACGTCATGCCATCTTCCTAACATGCACCCCACAACCTGCACTCCATGTCCTGCAATCTCCCTGACCTGCACCCCATGTCATCCCCCTATCCTGCACCCCATGTCCTGCCAGCTCCCCATCCTGCACCCCATGTACTGCCATCTCCCTGACCTGCACCCCATGTCCTGCCATCTCCCTATCCTGCACCCCATGCCCTGCCATCTCCCTATCCTGCACCCCATGCCCTGCCATCTCCCTATCCTGCACCCCATGTCCTACCTGCTCCCTATCCTGCACCCCATGTTATGCATCTCCCTATTCTGCACCCCATGTCTTGCCAGTTCCCTATCCTGCACCCCATGTCCTGCCATCTCCCTATTCTGCACCCCATGCCCTGCCATCCCCCTATCCTGCACCCCATGCCCTGCCATCTCCCTATCCTGCACCCCATGTCCTGCCAGCTCCCTATCCTGCACCCCATGTCCTGCCAGCTCCCTATCCTGCACCCCATGTCCTGCCAGCTCCCTTTCCTGCACCCCATGTCCTGCCAGCTCCCTTTCCTGCACCCCATGTCCTGCCAGCTCCCTATCCTGCACCCCATGTCCTGCACCCCATGTCCTGCCAGCTCCCTATCCTGCACCCCATCTCCTGCCAGCTCCCTTTCCTGCACCCCATGTCCTGCCAGCTCCCTATCCTTCACCCCATGTCCTGCCAGCTCCCTATCCTGCCAGGTCCCCCAATAATTCAATATTCTCACATTCGAGGCAGTTTCTTTGATCTACTTCTGCACCCAGATCCTGCATTAGTATTATTATTATTACCTCCAGCCAGCTGCACATAGGAATATATACACAGAGCTGGTCGTACAAACTCTAGTTTCAGGAAATAAAATTGCATAAAGGGGCGGGGCCCTAACATGCATCGGAAGGGAGGGCTATACAGGTTAGAGCCTCGACATCCTACGCTCGAATCCGCAATGATTGACACTTTTGCAGCCCTATGTGTTCTGGCCCCGCCCCCTACAGTCGCCCTTGGCCCTTGGAAGCTATACATGCAGGGAAATTTGATAGGACAGGATTCAGCCTGCGGCAACTACTTATCAACTCACAGAATATCGGCTGGAAGACAACTGAAGGCGCATGCTGATGACGTACACAAGGGGCTGGTCAAAATAACTTCTAATGATTGACTCGCCTGCCGGCCAATCAGGATCAAGCTTGAAACTAATTTGGTTTTAGAGTGCAATTTGGTGCATAGTAAGCTGCATTCATTCAGTGCTCCCTGCCTTTGTGCTCACGTTCTGAAATGAGTGCCAAATGTGCCTTTTGATTTAGAAAATTGAATAGAGCTTTTTAATAAAATTGAATAGGGTTTTTTTTATATTTAATAAAATGAATAGTAAGAATGCAAAGTAAATTTCCAAATTTAAAGGGACAGTTTAGACACCATAACAACTTGAACTAAATTAAGTTGTTATGATGTCAGGAGGCCCCTGACTTGCCTGAAGGGGTTAAACCTTTTCCTAGCCAGTTTTGTGAATGGGGAGTCACTGGTTGGCTGAGAGAATGATTGGCATGATGTCTTATTAAAGATGTTTATACTTTGATACCAACAAAGTTGATTGTATGTGTAGAAGCCCTATAAAGGGTTAAATGTGAAAGGGTTTATAAAATACCCCTTCCTGTCTTACTGGAGATTCTTGGCTGATATCAGCATATCTCATGGCTAGTGTAGGAACTCACCTATTGAGGCTTGTCTTGACTGGCAGGTGAGCTTATATTCAAATGGCCATTGGAATAAAACTAAAGAGCCTCCATTTTGTTTAAATGTACATGGGGATTTGGGCCAGAGCGCAGGTAACTTTTACATTGCAGCACTAAGTAGCACTGTAGCCAAAATACTTCAATGAGCTGAAGTGGTCTGGGTGCCTATAGTGCCCCTTATTTTAAGTTGTTTTGTTGATAAGTGCCTCTTTATATTTTAAATTCACTTTGATTTGGGGGCCTGGCAGCCATGCTGACCGGTCGCATGCTGCAGAGGCTCCTGCTGAGCTTGGCAAAATTTATAGACTCACTGCGAATACTTAAGCTGTGTAATGTACCCAAGGGTGCAAGTGGCTGTTGGTGACACCGTGGACTCCAAGATCGGGAGTTTTGGGGGCCCTTTGGGTGGTACAAAGCTTTGGAGAATGCGGCCTACTCGGGAGAGGAGCGGGGCAGACGGCCGCTGCCCTGTTTGCATGCCTGACAATCACCCAACGGCTATGTGATACCCCTCACAGGCCCTGGTCCCCCCCCCATGGACCGGCGGGGGTTATCCCGGTCCCCACTGGAGGCAGCCGACACTGAGTGGGCCATCTGTGCAGAGATTCTCAGCCAACGAACCTCAGCGCCCGACCAACAAGATGACGGCCACATGGCACACGCTGGGCCCAACTGCGTTACCAGCACTCATATGGCTTTCTGGACCATGCCGCCCCAACTCTTAACCCTGGGCTATTGTTGCTACTACAACCTGCTAAGCAGCGGAGCTGCCTCAGCTGACCGGCCCTCATATCAAAGTCCGATCCTAGCAGCTGCCAACTTGGGCCTAGAGCACCCTGACGACAACCCCCGAACTACAGCCCGACGACATCTCACCTGGGAATCCCGATATCGACCATCCATGGCAGGGAAACCGGAGGCACAGGTGACAGGCGCACATGGAGCACGGGACTGGCAACAACCCAACTTTTCACAGGGCTTGCAGGTCGGACACGAGAAGAGGCAGGAATGAGTCCGTAAGATCCAGCAGGACTGTCTATATGTCATCCGTGGCACACAGAGAATGGCGTCTGGGGGGCTGCGTGGCCTGCCTTGAGAGACTCCAGTGGCACATTTTAGCTTCAGTGCAACCTATTAGAATGCTCCCTTATATTAATTTACTTTGTCTTTTATTTTTCTCCACATTGAGTACGGTATAGCATGCTTATATGTTTCTAATGGGCTAAGTAATACTCCTACACCCATGGGCTTATAGCTATATGAGGTCAAGTATTATTGCCTGTCAGTGACCGCTGGGTTGATCTACCCTATAACAGGCATCGGGATGTGTACCTGCAGGGTATCATTATTATAGCATACATAACCTGTCACATGTCACACCCTTTTTCCCCAATCTCTAACTTGTACTTAACATGCGCCCAGAAAAGTCATACTGATGTTATGTCACACAGATACGCCTTAATTACATCATACATTTCGAAAGGGATACCCACTGTATAGAACCAAAGGCTCCTCATTACCACACAACACTACAAATGAGGAGTTAAGTCTAACAATCAGGGGTTTATTACGATCCATCTCCATGTCCTTACTACTTAAGCTAATGGGTGTATCTGTTTCTCCTGACTAAACATAAGCTGACAGCTGCCCAAAATAGTAATCTTTGCTCGTTTTATTTTCCCTTTTTTTCTTTAAAATGCAACAAATGTATGACGTATCAAAAGTTAATCTTAAAGCGTACAAAATAATCTTGTGAATTTCCCTGTATAAAAAAAAAAAAAGTGCAATGTTTTTGATGCCATACTACTGTTACCATGTGAATTCAAACCGGTTTGCACCAGCTGATGTGGCAGTTCTAATCTACATGTAAAATATCTGCACAAACAAAATAAAGAATTAAAAAAAAAAAAAAAATTCACTTTGATTTTATAACAATTCTCACTTTAGTGAATAACCCTTATGTCAACCTACATAGGTGGCTTTTCGACACTTTCCATGCAGCCCTTTTATCATCAAGGTCTGCCACTGAAAAACATAAGTAGGTTTACTTTTGACCTATCTACTACGATCTACTTTTTATTCTAATATTTTCTTGATTAGTCCTAAATAATTTCTTAATTTACAAAATATTACACTAACTATCCCTACACTAAATCTACTTAAAGAATACTAAAAAAAAACAAAAAAAAAAACTCCACTATCTGTTGTAGAATGAGAATGACGACAAAGCTTTGCCAGTCTAAGGCAGACATAACTTTATGTGAGTTATAGTTCTAGAGCAGCATCTGGATATTTAAATATACATTTAAAGGACCACTCTAGGCACCCAGACCACTTCAGCTTAATGAAGTGGTCTGGGTGCCTGGTCCACCTAGGGTTAACCCATTTTTTCATAAACATAGCAGTTTCAGAGAAACTGCTATGTTTATGAATGGGTTAAGCCTTCCCCTATTTCCTCTAGCGGCTGTCTCATTGACAGCCACTAGAGGCGCTTGTGTGCTTCTCACAGTGAGAGCACGCCAGCGTCCATGGGAAAGCATTATGAATGCTTTCCTATGTGACCGGCTGAATGCGCGCGCAGCTCTTGCCGCGCGTGCGCATTCAGCCGACGGGGAGGAGAAGAGGAGGATCGGAGGAGGAGAGCTCTTCGCCCAGTGCTGGAAAAAGGTAAGTTTTAACCCCTTTCCCCCTTCCAGAGCCGGGCGGGAGGGGGTCCCTGAGGGGGGGCACCCTCAGGGCACTATAGTGCCAGGAAAACGAGTATGTTTTCCTGGCACTATAGTGGTCCTTTAAGTAAAAAGGACCAACATAATGTTCACGTAATGTGACGCTACGCTGATATCGCAGGTGTGGTTAATTGCGGCCAGGTGAAGCTAAGCTGGTACCACATGGAACGCTAAATCACCTCAAACTGAATGCTGTTCGTTTGTATACGAGAGCTGACTGAACATTTACACTGAGAGGGAAGCTGAGTTTACCCATCTATTTCTTTCATATATCTCCTGTACGTTGCTGTGGATCCGGTAACTTCATTTTGGCACACGAGAACTAATCGAGCGTTTTACTGTGAGTGAATTCGAGATTATTCAATCACTCGAGGCTTACACTTGCTTTTTGTTATAACGAATCCAGCAAACTAAAAAGTTTACCTGTCTGCCAAATGAATGTGATACCCCGAGCGAAGCTGAGATTATTCAACTACCCGACATTTATACTGGCTATTGAAGATCCTGCAACTATAAACTGTTATTCAAGAGATAATTGAGTGTTGACCTCATTATACTGTGAGTGAACCAGAATCTATTTACTCACAATTGTTGATTGCTGCTGAGGATGCAGCAGACCCAAGCCTTCAGGTAATACAGCCCTTTTCTGTGGGAGCGCAACATTCCTGTCTCCCTAGGCTGCTGCAAACTGACCATCTTGTCAGAGTCATCAGAACATAGAACTATACAAATAAGACATCAATTACAATTAAGCTGTAAATCTCTACTCAGATTGTGAGTTGAACTTGAAATGAATTGAGCAAGATAAGGACTATTTGGTTTCACAGATAACAGACAATTTAACCCCTTATGGACAGAGCTTCAGAAGCTTATCTTTCACTTAATGACCAGCATATTTTGCTGTTTGCGTTCAACTGCAATTTGCATTTTACTAATTTATTGCACCAACACATATTATATACCATTTTTTAAAGGACAGAAAGGGCTTTAATTTGATGTAACACACACACATATATATATATGAATGCTTATTTATTATAAAGAAATTTTTTACAGTTTTTGCAATAATAATGTGTGCATAATTAGTGCAGGTTAAGGAAAGTAATTAAAAATAAATTCATTTAGTTGTTCTGATTTACAGAATATATAATGTGTCTGGGATTTTCAGTTTTTTTTGTAAAATAAACTTTTAATGTGGAGCGATTTTAGAATTTGGTATGTTTGTCTTGTAAGCTTAATAGCCATAAAAGAAAACAAAATTGCCACACAAAAGTATATATTTATATAAAGTAGACATCACAGGCTATTTACCTAGGGTTGTTTTGACACTTTCTACATAGCCATTTCACCGCCAACCTCTGCTAAATATTGGAGTAAAATTGTGGGTTTTTTTTGTTTTTGGCACACAAACTTATAACATAGAACTTCTTGTGTGTATTTTGTAAAGTTCCTGTACAAAGTTTTATTTTGTGTTCAGTTACATCTGCTGAGTAAAATAACACCACCATTGTATGTCTTTGGCACTATTTCGTAAAGCTACAGTGCCATATAGGAGACCTGTCCTTTTCAGTAATCACAGTAGAATTGTGAGAGAGTAATGAGCCTATGCTTCCATTTGGGGTATTATAACAGTTTGACTGTTCAAACAAAACCCACAAAGGCCTACCATTTGTAAAAGTAGACACTCCAGAGTATCTCATAAGGTGCATATTGTGCCTTAACATGCCCCCATTTTTCACCAATAGATGCCAAAGTATGTGGTAAAAAATAATTTTGTGCGTTTTTTACATATGGATTGCATTTTTACTGGGCATTTTGTATATTTCACATGTGCCACTAAGTTCAAACTCCCCACATTATGGGGACACCCCCATTGTATGTCTTTGGCACTATTTCGTGAAGCTACAGTGTCATATAGGAGACCAAGCCATATCAGTTTTTACCGAACTTTGAATTTTGACGCTGGGCCTATGAGCAATTTCCAAGCATCTTAGCAGGTTTTAAATTCAAACTACCCCACAAAGGCCTACCATTTCTTAAAGTAGACACCCCAGGGTATTTCAAAATGTATATTTTAAACCTTAGTGTAGGATAATTTTTTTGTTAGTTTGTACCAAGTCTAGTTGCAATTAGCATTTTTTCTGCCTTTTTGACACACACTTGGAGATGTTACTGTATATTTTGCTATCCTTATGTGTGCTACGGCAGTATAACACCTAATATGTTGCTCAGCTATGTCATCTTAGTGCAACGATACCCCCATGTGTACCTTTCTCAGGGTTATGTGGATGTTGAAGGGGCACATTGGAGACACACCACTTCCATATTTTTCAAAAGTGGATGCTGGGCCCAAGTCTCATTTTAGCAGCTCAGGACTGCAAATTACCACTCAAAGGCCACATATATTTTTAAGTATAAGCAGCTCATCAATTCAAATTATGAACAAGTGCATACTATTTGCTGTGAAAAGGGGGAATAGTTGGGGAAAACTTATCCGGGGGTAATCTGCGTCCCGGGCAAAGCTGTCATGGATTCCGAAACCAAAACACAGACAGACCACAAAGAGCGCGAACACCGAGAGAGAAACTTGTAATACCGGTCCTTAGAATGGCCGGGCTATACAAGCAGAGAACTGTCAATGTACAAGCCGAGATCAAAGGAGTAAAGAGAAACGGAACAACGATAGGACAAGCCGAGGTCAAGGATCAGAGAAGACAGGATAAGCGGGAGACAAAGCCAAGATTCGGTAACCAATCAGACAGATGACTAAAAATCACACCCCAAAACTGGTCTACTTATTCGGCCTGGGTGTGAAAATTTTTAAAACAGTGGCCAATACATAGGCCGGGCTGAGAGGGGCAATCAGGGCAGTAATAGCTGGTCTCAGCTCTTACACCCCTCTTGTAACACACCCTGCACTTTTTCTGGGGGTTTTGTTTTTTAGGGGTTGGTGGAATCTTAAAGCAGAAGTGACCTGCCTCCATTCTTTTGCTAGGCTCCACTGATGGTCTCCTTGTGTGGCACTCAAGTAGCCCAGAAATTAGCTCAAATTGGAATGAAAGAAAAGTGCTTTTCAGCCCAGCATTTGCCTTTTTAAAAATGACAAAGGCATTGTGGATTGCCATCTGCATCAGATGGGATATATTGTCTAAACCCCAGTCTTCCCTTAAACTTCATGAGGGACTCGTCAATGGAAATGTTTTTATTGGGGGTATATATAGTGGCAAATTTACTGTTAAAGTGGGCAATTTTTCTTTTAATTCTTTATTTTTGCGTGCACAAGAGTTAGACATGTTGCAACGTATGCATCATTTGAGAAGGTAACAGGTTTAAACATTTGTTAGATAATGCATTTGATAAATTTTAGCACAAATTTTCATTAAGTTTAACATGCGTAACATCCTAGGTAGAGGTTGGGTCGTATAGGGGTTTAGTCGTGTTACTCGTCTGCGGGTGCAGTACCTAGGTCATGGGTTGGTGTCGAAGGCGTGACCCTAATGGTGTTAGGAAGTATTTGCATGGAGTTGCGGAGTGGTGCTAGGGTCTGTGTGGGTGCATTATGTGTAGTTTTGTCGGTCAAGTAGTCTGGTGAGTGGTACACGTGTTCTGAAGTGGCCTGGTCGTCTAGTTCCGCTGGGGACCACTCATGAGGGGTGGTAGCCCTAACCTAGGGGCTGTCGGGGGGGTAGGTTTCGGCTTAGGCTATGGCTTGTGGTCTTGTAATGCGGCAGCGCGCCAGCGTCCTCGCCAGCTAAGTCATCTAGCTAGCGGTAAACAGGTAAGAACTTCAACATCAGAAATGTATTGCGCGGAGGGTGGGGGGAATACAGGTTGTGGTAAACAAGACATATGGATATCGCCGTCGAGCGGGCAGGGTTAAGAGACCTCTCTCCCCCTGTCCGTCAGGTAGCTTGCGTGTCCATTCTCTGTCTTCTCGGCACAAACGTGTCTGAGGCATCTGGATTCCAGACGTGGGGAGTGCCCAGGTTGGGCAAGTTTTGCAGGCCCAATTTTGTGAGTAGTGTAGGGGCCTCAGTTCCTGAGGTGATTTTATGGGTGGTCCCCTGGTGGGTGATGAGCAGAGAGCGGGGGTTCCCCCATCTATATGGTATCCCCGCTGTACGCAGGTGGCCGGTGAGTTCAGTAAGCGACTTTCTCCACTGGAGGGTGGCCTTGGATAAGTCCTGATAAAAGTCAGTTGGGTTTCCTCGAAATCAAGCGGGGTCTTACCCCTGATTGCGCTCATGATGTGCCCCTTGTCTTGGGGTAGGGCGCAACGGATAATGACATCTCCGGCTAGCGTTGCGGCGGCTCTAGGAGGCGTGGGTAGGCGGTAAATCCCTGCAAAGGCGAGTTTCTTTGTTACTGCGGGAGGGAGTAATGATTGTGTGAGTCGCCTCACGTAATGCAGTAGGTCCTCTTTGCTCACCGATGCTGGGATGCCTCTGATTTTGATGTGGTTGCGCCGGTTTTTGTCCTCCTGCGCCGCCAGTTGTATTGCTAAGCATTGCTGGTCTTGTTGTAGTTGGTGGAGCGAATCTTGTAGCGTAGAGATTTCTCCCTGTATTGTTTTGACTTGGTTTTCAGTGGTGGTCACTTTTTCTGTGATCTGTTGCATGCTCGTTTTGAGTGCTGGTAGGTCTGCTGCCAGCAGGTGTTGTATATCCTGCAGCATAGTTTGCAACTGCTGCAGGTCCTGCTTTGTGGCTGGGTCTGCTGATCCCTGTGGGGGTATGAGTTTGGTGGTTGTGGTCTGTGTGAAAGGGCGTATTTTATAAAGAAGATCGTACTGCGGATAACCTTTTGGGGGGCACTTGTTATTGTCACTAAAGTGCATAAATCGCAGTATATCTTCATATCTTTCCCTCGTCATTGTCTTGGCAAAAATGGGGGTATTGCAAATAGGATGTTTAGACCAATACATCCTAATTGTGGGCTTTTTAATTAGCCCCATTAACATGGTTAGTGCCCAGAATTGTTTCAATTCTGGCACACTGGTTGGGTTCCATCTCTCTTTCCTGGAGATAAGAGAGTCTGGATTGCGTACCAGATACTGCTCCGCATAGAGATTAGTCTGGGTGACTATCTCCCCAAACATCTCATCCCCCAAGAACAGCTGCATAACATCCAGCGCACTATAGCCAGACAGGTCAGTCTGTATGCCAGGATTGGCTGTAAACACTGGGATGTCTGGGGAAAAATTATTAGGGGGTACCCAGTCATCTGCGCCATGTTCAGCATTAGGGGAATCGTCGATTTCCCCTGCGTCACTCTCTGAGGCAGTGTCTGTCGCCTCTGAGTCGGCCGCTAACAGGGCATAAGCCTCCTCTGCACTATACTTCCTGAACATTGTTAAATACAGTTAACACAGCTAACAAAACTTTTTTTTTTTTAAATTCCCTAATTCCCACTAAATTCCACCCACCCAAGTAACTAAATCATAAACTAATAAAATCAAATAATAAAATTTAACCCATTAGGGTTACAAAAAACATAAAATTTAACCCTTGAAAGTAAAAAAAAATTGATCACAGTAAAGTACTGTGACCTGTATATTGATCACTGCTAGTAGTGATCAAGCAGCAGGGAAAGGGTTAATTTTTTTTTTTAAATAAAGGGGAACGGGATTAGGAACCTTTTATAGATATTAACTATTCTTCTGGGACACAATGTTGCAACGATCCGTCTCTCTCCACTTCACAAACCCACACGTGGTGGAGCGAGGTGGATCAGATATCCCAGCAGCATTGTGACCGCTGTGACTGGCTGTCACAGCGATCACATGGGCTGGGATATCGGGATTTTCTGCTGGTGGTCTGCCCCTGACTCGGAGGCACCCAGCAACAGCGTTAACCCCGCGATCGCCGGCACCGTGGCGATCGGGGTTACTTTTAACTCGTGATGGACAAGGTCCGTCACTCGTCATTGACGTTTCCTCTGAGTGACGGACCTCGTCCGTCACTCGTCGTTAAGGGGTTGTCTGCTGATACCTTGTTTAATCTATTTACAGACTTTGAGCCAAATTAGAAAATAATTTGAGGTAGATAACAAGGAATTTATGTGAGTAAGATAAGGAACACTCATCTCACAGACTTCAGACAAATCTTGAACTGCAGCTTTGTTATAAATCTCTATACAGACTGTGAGTTGTATTGGAAATTACCTTGAGTCAGGATAGTACACTTTGCTAAATAGCCACATGTATTTTTGCAGTCAAACGATACTAAAGATACAATTTTGCATTTCTAGAACTTGATACTATTTTATTTTTCTGGCAGCAAAACTAGATATTTATACATTGTGTTTATGGGCTGTGTATGGTATTGGGAAAAATCCACTCTGTCTCATAGATATACTTATTTTTTCAGCTAAAGTGATTCTATGTTATATTTCTAGGGCATGAAATCCCTTTAGTTTTATTGATAGCAAACTAGATACTGGCTGCCTCAACTGTATTTCCCTGACCAAACTAGCTGTTTAATATCATAAAAGATTGGGAGGAATAGTCTCTAGAAGCCATTGGAAACTTATTATAAGGCAGATAAAGAAAGAAGAAAAGATCAAGAGGGAAAGGGGGGAGAGGAAAAAAGGGGAATTAAAAAAAAGTAAAAAAAAGTGGAAGGCTAAGTGAATTTACATCTTTATTCATAGCGTGATATTGCCCCTCCCTTTTATTTGGTATCAATACCAATATGCCTCTTAAAAAATCCTCCTCAGCAGATAAGACAGAAAAGAACAAACCTATTAGTACATTTGACTGTGCAGAAGCGGATCCTAATAAATCTCAAAGGAGATCTATATCTCCTCCTCCTTTGGAAGATTGAGGCTCAAATGTAACAACCTCAGAAGCACCCCTTTTCCTTACGGAAAATATATCAAATCAGAGTCTTATTAAAATGATGGACAGCCTGTATGAGAAAATAAAAAATGACATTAATCAAAATATTTCGAAAGTAATTAAAGAGATCTATCTCTACTCTTAATGTAAAAAATGTTGAACAAAATCAAGAACTTGGGAAAATGTGCTCAGAGATTGCATCACTGCAATCACAAAATATAATTCTCAAAAATCAAATCAAAGAAATGGACAACAAACTAACCGAATTTGAGCATAGATCGCGTAGAAAGAATATAAGAATTAAAGGCATACCGGAAGAAATCAAACAAGAGAATTTAATTGACCATATTAAAGAATTTATTGCTCAATTTGTTAACCCTTCACTCTTAACGCCTTCCCCAATATAGAGATGTCATAGGATCTTTAGACCCAGAGATACAGAGAATCCCAATCCTAGAGATGTCATAGTAAGATTTTTAAACTCCTCAGTGAAAGATGAATTACTGAAACAGCTTAGATTTCATCCAAATTTAAACAATGAGAAGTTTAGAAATTTATTGGTTTTAACTGATCTTTCTGGGGCAACAAGACTAAATAGAAGAAGATTTAAAGATCTAAACTTTCAATTGAGATCGAAAAATATAAGCTACAGATGGGGTTTCCCCACTAAACCGATTATTTCCCATATTAGTAAGAGCTTCTACATCAAAGACCCTATCGAAGAACTCTCTAAATTAAAAAATCTAGGAATAATAGAATGACTTAATTAATTTTATTTAAAGGAGGGGAACAGGGTAGAAACAATGGGGAATCTAGAGAATACAAAGAAATATGAAATTAATAATTAATATTAATATACACTAAATTATGGTAGTTCTCTTATATATACATTTATGGAATTGCTATGTATGTATATATCCCTTTAAACTATATTACTATTTAAATACTTTATGACACTAAAAGGAAAGATACATATCACTTGCACATGTAATAAATTGAGTATAAAGAAATATGTGATAAATTGTTGAGACAGGAGATATAATCTTTTGAGCCATAAGGGGAAAATTAAAATAAATTCACTTTACTAATTCAATAGGTAATGGTTGTTCACTTTAAGAATAAATACGATAGCACAAATTTATATTTACACAAAAGGGGAAGGAAGAAAAAAGTAAGGGATAGGTAAATGGATGGTGGGAAAATATATGTGTGCATATATGTATGTGTGTGTGTGTATATATATATATATATATATTATTTTTTTTTTATAGAAGTGTAATTGAAGAGGAAACTAAATGTAGGTTATCTACACTTTATTTAACACTGGAATTTATAAAATCCTATATAACAAAGCATGATTGAACACACATTAAGCTTCACTTTAGTATATATGCATCTATTCTTGATAGTTACCTGGGTATATTTTAGAGAACATATGGTTATGCTTGATTCTTATTATATGATTGCTATCTGTTTTTTTGAACATTGTTCCCCTGTGTGTGTGTGTGTGTGTGTGTGTATATATATATATGTGTGTGTGTGTGTGTATATATATATATGTGTGTGTGTGTGTGTGTGTGTGTGTGTATATATATATGTGTGTGTGTGTGTATGTGTGTGTATGTATATATATATATATATATATATATATATATATATGATTTAAAAACATTTTTTTTTATGAAAACATGGATTAAATACGAGTGAGGGTCCTAGGAGATCTATAGTCCTTATCTAAATACTGAGTATGTTTTATACTATTACCTGGCCACAGAATGCCACCAGCAATTGATTTTCCCTGAGATTTTTATTTTTTGGGGGGTGTTTGTATGTTTGGATTCCTCTCAGGGTAACCACCTGTACCATATATATTATCTAGCTATGGTGGTATATTGTTTGTTTGTTATATTATATTGTAATGATATAATTGTTTGTGTAGTATGTGAGGGATCAGCTATCGAAAACGGGGATGGACGAGTCTCATTGAAAATTTTTAGAGCCAACTTTTGGAAGGGAATCAGTAAATATGAGTAACAATGTCAATTAAAATTGCATCTATAAATGCACAGGGTTTGAATTCTCCAGTAAAAAGAGGTCTTCTTTATAGAATGTTGTTAGAGGATAAGATCGATTTGTGTTTTGTCCAAGAAACACACTCGAAAGAAAGGGAAAAAAATTTGTGGAACTATTCTAAATTTTCATATATTATGAATGCTAACATGTTAGATAAAAAAAAAAAAGGAGTCGCCATTATTTGTTCATCTAAACTTAAATTTGAACAGATTTATATAGAAAAGATCCATTAGGAAGATTTTTAATACTTATATGTAAACTGAATGATATTATTTATACTCTGGTCAATCAATACGCTCCTAACGTATTTTCACAAACATTCTATAGGAAACTCTTTGAAAAGATTGCAAAAGTTAAAAAAGGGGTATTATTAATTGGAGGTGATTGGAATACTATCCAAGACCCAAAATTGGATAGAAGATCTAGAGATCTAAAACAATTGAACTATCCTCATAAAAAGCGATATATTTGGTTCCAAGACTTCCTTGCTAAATTCAGGTTATTCGATATTTGGAGGGTACAAAATCCGAGTGAAAAGGATTTTACGTTTCCATCTAAAGTTCATCTTAGCTATTCTAGAATAGATTTCTTTGTAACAGATATGGTTAATTTGAGAAAATGTGCAAGTTCACAAATTGGACCTATTGTTTGGTCCGACCACACCCCTATTAGCGTAGTATTAGAAAACAACCCAGGATACAATCTTAGACCCCAGTGGCGCCTAAACGAATCAATTATAACATCTGAAACAAATAGGAAGTATCTTGAAAATATGGCAAAATAATTTATAAAGATTAATGATAATGGACAAGTTTCTAACTAAACTTTATGGCTAACTTTTAAATGTGTTATGAGGGGTAATTTAATTAAAGGAACACTATAGTCACCTAAATTACTGTAGCTAAATAAAGCAGTTTTAGTGTGTAGATCATTCCCCTGCAATTTCACTGCTCAAATCACTGTCACTGAAAAAAAAAACTGGTTTTACTTTCAAACAGATGTAATTTACCTTAAATAATTGTATCTCAATCTTTAAATTGAACTTTAATCACAGACAGGAGGCTCTTGCAGGGTCTAGCAAGCTATTAACATAGCAGGGGATAAGAAAATCTTAATTAAACAGAACTTGAAATAAAGAAAGCCTAAATAGGGCTCTCTTTACAGGAAGTGTTTATGGAAGGCTGTGCAAGTCACAGGGAGGTGTGACTAGGGTTCATAAACAAAGGGATTTAACTCCTAAATGGCAGAGGATTGAGCAGTGAGGCTGCAAGGGCATGTTCTATACACCAAAACTGCTTCATTAAGCTAAAGTTGTTCAGGTGACTATAGTGTCCCTTTAAGTTGGGTGCTAGAACTAGAGAGAGCAGAGGTGCGAATTTAGCAGACCTTTATATACAATTGTCTAAACTTGAGCATAGCAATAAAGTAAATCCAAATTCCCTTTTAGCTACACAAATTAACACCCTCCAAGGTCAAATAAAAGCAATCTTGGATCCATATGCGTTTCCCTTCAACAACAGTCATTTAAAACAATGTTCAGGTGCACCACACCGGCCAAACTGCACCGCATGAAACAAACACTGACCGATAACTGTTGGAGGGGTTGCGGCCTTAGAGGCACATATATCCACATGTGGTGGGAATGCCCTCACGTGCAAATCTTCTGGACAAAGATACAGAAGAGGATCCATGACCAGTTTCGACAAATTGTGGGGCCCATGGCAGAGTAGCGACCTCTCTGACGACATGACACACACTAACCCTCCTGAGGCTAGGGATGGTCCTGGACTGGGACCCCAGAAGAGACAGACATAAACCGTAGAGCCTCACACTACGCTGAACTGACGTATACCCATACCTTACCCCTCCCCCCACCCTCCCCCTCCCTTTCTCCCTTGCCACCTCTCCCCCCCCCCTCACTTTCTCTCTCTTTCATTCACAATATCGCGGGGGAACCTGGGAACCGAACCTTGCTTCCTAGCGAATTAGTTAACCACTGGCGGGTCCAGGGTCACGCCACAAGGGATGAGAGACAGAGTTCCCTCCCGACCAAAACCACTACCTTAAAATATTGTACGCTACTTGACACCGAAGGATATATGTCAATCACCGTTAGAGTTAGATATAGTGCACGCTAACCACTGTAAGCAAATGTTATTGTTGAGACCAGAACTCGCCCTATTAAACCGGGACACAGAGTAACGGGGTTATACAAAGGATGAAAAATCTCACAAAGCTATACACCTATACTCCCTACTGTGTTTTATGAAAATGTAACATCTGGGACATGACGATCACACAATACCAATGTTTATTATTAAACGAAAAAACCCTTGACACGTAGCTGGAAAAGCTAACTTCCAATGTACAAGTTGTAATAGTTTGTTTTCTCATATGCCTGACAGTGTTTATCTTTGTTACGAATTAATGGGCTTTTGCACAAGCCATGGTGGGAATGTTATAGTGCTACTTTTGTCAAGCTGAAAAAAAAAAAAGAAATAATAATAAAAAAAAAAAGCAATCTTGGAAAATAAAATTAAAAATTCAATTATATCCCTGAACCAAAGATGGTACAGTAGCAATAATAAAGTAGGGAAGCCTATGTAAAAAAACTCAAACCAGACCAGAGAAAATTTACTATAAAAAAATTATAGATGGAGATAACATTTGTTTATCTCCTCATAATATAAGTGAGGCTTTTGCAAGATACTATGCCTCACTATATAACTTAAAATAAAATAGTTTCTCTGAAAATGATTTAAAAGAATTTTTCTCAAAGCTTTATCTTCCAAAATTAAACCCTGATAAATTACTAAATTTAAATAAACCTATTGAAGCAGAGGAAATAAAGAAAACAATTGCCAAGCTTAGTAATGGGAAAGCACCTGGTCCAGACGGATTTACTGCATACTTTTACAAATCCTTTGAGACAATAATAACCCCTCTATTATTAAAAACTTTCTTAGATCTAACAACCACCAATAGTTTTTCCTCTGAAATGCTAAAGGCTACGATCTCCCCAATCCCAAAACCTGGGAAAGATCCACACTACATATTCAACTACCGTCCGATTTCCCTCATTAATCTTGATATAAAAATATTTTCAAAAATTCTAGCAGATAGATTGACCCAGATAATTACAGATCTAATCCATTTAGATCAATCCGGCTTCATAAAAGGTAGATCAGCTAGTGATAATATCCGTAAAATTTTGAACATGATAATAGAAGTTGGCGAAAAATCTATCTCTACAGTTTTTATAGCAGTCGATGCCAAAAAGGCATTCGATAGAGTAAATTGGAAATTTTTGTCAGCTACACTTTCCGCATTTGGGATTGAGGGATCTTTTAAGGATCTAACAATGTCTTTATATTCTTCCCCTATAGCAAAAATTTATGGTAATGGTTTAGATTCTGTTTTCTATTAAAAATGGAACACGACAGGGGTGCCCATTGGCACCCCTTCTTTATATTCTTTCTATTGAGCCATTGGCAGTATATATAAGACAGACAGCATCATAACATAACTGGGGTGAACTTAGGAAATCAGGAACAAAAAATAACTATGTTCGCTGATGATATAATTCTGACTTTAACACACTTCATTGTATAGAAGAATATAGTAGATTTTCTAACTATAAGATCAATATGCAAAAAACACAAGCTCTGCATGATAATCTACCAAGCTCATTAATAAGAAACCTGAATAATAACTGTAAATTTAAATGGTCCAATTCTTTATGTTATTTGGGGATAAAGATAAATATTAATATTGAAGAATGGACCACTGATAATTATACCATACTCTTAATAGAATTTTAAAAATACAATTTTAAAATGGTCTAAATTACAAATATCTTGGCTTGGAAGAATAAACATCATTAGAGCATATCTACTTCCAAAATTAGAATATCTACTACTTCGTACTATTCCACTTAGAGTCCCAAAGAAAATACTTCAATTGTTTCATGGTCTATTTGTATCTTATGTTTGGGGCAACAAAAAACCTAGGATTGCTCTTAAAGTTATGTCAGCTAGATTAGCAGAAGGAGGTCTATCCTTTCCAAATATATTCTATATCCACGACACAGTAATATATTCACACTATTTAGAATGGGGAAATAACAATTCAAAGCTGAAAGCTTGGTATTTATATGAAAATTGTTTATGTAATACTTTTGACCCTTTCAATCTTTTCTGGATAGATAAAAAAACTTTTTAAAAACCTACCTATTGATAATTTAATTATCTTCCACACTTTTCAATCTATAATACCAATAAAGAAATACTTTTTTGCTCAAAATCAAATTTCCTCAAATGCCCCTTTGGAAATCTTAACATTTTTCATTCAAGATCTAAATTTATCTGGTTGGTTAGTTAGAGATGGGATAAAAATTCAGGACCTATACGATACCTATGGTATTTGCAGCCTTCCAAGTATTAAAGAAAAAATTGGACTTGTAAATAAAGAACATTTCACTTACTTAAGAATAAAAAAACTTTCTTTATAAGGTAACTATAATTAAAGACTCGCCTTTTGACAAGATCCTTTTTGGAGAGATTAAAAATAAATCTTCAGCAGTTCTTTGGAGGTATTAAACCAAGAAGTAAAATACAATACGATCTCTAGATGGGAAACCAAATTAAATAAATATTTTTCATGTCAGGATTGGTCAAAAGTTTTTGAAGCTTTAAGGAAAACGGTCCATTGTATAAATATACAGGAAACATACCTTAAACGTATCCATAGATGGTATTTGGTCCCTACGAAAATATGTAAATTCCAAGCTAACTCCTCAAATATCTGTTGGTGTTGTAATAGTGAATGTGGCTGATTCAAACATGTGTGGTGGGACTGTACAGGATTAGATATTCTTAAATTGGAATTATCTAAACTTTTTATTGATTTAAAATTAAATCTTACGCTATCTCCAGAAAGATTCTTATTCCATTTACACTTCCCAAAAATGGATAAATTCTCCAAATATTTGACTATACATGTCTTGATGGCTGTCAAACTGTGCATTGCTAGAAAATGGAAACAGAATATATCTCCCTCTATAACAGAGATCAAAACCCAGATTCAATATCAAGGTTTAATGGAAAAGGCGGTATTTTAAGGATAATAATATCAATTCCTACAATAAGATTTGGGGGAAATGGTTTGATTACTACAAAGAATAAACTATCTATACCTTATTTAAATTAATAACCCTGGCATAGATGCATTTGTAAGATAAAACATGGATAATAACATTCCAAAAGTGGCTCTAGCTCTAAAGGATTATTTTAAAGAAGTGACACTGACTACGTCCAACTCCCAGATCCTGATGGCTGACCTGATATCTTTTTTTTTGTTGTATGTCTTTTTATGTAGCTTTGTATGCACTGTAATGTAATATTCATATTTTGATGTGATTTGGTTTATCCATTAATATCACGGCATAAAGATCTTATCCCTCTGTAAGGAGAAACGCCTATTTCATGAAGGCCCGCATTATAAAATCTTCTAATGATGTGCCAGTTATATGTAAATATTCACACATACATTTTTTTAGAACTGAAGAGGTCAGTACACTTTCATTAACACTTTACCGATATACAGAAAAAAATATGAATTTACGTTTGTAAATTTTAAAAGCTCAAACACATTTACAATTTATAGCAAATACTAATAATGTATTGATATTAACCTAAAATGAAAGCACAAAAAGCCTTCCTTCTTGATATACATTGATGGGTCGGCCCTGTCGCAATATCAATTTCTCCGGGTTTTTCGGTTAAGCTTGGGCCGTCTGGGTTTGGATCCCATGCAGTTCGGGACGTATTCGTTTAGAATTGAGGCTGCAATGGAGGCAGCGACACTGGGTTTGGGAGATGAATTAGTGAAAAGAATCGGTCAGTGGGAGTCTGTGCGGTTCAGGTCGTACGTTAGGCTGGACTGTTTGGTTTAAAAGGGGGCGGTAGGTTCCTCTGTTTTGTATTTGGTAATATGTATCTTTCTTTTGTAGGTTGGGTCGCCTGTTTGGTGGGCCACTCATACATCCAACGGGCACGCCAGAGAGCTGCAGTTCAGCAACAAGGAGGACAGCTGGGCTTTCCATGGCGCGTGGTACAATTGTGTTGGTCTGGCTATAGGGGTTTCAGTTGGAAGGAAGTTTGTTTTGAGGTTTTTAGGAGGATAGGTTCTGGCCAATCCCCTGATTTGTTATTGATCCACAAAGGGGGGAATGAGTTAGGTCAGGTGCCACAGAGGGAGCTGGTACAATGTATAAAACGGGATGTGGAAAGGTTGAGATGTCTGACCCCGGGCATTACTATTATTTGGTCGGAGATGATGCCTCGGTTGCATTGGCAGCAGTAGCCAGGATGAGGCACACCCTAATCCCCACTGCACGACTCTGGAGTGAGGCCGGCAGGGGAGATCTCAGGATCTCCCCTGTCGGCTCATGCAGAGCTGGCGCTATCCGAGTGCCGGCTCTGCTCTAAGCCTCCATGGGCCTGTGGGGAGATCAAAGATCTCCCTCACTGACCCACATGCAGGGATGGAGGCAGGAGAGGACCCGGGGAGCTCTAGCCAGCAGCTAGGCCGGGTTCCTCTTGCGAGATCTGAGCAGGCTAGAGTTCACTCTCCACTGGACCACCAGGGCAGGCAGCAGCAACAAGGATTCCCCCTCCCGACATAAGGTAAGAAGGGAGAGGGGATATTAAGTAATCTGCCCCCACCTCCACTGGACCACCAGGGAAGGCAGCAGCACAGTCCCCCCTCCCTTCAAAAGGTAAGAAGGGAGGGGGGATATTTATTAACTAATCTGCCCCCACCTCCACCCCCACAAATCACTCAAACATACAGCACACACAGCACCCACACACAACACCCCCCCCACACACACACACAACACCCACACAGCACCCTCGCACATACAGCACCCACACACACACAATACCCACACACAGCACACCCACGCAAAAACAGCACACACACAACACCCTCACACACAGCACACTAACAGCACCCTCACACACACACAGCACCCTCACACAGCACAGCACACACACAGCACCTTCACACAGCGCACTAACAGGACCCTTACAAACACACACACAGCACACTACCAGTACCCTCACACACAGCACACAAACAGCACCATCACACACAAACAGCACCCTCACACACAGTGCACTAACAGCACCCTCACAAGCACACACACAAACACCCTCACCCACATAGCACACTACCAGCATCCTCACACACACATCACACTAACAGCACCCTCACACAGCACACACACACACACACACAGTATATATATATACACATACACATATACACGCGGCGTGTGCTTGTGCTTTAGGGTGCACTCCCTAATTCAATAGGCTGCGCACGCCTATGTGCATGTATGTCTGTTTATCTGCATGTGTGTCTGTGTATCTGCATGTGTGTCAGGGTGTGCATCTGTGTATCATGTGCAATTCGTTTCAGTCCGAATATGAATGCGTCCGAATTTCGGGCAATTCGGACATTCGGGTACTTCCGAATGTCCGAATTGTCGAGGTCCCGAAGTGTCAAAGTTCCGAAGCACAGTATTGCCTAAGTACTAATATACTTACCCAGTGAAAGAAGAATGTTACATTGTATACAATTTTAAATAAAAAGTATACAAACATAGCCAGGATTCAGCTGTAAGCATTTGCAACACTTACAACAATCAAGTAAGACTTCTTAGGAGCACCTCCTAGGCCACTAACAACCCACTTTGTGGGAAGGAGGTTGGTTCAAAGAAATCGGCTCGGCAAGTATAAGAGCCTTGGTTCTGTCTAAAAGAACTTCTGTTTGTTTAGCCGGACAAAGGATCCCAATTCTTTTACAAAGTTGTCCCCATGGAGAAAACCTTTTGCCTGTGTTATCTGGCTCATTTAGAGCCATAGTTAAACGTTTGGGCTCAATCTTGAGCAAGATCGATTTGTGGCGTTCTGTGACAACTGCATTGTTGGTGTTGCCAACTTAAATCACTCTCTGGATCTAACCACTTAAGATGGCGCAATCTAATTCTAGATCATCCTCTACTGCTTCAAAGGTCTTGGCTGCTGAGCCCAAGATGCCCAGGATTTTATCCTGACAGTTTTGCAATGAAAATCTAAGCCTTTAGTGGGCTTCCATCCTGTCTTAGTCAGGAATTGAATGATCTTAGGATCGACTGATTTTACATGAGTCTTCAGGGACTGTTCGGCGGGGCCATTCAGCCCGCAATTTATTTCACTTTGCCTTCTCAAAAGGCTTGCGTACTCTGGAGGCAATATACTTGGCTACATGGAGGAGGAGACCACTGGGTGACATAGGTCATTAGGTTCGAATAGGGGTTCACATTGAGTGTCCAAGATCCTATCGGTGTCCCTGAGTCCGCATAATCTACCTCAATCTTGGTAAGTTTAACAGGATGTGTATCCTGAACGGGATTAGCATCCTCTTCATCAGTAATTTCATAATCAGCATCAGAAATATCCTCTGAATCCTCCATATAGGACTCAGGGAACTCCTCCTTAATATCACTGAGCTCAGATTCAGAGTTCAGTTGGGCTTTTGCCCTTTTCCAAAGTCTAGTCAATTTTGCCCCACTAGTAGCTCTTTTGCGTGGTGGTAACCAGGGCCGTCTATAATATGATTAGGACCCTGGGCAATACATTTTCTTGGGCCCCCTGGGCCCTGCTCCTTCCCCACCAACCCCTTAATTACACCCAACCTGCAATCACACTGACAGACATACTGACACATACGCACACAGACAGACATATTAAAACATTCTCAGATACATACTGACATACACATACACTGACACACAAATATATACTGGCAGACATATTGACACACACACAGACACACATTCATGAATACACAGACACATAAACTGACAAATATACTGACACACACAGACGCATACACTGACAGACCTATTGACACACACAAACAGGCATTCTGACACAGACACACAGGCAAACATACTGACAAACACACAGACATACTGACACACAGACAGACAGACATACTGACACACACACACAGGCAGACATACAGGGAGTGCAGAATTATTAGGCAAATTAGTATTTTGACCACATCATCCTCTTTATGCATGTTGTCTTACTCCAAGCTGTATAGGCTCGAAAGCCTACTACCAATTAAGCATATTAGGTGATGTGCATCTCTGTAATGAGAAGGGGTGTGGTCTAATGACATCAACACCCTATATCAGGTGTGCATAATTATTAGGCAACTTCCTTCCTTTGGCAAAATGGGTCAAAAGAAGGACTTGACAGGCTCAGAAAAGTCAAAAATAGTGAGATATCTTGCAGAGGGATGCAGCACTCTTAAAATTGCAAAGCTTCTGAAGCGTGATCATCGAACAATCAAGCGTTTCATTCAAAATAGTCAACAGGGTCGCAAGAAGCGTGTGGAAAAACCAAGGCGCAAAATAACTGCCCATGAACTGAGAAAAGTCAAGCGTGCAGCTGCCACGATGCCACTTGCCACCAGTTTGGCCATATTTCAGAGCTGCAACATCACTGGAGTGCCCAAAAGCACAAGGTGTGCAATACTCAGAGACATGGCCAAGGTAAGAAAGGCTGAAAGACGACCACCACTGAACAAGACACACAAGCTGAAACGTCAAGACTGGGCCAAGAAATATCTCAAGACTGATTTTTCTAAGGTTTTATGGACTGATGAAATGAGAGTGAGTCTTGATGGGCCAGATGGATGGGCCCGTGGCTGGATTGGTAAAGGGCAGAGAGCTCCAGTCCGACTCAGACGCCAGCAAGGTGGAGGTGGAGTACTGGTTTGGGCTGGTATCATCAAAGATGAGCTTGTGGGGCCTTTTCGGGTTGAGGATGGAGTCAAGCTCAACTCCCAGTCCTACTGCCAGTTCCTGGAAGACACCTTCTTCAAGCAGTGGTACAGGAAGAAGTCTGCATCCTTCAAGAAAAACATAATTTTCATGCAGGACAATGCTCCATCACACGCGTCCAAGTACTCCACAGCGTGGCTGGCAAGAAAGGGTATAAAAGAAGAAAATCTAATGACATGGCCTCCTTGTTCACCTGATCTGAACCCCATTGAGAACCTGTGGTCCATCATCAAATGTGAGATTTACAAGGAGGGAAAATAGTACACCTCTCTGAACAGTGTCTGGGAGGCTGTGGTTGCTGCTGCACGCAATGTTGATGGTGAACAGATCAAAACACTGACAGAATCCATGGATGGCAGGCTTTTGAGTGTCCTTGCAAAGAAAGGTGGCTATATTGGTCACTGATTTGTTTTTGTTTTGTTTTTGAATGTCAGAAATGTATATTTGTGAATGTTGAGATGTTATATTGGTTTCACTGGTAATAATAAATAATTGAAATGGGTATATATTTGTTTTTTGTTAAGTTGCCTAATAATTATGCACAGTAATAGTCACCTGCACACACAGATATCCCCTAACATAGCTATAACTAAAAACAAACTAAAAACTACTTCCAAAAATATTCAGCTTTGATATTAATGAGTTTTTTGGGTTCATTGAGAACATGGTTGTTGTTCAATAATAAAATTAATCCTCAAAAATACAACTTGCCTAATAATTCTGCACTCCCTGTACTGACACACACAGACATACTGACAAACACACACACAGGCATACTGACAAACACACACACAGGCATACTGACATATACAGACACACACATACACACAGACATACTGACACACACACACAGACATACACATACACAGACATACACACACACACACACACACACATAGAGACATACACACACACACAGACAGACATAGACACACACACAGACTTAGTGACACACAGAGACATACTGACACTCACAGACATACATACACACATACTGACATGCACACACACAGACATATATTTAGCCACCCTCCAGTTTCCTACCTTTTCCTGGAGGGTGGTTTCCCTGGTCCAGTGGCAGGCTGAGGCAGATGGGAGTTCTCCTCTGGAACTCCCCTCCTCCCTGCCTTCCTCCTTCCACGCGTTTGTGATCTCCGGTGGGAGGAAGTGACGCGCGGCACTCACTTCCTCCCAGCCGGCTGCCGAACAGGAAGGGGCCCGGTCGCGCTGTTTAAGTGTCACAGCGCCCGACCGGGCCCCTTCTGCCACATGCCCACCGGGTGGCCCTTAGTGCATGGGCCACCCGGGGGCCCTCTTTAGCGTGCGGCTGGTGTGGCTCTGTGCAGCCGCCCTGTCGGGTCCAAGGGAAGCTGCTCAAATCGCGGGGCCCACGAGGCAGCTGCTTTGGGGCCCCTCAGGAGCAACTGGGCCCGGGGCAGCTGCCCCGTTTGCCCCGCGTTAAAGACGGCCCTGTGGTAACTTAATCGCGCCATCCGTGACAGGTATAGTACTGTCGATCTCTATTGTTTTGGAGGAGTTTTTAAGCGTTATATATGGCCTTGCTGCCAGGCTGAAGCAGAGCAGGTGTGAGTACAGGTACACCTCCATATAGAACTCGGGGAACTCCTCCTCAATGTCACTGAGCTCAGATTCAGAGTTCAATTGGGCTTTTGCCCTTTTCCAACGTCTAGTCGATTTTGCCTGACTAGTAGCTCTTTTGCGCGGTCGTTAATTAATTGCGCCATCCGTGACAGTATGGTACTGTCCATCTCTATTGTTTTGGAGGAGTGTTCAGCCTTATATGAGGCAGTACCTGTACTCACACCAGGCTGAAGTAGAGCTGGTGTGAGTACAGGTACTGCCGCCTGAGTAGTCGCCTGAGCCGATCTCTGTGCCTGTAACAGGGTCTGGGCAAATATCTGTGAAGTGAATCAGACATAACCCCCATCACTGACACCAGGGCCTTGTCATTTCTTTTGCCATGGAAGTGTCAATTAAAGCTTGCATGTCAGAAGGACCAGTAAAGCAGAAAATCAGCCTCATCTCCAGAGATACCTGGAGAGGCTTCTACATTAATCTGCATGTTTGCTGTAGACCCAGAAAGATCCTGTCAGACTGCATCATAAATATACAAACAAACCTAAGGGGATGAATAAAGCAAAATAATACCAAAAGGAAAGGGTTGAGTAACCCTCAAGTAAAAAAAAATAAAAAAAATAACTAAACAGGATAAAGAAATGAAAGTACTCACAATAGTGAAAAAATAGCAATTGTAATATAAAAACACAGGAGCTGCCCGGCTGCCACTATAACTAAACCCCAACTGTATTTCAGACAGTTGGGGGCAGAGCAGCGGCCAGACAGATAAATGAAGGGAAAAAACAGCACAGTAGCACTGTTCAGGGGATAAAGATCCTCAAAGACGCCCCTGAGCCCCAATTGATGGTAATCTTGGGGCCAGGGAGGTCAGAGGGGAAAGAAATTGTCAAAGGATATATAATAAAGCATATAACTGAAGCAAATGAAGTAAATAAATCAAATTAAGTTAAAATTAAATAACTAAATATATTTATAAATATGAAAACATAATTAAACCGTAAAAACTATAATAACTATAATAATAACTATATTAACCTCAGTAATGATATGAATAAAGAAGATCCCACAGTTGAGAACCATGGGACCCAGTGTCACTTAACTGAGGGAGCAGCAAAGAAAGAGGAAGTAGTATACTGGACACCGCCTATTATGATATAAAGAGGATGCTGATTGGCTGTTCCTGTTGCTAGGAAGATATACCTCATGTTATTTATTGGTTTCTTTTATACTGATTTAATGTTATTTTTCTTTGCTGCTGAAATAAAGAAAGAGTGCAGCATAATAGGAGCCTCGATGTCTTAATAAAATCCAGTATACTTATGAGTGTATCTCCCTGTACTATAAAGAAATCTGATACATGTTTCATATCTGGTAATCCCTGATTCAGCCAAGGAGCCTCCCACTTGTGTGAGATAGCCAGTCCCCTCAGGTGTGCTGAACCTTTCCTGGCCGGCCCCGCCTGTATCAAAGAGTGGTGTGTAGGGGCAGGCGTAGTCGCCATTTGGCCCTCTCCCACAAGTAAAGACAGTGGTGTCTAGGGGAGGGGCTAACTGTGTCAGTCATACAGAGAGAGACGTGATGACTCGAATCCGACACACCTCCTATAGATAAGCCAAGTACTGCTACTGCACAATAAACTAAGTATCAACTCTCACTTTGTCACACATTTATTAAACAAATTAAAACGTAACCTGTGTTTATGTCATAGTAAATAGTTAATATATTGAATGAATTTGTTATAGACAGATAAGTCACAAAGCCTTCCCTTTAATTGGGAAGGGACACATCGACTTAATGGTCACTAGGCATTGTTGCCAAAATCAGAAGAGTGGCCCATAGGGTGAACTATTGTCCTATGTATCACCCTAAGAGATCACACAAATGTATTAAATTATAGATGATAAACCAAAGTTACATTCTCCATGTGAAAAGAGAAAAAGAATAAGAATCTGGGAGAGTGCGACATAAATGGAAAAGCTAAGTAAACGTATGGTACATAAGAAAGGGACTTGTAAAGGGTAGTAGTGTTCAAAAAGGTTTTAAAAAATAAGGTTAGCTACATAGTGATGTGTTACGTGAGAGGTATACAATATTATCAATATGTAACCAAGGGATCGGAAAGTCACAGTACATTTTAAAAAAAGAATAGCTCAATAGACTTATAAGTATAAAGGAGATAGGGACCAAAAAGGTCTCCTATATAGGGATTATCAGCCTGATACAAGAAGTAAAAAAAGGGTGGAGCACTATATGCTATTACATCCCTATAAAAGAAATACAATGAATGAACACAAATACTGATGGACTTGTAAAAAAGATCTCAATCATTAATGAAGGGTGAGTAAGAAAAGCCTTTGTGTAGGCAAAAAGGAGAGAGTGTCTTCAGATGATAAATCCCAAAACACTCTCTCCTCAAATGTTTCTTGCCCAAATTGCTTTTCCGTTGATCCAGTCTAACAAATTAAATGACTGCGAACCAGTGGCCTTACCTGCATGGACCTGTTTGCTGTGTCTTGAAATAGGGTTCTGGATTTCTCTGCTTGGTTTTACTGAGTTAATGTGTTCAAGCATGCGGAACAGGCATACGTTCCCATGAGTTTACCGGAGAGCCGATTTAGCAAAGGTTTCTTAGAAGAGAAATGGCTCTTTACCAGTAGCTCTCCAAGGTTATTTCCCCTTCTAGCAGTGATGGACCCCTATGGATGAAGCGCCTCTCGCAAGTGGCCAACTTGAGTCAAGAGGGTCCAGTAGCGCCCCAAGATGTTCTTTGCTTTATTGGATGACTATTCCAATTCAAAATGCTAATAGTGGATGTCTTCTTCCTATAAAGGACAGTTTGTATTTCTCTCTCCTGACCAAGGGTTAAAGTGACATCCAAGAAATTAAGAAAAGTGCCACGTTTTGAATAAGAATAGTCATCATCCAATACCTCTTAAAAGAGGGATTCCTGTTGGTCAATATCGCCCCCTCAAATGGAACTGTTCAGATGTAGATTTGTTAATAATTAAAACTAGGGAATTCAGAAATATGTTCCGAGACTGACTGTGCCCTTGAAGGGCCCATCCATGGTGCAGTAAATAATAGGAGTTTTAACAAGTTCCCCAGCTGAGCTTGTACACAGTGCAGCCACACGGCAGATCTGGCCCCAGTGTAGAACACTGAGGGACAACTAATGGGCTTTCCCAATGGCCCACTGGGTTACCTCTCAGTGTGCCTGTCTCAGTGTGGCTGAAATAATTAGAGGCTCCAGGAGCAGAGAGTCTGCATTCAAGCATATTCACTCTCCATACATATACAGCCCTGAATTTACAGACTGTACACACACATGGCCCTGTATTCATGCAAACCTGTGTTTGCACACACAAACTACATGCAAATATGACCTTGCCTTTACATATACATACAGATCCTCAATACAAATATGTCCCTGCATACACATTCTGACAACATGGATACACTTGAATGGGGAAAAAAAAACATGCACAAGCATTTAAAGGGACACTGTAGTCATCAGAACAACTACAGCTTAATTTAGTGGTTCGGGTGTCTCTAGCCTGTCCCTACAGGCTTTTTAATGTATACACTGCCTTTTCAGGGAAAAGGCAGTATTTACATTGCTGCCTAGGAACACCTCTAGTGGCAGTCACTCAGATGGCTACTGGAAGTGCTTCCTGTGTCAGTGCTGTACAATGTGCAGCACTGATATTCAGCATGTCCACCCTCTGCGTAGAAATGCTGAATGCTCCTCATAGACAAGCATTGATTCAATGCATCTCTATGAGAGGATGCCGATTGACGCAGCACAGCGTTTTGCCGCGCATGCACATTAGCCTTCTAATGCATTCTAGCATATATATATAGAGATCCAGCTCCAAATCTTGCCACTGTCAGCCTGTTCCTGACTTTTGTCCCCTTCATAGGTACCATACTTCCGCTTAGCTTTTCCATTTATGTTGAGCCTTCCTAGTATTCTTATTTTTATTCTCTTTTCATATGCAGAATTACATTTTTGTGATCTCTCTTAAGGTGATATGGCCAGGGCCGGACTGGGAATTAAAAGCAGCCCTGGAAAAAAAATATTTACCAGCCCCATAATGCATCGCGCCAGCATAGTGTGCAGATACAGAGTTAGAACAGATAACTTCAAATTAAAAAGTACTTCAACGTAAAAAGCGCACTCATAGGCTTCAAAATAAACAAAAGTGCTGATTTATTTTAAGCAGACGTGCCTTTGCATGTAATCAATGTTTCAGTCCAACTACCTTGACATATTAAGGAAAGCTTGTTAATGGGACTGAAATGGTGAATGTATGTAGGGCACAACTGAAAAAATGTTTATTTTGAAGTCCTGTGGGTGTGCTCTTCACTTTAAATATGTTATTGTGCTGGAGTATGCACCTAGCAACAAGACTGGGCCAATATCTACTCATTACATATGGTACATATTAATGAAATTTCTGTGCGTATTATGCATTTATAAATGTACATTAATATGTGTAAATATAATAGGTATATATATATATATATATATATATATAAAACTAATACACACATTAATATACATGTCATACACTAGTGGCGGATCCAGAGCCTGAGCCTGAGCCTGCATTATTCCATGCACAATAACCACTACTCCTCTGTGTAGTGGTTATGGTGCCAGGAGCGTCGGCACCCCCTCCCAGAGTAAGTCGTCAAACCGTTTAAGAACAGTTTGACAACTTACCTGGAGTCTGCTGGGATATGGGGCTGTAGTAGGGTATAGGAGCAGTGGTGCAATGTGTGTGAAAGGTTCAGTGTGTGGGTGGCAGGCCCGGACTGGCCATCGGGCACACCGGGCAAATGCCCGGTGGGCCGCGGTGTCCGTGGGGCCGAGGCCGGCAGGGGAGATCCCAGGATCTCCCCTGCCGGTCTATGCAGGGCCGGCACTATCCGAGCGCCGGCCCCGCTGTTTTCCATGGAGGGCCGGTGGGGAGATCAAAGCTCTCCCTCACCGGCCCACATGCTCTCAAACGCGGCCACTGGCGGGGAGAGAGGGAGGGAGACAGCCGCCAGGAAAGAGGACCCGGCGGAGCTCTAACTTGCAGCTCCGCCTTGGCGGGTTTTCAGGGTCCGGACGTTGCTTTATGGCAGCGGCGGGTCACCAGCGAGGCAACAACCCCAAAGGGCTAGAGTTCACTTACCACGAGGACCACCAGGGATGGCTGGCAGGAGCACGACCCCCCCCCCCTTCCAGACTACAGGTAAGAATAGAGGGGGGGTTAATATAATGTATTTATTATTATTATTATTATGTATTTATTATTATTTATTATTGTTATTTATTATGTATTTATTATTATTATGTATTTATTATGATGTATTTATTATTATTATTAATTATTATTATGTATTTATTATTTATTATGTATTTTTATTATTATGTATTTATTATTATTATTTATTATTATGTATTTATTATTATTATTATTATGTATTTATTATTATTATGTATTTATTATTTATTATGTATTTATTATTATTATGTATTTATTATTTATTATGTATTTATTATTATTATTATATTTTTTTAGTAAAACATTAATAGTGCCATTTACCTGCCTCCCCAATACAAAATCCTTGCAAACACACACATCACCCTCACCCAGCACCCTAACATTGACACAGCACCCTAACACCAGCACCCTAACATTGACACAGCACCCCAACACACACACAGCACCCTAACACTCACAGCACCCTAACACCAGCACCCTAACACACACACAGCACCCTAACATTGACACAGCACCCTAACACACACACAGCACCATAGCACTCACACAGCACCCTAACACCAGCACCCCAACACACACACAGCACCCTAACACCACCACCCTAACATTGACACAGCACCCCAACACACACACAGCACCCTAACATTGACACAGCACCCCAACACACACACAGCACCCTAACACCAGCACCCTAACATTGACACAGCACCCTAACACTCACACAGCACCCTAACACCAGCAACCTAACATTGACACAGCACCCTAACACCAGCACCCTAACATTGACACAGCACCCTAACACTCACACAGCACCCTAACACCAGCACCCTAACATTGACACAGCACCTTAACACTCACACAGCACCCTAACACCAGCACCCTAACATTGACACAGCACCCTAACACACACACAGCACCCTAACCCTAACACCAGCACCCTAACATTGACACAGCACCCTAACACATACAGCAACCTAGCACACACACACACATCACCCCAACACACACACAGCAACCCAACACATACACAGCAACTCAACACACACACAGCACCCCAACACACATCACCCTCAAATACACAGAACCCTCGCTCAGTGCCCTAACACACAGCGCCCTCACACACCGCACCCTCACACACACATACTGCACCCCCACACACACACCACCCTCCCACACACACACTATACTCCTCACAAATGCACACTACACCCCTCACACACACAGCACCCCCCAAACACACTGCACCACTCACACACTCACTAGATCTCATATACGCACTCCTGAGTCCTTCAAACACACACTAGATCCCCTACACACAGTCGCTGTACCACTTACACACACACTACATTTCTGACATACACACTCAGGATCTCCTATGAACACACTAGATACCCTTTAAGCAAAGTGAGTATTAAAATACAGTGAGTATTCCATTTTAGCAAACCCCTGAGACAAGTTTCAAGCAAACACAATGCAAGCATGTTATTAAATTTGCTTGCGCTGTGCAGATCAAATACAGGGCCCTTTTCTCATGCCCTGGAAGAGCATTGAACCAACATGCTCACTTTGAGATGGGGCGTGCTTGTCATTGGGGATGACAAAACACACCCTATCTGGCCCCG
>OW240920.1:64971239-65048342 GCA_933207985.1 Pelobates cultripes
TCTCCCCATCTCTCTCCCTCCCCCATTTCCCCTTTACCTGGAGAAGTCAGGGGGCCAACCGCGTTCCTGGCTGGAGCCGCCGGGCCGGGTGGCAGCTTCCCCGGTCTGGCGGCCCTGCTCCTGTCACTGCTGTGGCTGATGGAGGAGGAGCATGTCTCTGTACCATGCTCCCTCGCGGTTCCTGTGCCGGGAACCGCGAGGGAGCATAGTACAGAGACATGCTCCTCCTCCATCAGTCACAGCAGTGAGAGGAGTGCCGCCGGACCGGGGAAGCTGCCACCCGGCCCGGCGGCTCCAGCCAGGAACGCGGCCGGCCCCCAGGTGCCGTGGCCCACCAGGAAATTTCCCGGTATCCCGGTGGGCCAGTCCGGCCCTGCTCAGATATGAAGTTCACCCCACCCCACTAATGTACTAGTTTGCAGAATTCTTTCCTAAGCTGTCCCTATCAGCGGCAGCATCCTCTCCCTACACTTATAAGACAGCATGTGCGTGCAGCGCTATGCAACTCCAGCTTACATATAGAGGCTGGGTCACATGCTGCACTGGCCAATCACAGCCATGCCATTAGTAGGCATGGCTGTGATGGCTTCACGAGTCAAACGCTTGTTGATTGGTGCAGCCTTTGAAAACGCGCCATTAAATCGCCGAACACTGCACTCCAACCCAAACATACAGTGATATGTCCGTGTTCGGGTCCGGGGTCCAAAAAACCTTATGTTCAGTACGAACCCGAAGTTTTCAGTTCGGGTTCGCTCCACTCTATTCCTAACGTGTTCAGCATTTTGGACTTTCAGTGGTCTAATAGTCCTGCCTACATATAGTAAATTACATGGACATTTTAATACATATATGACTCCTTTAGCGTGGCACGTCAGATGGTCTCTTATAATATATTATTTTTAATAATATCCCCTAGGTGTCGTCTTTTATTTTTAGTTTCTCTACACAATAGGCATAGGCCACATCCATAGAATTCTGTAAGATTCTGTAAAAAGTGATTAGGTTTTTTTTGGATTCAAATGACTAGAAGCTAGAATGGTTTTGTTTTGTTTTTGTTTTTTAATTTTTCTTGCTCCTTTATAAATTACTTTTGGTGCTGTAGGTAAATTTTATTTAAAATAGGGTCATCTTAGTAGATGCCAATGTTTTCTAATTATTCTTTGTATTTGTTTTTGTCCATAATAATTGCAAATAAAAGGTACTTCATTTGTTTTCAACGTTCTATTTGCTTGTCTATACTTAATTAGATCTTTTCATGGTCGTTTTTCCAACTTCCTTCAAGTCCCTTTCTAACGCTTCATCTTAGCCCTTTTCTAAAAACTGTTTTTTCAAATAGTTTGGCTTATGAAGTCTGCATTGTTATTGCAATTACATCGAATTCTAAGAAATTGCCCCTTAGGGGCATTGTCTAGCCACTGTCTATGGTGGCAACTAGTTTTCTTAATATAACTATTCACATCTACTGGTTTAAAAAAATTCTTAGTTACTATTGTTGAATCCAGGATGCTGATCTGTAAATCCAAAAAGTTTTTCACAGAACTGCTAGCACTAGTAAGTTTAATTCCCCATTCATTAAAATTAAGGAATTTTATAAAATTATTCAGTTCTTCTCCAGTTCCTGTCAATATAAAAAGATATCTATGAAATGGCAATATGACAGTTTGCCACCCAGTTGTGGCCTTGCATGACATATGTCTCTTGCCAAAAGGCCATGAATAAATTAGCATAACTGGGGGCAAACTTGGTGCCCATAGCCATACCACAGATTTGCATATAAAAGCTATCAAACCAAAAGTTTGTTTTTTAAAATAAGTAAAATCCCTTCTAAAATGAAAGCTGTTTGTACTTCCTTAAAAATGGATTTTGTTAAAATATTTCACTGCTTCTATTCCTTTATGTGGGATGATGCTGTAGAGAGAGGAAACATCACACATAACCTTTATGTAACCTTCTCTACACTGTGCTCTCCAAAATTTGTAAGATATGGATAGTGTTTTTGATCACTATAGGTTGTAGTAAAGTGTCAATATATTCAGGTATTCTTGCGGAGATAGTCAATGCCTTATGGACATTAGGTAGATGATAAAATACATGTATTTTTGGATTGGCTACGTTCAGATATTCTGATACCTTCTCATTTAAAATACTCAACTCCTTTCCTTTCTCTATATATATTTCCTAAAAGTAATCGTAATTTCTCTTAACGGGTTATGAGGTAGTTTTTTTTAAAAGTTAAGCAATCAGGCAGAATTCTTTCTGCTTCCGCAATATATTGCTCTTTATCAAAAATCACTATTCTCCCGCCTTTGTCTGCTGGTTTGATTATCAAATTCTTATCTTTCTGTATCTTCCTAAGAGTGTCTCCTTTCTTCTGTAGATAAAGTTTGTTGATATCTATTGGTTTTTCTTAATTTTTTTTTTCTAACCCTTTCATCACTATAATTTCAATTTTTTTTTTATTTCGTCTGAAATTAAGTGTCTGGGAAAGAACTGAGATTTTTCTTTCAGTGTTGTGTGTTCGAACTCATTAGTTACTTTTGGTAGACTTTCTTTCTTATTAAAAGAATTTCTTTTAAACATAGTTTCCTGATAAACTGATTCAGGTCAACAACAAAAAATCTAAATGATTTAAAATCAGCAGTAGGGGCAAATTTTAGACCTTTAAATAAAAAAAATAAAAAATCCTTTGTTCCCTTATTAAAGGTTGATTGGACAATTAAAAATTCCCTCTACACGAATTCCTTCTACATTGAGGTCCTCCCACTCTTTTTTTTCTCTGTTCTTTCTTCCTCTCTTCCTTCTCCTTCCTTCTCCGGTGGGTATCCCAAAATCGAGTGTTCCATATCCATTCCCTTCTGCTCTGGATTTGGTCCTTCCAAAAAAAAGGGGGAAGGAGGGGAGTCTGCAAGTGGAGATCTATACGTTTCTTGGTTGCTATTGGAAGCTTCCAGTGATTTGGGTCTTCTTTTGAACATTTTCTTTATAGGTGGTGTTTCTTGATCTACTCGTCTCCTAGGAATACCTTCTCTTACTAAATTACTGTATTGCATAGGTGAGGTGTATAGGAGTTAGCAGACATGTGCAATTTGTTTCGGTCCGAATATGAATTATAAGCCTAACTCATATGGTTGTCGGTTTTTATCATTATTTTGTTCCCTCCTTACTCTGACCACTCTTAAGGAAATTTAAATGAAAGTAGATAAACTCGAATCAGATGTAATCGAGAAGAAAAAATATTTAAGGGACCTGACAGACTATAAAACAGGCAATATCAGGAATATTAAAAGAGAATAAATATTAAAATTTGAAAAAAACAGTTTAACCCCTTAAGGACTTCTGGAATAAAAGGGAATCATGACATGTCACACATGTCATGTGTCCTTAAGGGGTTAAACTGAAAAGAAACTCAGGATCTCCCCGCTAGGAAGTCCGATATAAACAAACTAATTGGCGGATGTGGGTCACCTCCTACACTGAAAGTCAGCATTATTCTGCACTCATCTAGCCATCTATGCAGGGCTTGGCTCCTTGGCTAACAGCAACATGCTCGAAGTGTTCCTTTAAAGGGGCAGGAACGTATATGTAAACTGTAATCTGCATCTTAGGTTAGTTATCTATACTGTTTTTTATTAGAAGTCTATATTGATATAAATATATATATATATATATATATATATATATATATAAATATAAATTTGAATAATAATTAGTATTGTTCCATAAACTTTTTAATATTTTTTTATTTGCCTGTTCCTCCTAACTTTTCTGCTCCAAGAATAGTGCTGTAAATGAAGCAATGACTTTTGGGAGTTGTAGTTCATCTGTTAAACTGCAATATATTTTAGACACTTTGACTTTCTAAATGACATATTCCATTATATAAATGTACATTGCATATGTTACATAAATCAGTGGGCATTGATGTCCGCTAAAATGTTGTGCACACAGGGGTGCCGCGGAATGTTTCCCCAATGCTATGATTATAGCACCGGGGAAACATCACTGCTAAACAGGGGCCTGGTCGGGTGCTGCAGTCCTTTAAGACTGTGACCGGACCCCTGTAATGTCGGGTGGCTTGGAGGAAATAAGCCTTTTACTTCCTCCCAGCATCCTGCAGGGAGGCAGCACGAGAGGAAGCAGCCGCAGGGTGAGGGGAGAGGAGCATGGAGAGCCCCAGAACCCTCACTCCCACCAGCAGCAGAACTCCAAGCCACCCTCCTGGCACATAAGGCAAGCTGACAGGAGGGTGGCTGGAGATATAACAAAAAAATATTACTTGTGTGTCTGTGTATTTATATGCATCTCTGTGTTAATATGCATGAATATCTGTGTATGTATGTATGTGGTAGTGTATGTGCATACATCCAAGCAAACACCAGCACAACATACAAACACACTCCTGCAATCTAACTCAAATATTACATACACACACACCCCAGCATTCAAACTAAAAAAATATATACAAACACACCCCAGCATTCAAACTAAAAAAAATATACAAACACACCCCTTCACTCAAACACAAATACTTCACAGAAATGTACACCTGCATGTAAAAGTGAACATAACATTCAAACACACCCCTGCAATCAAACGCAAACATTACATACAAACACACCCCTGTATTAAAACACAATAACTCTATACAAGCACTCCTTCTGTACCGATATACAACCTAGAAATTTTGACTTGGGGCGCCTTGGAAAAATACTGAAATATTAAGGGCACCTTGAACCTAAAAAGTTTGGGAACCATTGTCCTAGCCATTAGCCCTCTGAAATGAAAGTGTTCCTCTTTGGCCATTTGACATTTTTGTTATGTAACCGGGAAACAGGATGAATGTTTTTGTTTGATACATTCCCATTCTGCTTTTTTAAAACAGAATACCAGAGACAAACACCTTTAATGGTGAGACAATGGTTGTTTGAAATTCAAGTATTGCACCTTAAGGGGTGCTTCAGGCACCCACACTGTAGTGCAATGTGTAGGTTAGTTTATAGTTAGTTATCCTGTGCGGTAAGGCCAGGGTCACCAAATCCACCATGTTTACACATAAGTTTCTCATATTTCTGAAAACACATGAAAAAGGTTGCCCTGTATTGTGTATAATGCATATCCTGCTTTATTGCATACTGCCTAATTGCTTAACAGCAGGATTCTTCATTGCCTAATTGCTTAAAGGGACACTATAGTCGCCCACACCACTTAAGCTCAATGAAGTGGTCTGGGTGACAGGTCCCTCAGGTTTTAACCCTGCAGATGCAAACATAGCAGTTTCAGAACTGCTATGTTTACATTGCAGGGTCAAGCCAGCCTCTAGTGGCTGTCTTCTGGACAGCCACTAGAGGCTCATCTGCAACGCTGGAGGCATATTATGCCTCCATCACGCAGAGCGTCCATAGGAAAGCATTGAAAAACGCTTTCCTATGGACACTTTGAATGCGCGCGCGGTACTTGCCGCACATTCGGATCCGCTGACGTCGGCAGAGAGAGTTGACGTTGGCGGGGGAGGAGAGGTTACCTGCACCGAGGGAGCCCGGCCCTGGGTTTTAACCCCTTCAGCGCCATGTTTTCCTGACACTATAGTGATCCTTTTTTTTTTTTTTTTGTAAATATAATTTTTATTGGGTATCTTCACTTTTTCAGTGCAAGTATACAGCGTGGACACGCAGGTCCCATAAAACTGGTTGAAAGACTAACACATTCAGATAATTGAAGGGATGATGGTGTTGAACATGCAAACAAAAATTGATGACGCGCAGGTCACAGTGTAGCGCCAGTAACAGTTACTTGTTGGACTCGCAGGTCCCATGAAACATAAACATTAGGTAGTGTTTTCACCTGGTGCGGTAAATGATTTTTGTGACTGTGGCTCACAGGCCCTTAAGTGGTAGGTAAAGTCATGATAGAGTTGCCTTTGTGGTAGGTTCAGAGGCGATTGTGACTCGCAAGTTTCTGTGCAATGCAGCAGTCTAAGAGGTCGGGAAACGCATCTCCCTCCCCTGTTGTCCGTCGTGTGGTACAGGAGCCTAGGTTATAGTAGGTTATTGTCGTCGGGTCATACGATCTATAGGGGCGTGTGTGTAGTGTGGGGGTTCTGTCTGTGGGGGGTCGGGTTGCTGTCGGGATATGTCTTCGTCTGCAGTCACTTGGACCTCGTATCTGAGTCTGTGTGCGAAATCTGCTTTGGAGGTCGTCAGGAGCCAGTGTGACCAGATTTCTAGATATTTGTCGGAGGCGTTAGTGGCGCACATATTGAGTTCTTCCACTGCCCTAAGCTCTTCCATTTGGGCGAACCATGTCATCAGTGGGGGTGTAACCGTCTGCTTCCAGAATTGTGGGAGCACCTGTTTGGCTACGTTTAACATTCGTATGGTTAGAGATTTCTTGTATCGTGATCTGGGGGTCTTCATGTTGTGTAGGAGCATGGCCTCGGGTAGGAAGGGTGGTGGTGCGTCAGAAAATGTTTGGAGGAGACCGTGTATGCCTTTCCAGAAGGGTCGGATAGCCTCACAGTCCCACCATAGGTGGAGAGTGGTGCCTATGTCAGTGTTGCATCTCCAGCAGAGTTCTGAGTGTTCCGGATTGATAGTGTGGAGTGTGGTCGGGGTGCAGTACCAGTTTGTAAGAAGCTTAAATGCCGTTTCCTGTGTCTTGCTGAAGACTGAGCAGTGATGCGTTAAGTAGCACATCTTCTCCCAGTCTCCAGCAGTGAATGTTTTACCTAGTGTCTGTTCCCATTTCCCCATGAACTTCGGTAGCTCTGTTAGGGTTTCCCTCTGGAGTGTGGAGTATAGGAGTGAGATCCCGTGTGGCTGGGGATCTGGGTCCATGCATAGTCGTTCAAACGTGGTGGGGTTTCTCGTCAGGGCTGTGCCACCTGGGAGTGTTCGTACATAACTTCTTAGTTGTCTGTATTTGAGGTGGTGTAGTAGAGTGGGGGTGGCTCCTTCTAGTAGGTTAGGGAGTGTTTTGCAGTCAGTCCCGTCAAGTAGATGATGGAGTTTGGGATTGTCATGGTGTAGCAGGTCTCTGAATGCGTTGGGGTCTGAGCCTGGGAGGAAGCTGTCGTTGTGGGTCAAAGGGAGGAGGGGGGATGGGTACGGCGCCAGTCTGTATCTTTTTGCTGCCCCCCTCCACACCTGCAGCATCACTGCTGTGTAGCAACGTCCTCCCCTCCCCCCCTGCTTGCCATGGCAGGGTGGACAGTGGCCTCCCAGCCTCCTTTTTCTTCCACGTCCTTCCACATTTTGAGTACCTTCCCTTTTGATCACTCCATGGAGGTGGCAGGATTCATAGTACAGGGTGAGGTCCGGCATAGCCAGGCCTCCCCTGTCCTTAGGTAATGTCAGCGTGGACATCTTGACTCTCGGTCTGCGTTGGTTCCAGACATACTTTCCCATTGCTTGTCTCAGGGTGGTAAAGAAGTGCCTGGGAATAGTGGTGGGGAGGGCCTGCATAAGGTAAAGTAGTCGCGGGAGGAAATTCATTTTTATCACTTGGATCCTGCCTAACCAGAATATATGCGGGTACGCCCAATCTGACAGGTCTCGTCTAAATCTGTCTAATAGGGGGGCAAAGTTTTCCTTGTAAAGGTCTTTGGCCTTCTTAGTCAGCCATGTACCAAGGTATTGGATCTTGCGATCCGCCCATTGGAACGTGTGGCTCTGTCTCAGTGGGACGGCCCTGGCCTCGGGCACTCTAACATTCAGGACGTAGGACTTTGAAAAATTGATTTTAAGGTTGGAGATTGCCCCGTATTCCCTGAACGCTTTCAAGATGTTCGGTAACGTGATCTCAGGGTTGGTGACAATGAACAGGAGGTCATCGGCGTATGCCGCTACCTTATGTTGTGTGCCTCCCTTTGTGATGCCCCCTATGTCCGCGTCGTGCCGCACATGGGCCAGGAAGGGCTCGAGTGCCAGCACGAATAGTAGGGGGATAGAGGGCATCCCTGCCTTGTGCCGTTGTGTATAGTCAGCTCTTGTGTCACTGCCCCGTTGACGACGACATGTGCCGTGGGTCCGTCGTATAGTGCCTCAACCCAGCTCCTGAAGTGTGGTCCCAGACCTATGTGAGTCAGTGTATGGAACATATATTGCCAGTTAACCCTGTCGAAGGCCTTCTCCGCATCCGTGGACAGCAAGAGAAGGCCTCCATCGTTGTCACCCCGACCGTGAATAAGGGTCAGCGCCCTAACCGTATTATCGCTTGCCTCCCGGCCCATGACGAATCCCACCTGGTCTGGGTGTATCAAGTGTGGGATGTGGGTTTGGAGGCGTGTGGCAAGAATTTTCGCCAGTAATTTGACATCGCCATTGATTAGTGAGATCGGTCTAAAGTTACCGCAGTATTCCCTGTCTTTGTCACCCTTTGGGATGAGTGTGATGTGAGCAGTCAGTGACTGTTTAGGGAGGCGATGTCCCTCTCGTAGTGCGTTTAGCGCGTCTAGCAGGGGGGCGTAGAGGTGATCAGCGAACGTTGTATAGTACTTCAATGGCAACCCGTCTGGGCCTGGGCTTTTGCCTTTCTTTGTCATTTTGATGGCCAGGGCCAGGGCCAGTTCGTCCATTGAGATGGGTTCGTCCAGTTGGTTAGTGGTGTCGTTATCTATCGTCAGGAGGGGGTGTGCCGTCAAGTATTTAGTGATTTTCGCCCGGAGGCCGGCTTTCGCCTTGTCCGATTGGGGCTGTGGGAGGGCGTATAGGTCTGAGTAATATCCCCGTAATATGTCTGCGATTTTAGAGTGCAGACGTTGCAGGGTGCCACTAGTGTCCCTCATTTTGTCAATATATGTCGTCTGTCTCTTTTTTGCGAGCATTCTGGCCAGTAGCTTCCCGCTCTTGTTGCCATGGAGTAGGAAGAAGGCTTTATGCCTGACCACATCTCTGTGGTGTTTCCTATGGAGGAGGCTGGTCAGTTCACGCCGTAGTTGTAGCAATGTCGCCTGATGTGTCTGGTGTTGTGCAGTTTTATTGAGGGAGTCTAGGCTTTGTATTTCTGTCACTAGCTCCTTCATTCGGCAGTCGGCCTGTTTTTTGAGGGTGGCGCTCTGTCTAATGAAGTGTCTGCGAACTACGCTTTTATACGCCTGCCATCTAATGGACGGCGATGTGTGTTCAGTCGTGTTCGTCTCAAAGTATTCCTTGAGTGTTTCTCCTATGTCTGTTGTTAGGTCTGGTCTGGTGAGGAGGTAGTCGTTAAGCCTCCACTTAGTGAGCCTCGGTCTGTAGAGGGGGGAAGCGAGTGTCAGGGTTACGGGGGCTTGGTCTGACCATGTCGCTGTTCCGTGTTCCGCGTTACATGTTAGTGGCAGGTGATAGTGCGTGGTAAAGACATAGTCCAGTCTGGTGTATGCGTTGTGTGGATGTGAGAAGAAGGTGTAGTCTTTCTCGTCGGGGTGGTGAGCCCTCCAGCAGTCTATCAACTTGTGGCGGGTCAGAAGTAAGTTGATTTGGTTGAGGTGTTGCGTCGGTATGCGGGAGGTGCCGGAGGATGTGTCCCAGCGTGGGTGTAGTGCGACATTCAGGTCGCCCCCCACTATGAGAATCCCCTCTGCGAAAGACTGCAGCTTTTTAAGTGTAATCGTAAGGAATCTATACTGCCTGTGATTAGGAGCATAGATATTCACGATGGTATAGGCCTGGCCCGCTATTGTGCCCCTTATGAATAAGTATCTGCCCTCCCTGTCCGTCATCTGACCCCGCTCTTCAAAGGGAATTCGTTTGTTGATCAGGATGGCTGTGCCCCTGGACTTCCCTGCGTGGTAATCACTATAGTACCCCGTCGGGAAGTGGTGGTTAGTCAGTTTCGGTCTGCAGCCTTCCCTAAAGTGCGTCTCTTGTATCAGTACGATGGATGCTCTGTTGGCGTGGAAGTCTCTCAGCGCCCCAGAGCATCTCTCTGGTTTGTTGAGGCCTCTGGCATTAATAGAAAGGATGGTGAGGTCGTCCGGTGTGAGAGCCATTTGCGTCGCGGTGGAGTGGTGAGTGTGTCTGTAGGTCTATGCGTCCCAGTCTGGTCCAGGTGTTTTGGGGGTGGTACGTCAGGTGGGTCCGTCTGAGTAGGGTTGGTGGGTAAGGAAAATGATGGGGATGGGAAGTGTGTGTGTGTGTGATCATGTCCCCTGTGGGCGACAAAGAGGAGTCAGCGACGGGGAGTGGGAAGTCCGCGGCCTCCTGCGGTCCGCGGGTTCCACTCACCTTTTGAGGGTCGCTGTGTCCTACAAGGTCGTAGGAGGAGGTAAGGGGATTCCGGGTGGGTCCAGCCCTCCCCGGGTCTGCGTGGTCAGCAAATACCTGAGAGTAGTGTCTCGGTCCCTGCTCGTCGGGTCCCTGTGAGTTCCCTGGTCGGCTCTATGTTGTGAGAGTCGTGCTGGTAATATGATCCTCATCAGTGTGGTTCCGGGTCAGGTGGCCATGGGCTGGCCGTGGGTGTCCGCCGTGGGAGTAGGCAGGTGTAGGGCATCATAACTGTGCATGAAAACAATTGCAATAACATGTAAACCTATACAGATATCAACAGCGTATTCCGCGTTACAGGTACCCCTTTCAGAATGTACGGGCGGCTGCTCCCTGTTCCCTGTTCCCCTCCCAGGTGAACGCGCCCCCACCCCTGATCGGGTCCCCGGTCCCCCTTGGGGCAACCCCTTCGTCTCTAAATCTCCTCAGGTGCTCCTCGTTGTGCTGGTATCAGGTTGAGTCAGTAGGTGGGGTACATGGCGTGGGGGCTGAGCTAACCAGTGCCTGTAGGCTTCAGAGGTGATGGTCAGGTTCGTTTTGCCCGGTCTCCTAGCGTGTCACCTCTCCCTCCCTGTGGGTTACGTGCGTTCTCGGGCTGTGGGTAAGTGAGTGAGTGGGCCCCCCGCCTGCTCGCCCGGGTCATCACAGGTCTATCGGGGCCCCAGCGCGTGGCCCAGTCTGGGTGAGCCCCCCCCTCCGCGCGGCCAGGATAGGCCGCCCCCCATCGGTATCTTACAGCATTCCTGCCCGACACCCTGCAGTCATTTAAAAGCATCTCTCCCCTAGGCCCCGATCCACACTATCCCCCACCCCCACTGGAGCCCTGTCTGCCCGTATGTGCCTCCCCTCCCCATGGGGACTCCCTGAGCCCTCATCCAGGTCAGTGGAGGATGGCCTGGATGCGGGAGATCAGTTCAATAGTAGTTGGGTGTCCCGACATTCCCCCAGCGGATATGTGCTGCGGTCGCCTCCAGGTCACTTATGCTGCGGTCCCCGAGAGCCTGGTGGCTTGCTGGCGGGATCCCCTGCTTCTGCGGGGCAGGGATGGGGGGTCCTCGTGTGTCAGAGTTCATCATGTAAAAGGCGGCGGGGTCCGGCCATGTCATGTGGATGGGAGGGAGTTGCAGCTCCACAATTAAGTCGGTTAAGTCCTCAGGGTGACGGACAGTGAAGGTGCCCTCGGCAGTGATGGCCTGTAGCCCAGTCGGGAAATTCCATCGGTATCTAATCTTTTGTGCTTGGAGAGCTCTAGTGAGGGGCCTCATCGCCCTCCGGTAAGCCAAGGTAGCCGGGGAGAGGTCGGGGTAAAGCTGTACCTCCACGCCGTGTAGTACAATCCTCTCCAGTCCGGGTGCTTTGCGCAGTATGTCCTCCTTGAGTTGAAAGTCTGCCAGGCAGCAGATCGCGTCTCTAGGGGGGCCTCCGGCGGGCCTCTCGGTCTTAGCGCCCGGTGGGCCCTGATAAAATCAATCTTGGTGAGTGCTGGGTGGCCTAGTATTTTGTTAAATAGTTCTTTGAGAGTGTCCAGGATTGGTGTTGTTTGGTCGGTGTCCTCCGGGATGCCCCTCACCCGGATATTCTGGCGTCGGCCACGGTTGTCTAAGTCCTCCAAGTGTAGGGCCATTTGCTGCATCAGTGCAGTGTGGCTCCGCATGGTGGTCGTAGTGGCAGACTGCGTGGACGTCAGGTGGTCACAGTCCGCTTCCAGCTGAGCCACCTTGGTGTGGAGGCCTTGTATGTCCTCCCTGAGGGAGTGCAGCTCCGCTGTAATGGAGGTCCGCAATTCGGAGTTGGCCTCCTTAAGGTCTTGTTTTGTAGGGAGTGCCCGGATAAGTTGCACCCAATCAGGTTGGGGGTCCAGGGGTGTCTGGGTTGGCGATGTCTGGCGGTCACCACGTGGTGATGCTGGGCGGGAGGCGCCAGACACCTCTGAGTCGTTAGAGGCCTGAGATGCCGTGTCGGCGCGGGATAGTAGATATTGCCGCATGGAGGATGAAGTGGCACTTTTCGGCGTGTCGACGGATTTGGCAGAGTGCGACGCCCGGTGAGTTTTGCCCATGGTTGCTCAGTTAGTAGTGCTGAGATGAGGACCTTAGCTGAGCCTGCTGGGGAGCTCCGGGTTTACGCCGCCATCTTCCTCGGCCTCCAAGCCACGCCCATGATCCTTTAATCTAATGCACCTTATTCTGAATTCCACATACTACAGGGCTACCCTTTTCATAGTGGATCTGGCCACCCTGTATATGACATATGACATTGGTAATTAACAGCCACAAAGGTTTCACCTGTAAACTATATATAATATATATATTGATACTATCAGGATTTGCTCTATAAAAACTCTACAGTGTTTCCTTTATTCTGCAACTGTACTGATGTTGATATAAAAACTGGGACTTGTAGTTCGGCTCTTAATTTTCCAGAGCCCATTACTGTGTACATAAACTACTTTTTCAGTGAGCCCTCACCAAACAGTAGCTTCCTGGTTTGGTGAGGATTTGCTGAAAATCCAACATATCCTGAAGACATGAAGTGAAGAAATGAAAATCAGATTTGAATATTTTTATTTTTTTGTTATTCTTAATTAAGAACCAACATGTACATTTTCAAACTAATGAAAACCAGAAAGGGTAAACGACTCATAAATATGAATGTGCATCAATACATACCTTATTTCTACAAAAACACTTAACAAGTGTTGGGTCCCATAACAAGAAAAATGATAACACTTCAAAGTACAAAAAAAATAAAAAATACGGGGAATCCACTAAGCAAGAAACCAAAGTCCATAACAGAAAATGTACACTTCTGAGTTAGTCATCCACGGAGCCCGAGGTATGGTAAATGAACTCAGCATTCTTAACAATAGTGGTGAGGCATCTATTCATTATCCACCTTAACCAAGACATAAGGATTCTTTTTATTTTTTTTTAATTTTAATTTAATGTTTTTGTAACGCACACTAAATATATTGCATTAAAATATAACAAGTCAAAACCAGCCTGAGGTGTCATTGTAAGTAGTATGATATATCTATATTAGTACTGTATGGAAATTAAAAAGTCACATGATATTTCATATACTAATTAGAAAAAACAACAACTTTATATGCCCATTAATTAGCAGTGAAACAGTATATAAAGCATATAAAACACATATTCCTATTAATATTTTTTTAGGGAACAGCAAGAAAGATTTTAAAACAGTTTAATCTAATTTCAAGTTCATTTGATCAAGTTCATGTTACTACCCCAAGCTGCTGGTGTGGATATTGCATTGAGATGATTCACAGGCGTTTCTGTTTTGTTGCTAAACTATTTCTCCCCGATTTGATGCTGCAGATATCTAAGAATTGTCTGGGGGATCCCCAACTGGTCAATAAGATGTATTTTTCCAACTTCTCTCAGCAGCTTTCTGATGGACAAGCGGGACTGAGACATCAGAGACTTGGGATACACTGTAGAGACATAGAATTTATGAAACAATATTACTGATTTTACTTGAGGATTACAGAAATTAAGAAATAATATCCTACAGAGTTGAGTAAATGTATCAGACATTGAATTGACCAACAGAATAAACTGATAATTTGAGCCAAATGTTCTTCTTGGGCCTCACACAGTTAAAATGTACGTATTCTGCTGGTAATATGAGAATTCAAACTCCCAGAAATACCAACACATTAATGAAAAGCAACAATAAGCAAAATATTTGACCATTTTATATATCACATACTTTTATAAAATGCGTACTTAACCTTGCTTAATAATGTCTCTTTGTCAGAAAGAATGGGTACACTCATGTAATGTTTTTACATTAAATCCTTAAAAGGATGCAAACTTCTAAATAAAACAATGTGCCATAAAGGAAGTTTAAACATTAGATCTTTATTCACAGGAAGTGTTCAGGAAGGCTGTGAAAATCACATCCATGGGAGGTGTGGCTAGGGCTGTATAAACAAAGTGATTAACTCATAAATGGAAACAAAATGAACAGGAAGACTAAAGGGGCATGCTATACCCACCAAAACTGCTTCATTAAGCTAAAGTTGTTTTGGTGCCTATAGTGCCCCTTTAAGGCCAAAGTAGCTGAACTGGAAACATAGCTGACTTAGAGAATGTTTAAAATTCATCCATCTTTACCATGCATTTGAAATTCACTTTAAAATTTCACATAAGCGAATAACCGTGCTGATCTTATATGAATCAGATGTTATTTTACACTGGTATTTAGCATTCTCTAAGTATTGCTTTTGACACTCTATCCCTTACATTCCAATCATTCATTCATGCACACTACATATATATTCTACTCCATGAACACCTTCAGTACAATAACATGACAATAACATAATTTGCTTACTGAATTGTACTGAAGCACAATTTGTTACTGATACACAACGTCCCTATTGTGTTCTGTTTTAAAAAACAAAACAAAAAAAAAACAATGCTTCAAATTTCAAATATACTGTAAAAATAGCCAACCCATTATTTAAAACTGCTATAATAAACATGCTCTACTCTGGCGGGTTGCCGTGTGATGGACTTGATTACATAAATGTCACAATTTGATGCTTGTCTATCAATTAAAATAGAATGTATTACAATATGGCCTACTTAAAAAGAAACATCATAATCATAATACATCTGAATAGACCAGGATTTGGAAGGACAGTCCCAGATTTAAGGCTCCTCTCTCTTACCATACCAGGTTTGTTCTGTTCTGAAAACTTCTTCACATTTAACATTTAGCAATTCCCCCTGTACACCCCCGCCCTCCGCAACCGACGATGTCCCAAATGTCCCGCTTTTGGCGGAACAGTCACGTTTCAGGGTCATGTCCCTGGTGTCATGTGCTCGGGCTGTGCAGCAGGTACTAGGATCATGCAGAGAGCACTGCAGCAGTGTTCTCTGCATAGTCCTGTAGGTTGAGTGCTGGCTGAGAGACTGTCTGTCAGCCAGGTGCAGGGCCGAACTGGGAAGAAAATTCAGCCTGGGCATTTTTTAATTACAATGGCCCACTGAAAGGGGCAGGGCCAGATAGGGTGTGTTTTGTCATCACCAATGACAAGCATGCCCCATCATAAAGTGAGCATGTAGGTTCAATGCTCTTCCAGGGCACACCATGCGCAGAGATCTGATGAAGAGCTCTAGCATGAGAAAAAGGCCCCCTATTTGTTCTGCACAGCGCAAGCAAATTTAATAACATGCTTGCACTAAGTTTGCTTGAAATATGTCTCTGGTGTCTCCATAGATGGGATACCAGGAGACAAAAATGCCAGGAAAGAGTATTGTGCAGTGTGTGTGTAAGGGGCTGTGATTGAGTGAGGGTGCTCAGTGTCAGGGGTGCAGTGTGTGTGTGTGTGCTGTGAATGTCAGGGTTGCAGTGTGTGTACGTGTGCACTGTGAATGTCAGGGGTGCAGTGTGTGTTGTGAATGTCAGGGGTGCAGTGTGTGTGGGTGCTGAGTGTCAGGGGTGCAGTGTGTGTGTGCTGTGAATGTCAAGGGTGCAGTGTGTGTGAGAGAGGTTGCTGTGATTGTCAGGGGTGCAGAGTGTGTGTGTGAGTGAGGGTGCTCAGTGTGTCGGGGTGCAGTGGGTGTGTGTGAGTGTGTCAGGGGTGCAGTATGTGTGTGTAGGTGCTGTGTCAGGGGTACAGTATGTGTGTGTGGGTACTGTGAGTGTCGGGGTGCAGTGTGGGTGCTGTAAGTGTGTGAGAAGTGTCAGGGGTGCAGTGTGGGTGCTGTGAGTGTCAAGGGTGCAGTGTGGGTGCTGTGAGTATGTGAGAAGTGTCAGGGGTGCAGTGTATGTGTGTGTGTTTGTGCTGTGAGTGTCAGGGTTGCAGTGTGTGTGTGTGGGGGGGTGCTGTGAGTGTCAGGGGTGCAGTGTGTGTGAGGGTGCTGTGAGTGTTTGATCTCCCCACCGGCCCATCATGGAACACAGTGGGGCCGGCGCTCAGATAGCGATCTCCCCGGCCCAACGCGGCCCACCGGGCATTTGTCCGGTTTGCCCGATGGCCAGGTGTGTTTGATGCCAAGCTGACATGCCCCTTCAGTGGTACATTTCCAATGTGGGCCTGCTTATTATGGAGCTCCCAGTGTCTCAATTTGACCCCTTTAAAGGACTGCCCACCCATCCTGATTTCATATCTACCAATATTGGGAACTGTGAAAAATGTAATGACTATAATTTATAGACTGCAAGGACAGCCTCTTTGCTGCAGAACCACTACATTGTCAGGGGTGCAGAGTGTGTGTGTGAGTGAGGGTGCTCAGTGTGTCGGGTGCAGTGGGTGTATGTGAGTGTGTCAGGGGTGCAGTATGTGTGTGTAGGTGCTGTGTCAGGGGTACAGTATATGTGTGTGGGTACTGTGAGTGTCGGGGTGCAGTGTGGGTGCTGTAAGTGTGTGAGAAGTGTCAGGGGTGCAGTGTGGGTGCTGTGAGTGTCAAGGGTGCAGTGTGGGTGCTGTGAGTATGTGAGAAGTGTCAGGGGTGCAGTGTATGTGTGTGTGTTTGTGCTGTGAGTGTCAGGGTTGCAGTGTGTGTGTGTGGGGGGGTGCTGTGAGTGTCAGGGGTGCAGTGTGTGTGAGGGTGCTATGAGTGTTTGATCTCCCCACCGGCCCATCATGGAACACAGTGGGGCCGGCGCTCAGATAGTGATCTCCCCGGCCCATCGCGGCCCACCGGGCATTTGTCCGGTTTGCCCGATGGCCAGGTGTGTTTGATGCCAAGCTGACATGCCCCTTCAGTGGTACATTTCCAATGTGGGCCTGCTTATTATGGAGCTCCCAGTGTCTCAATTTGACCCCTTTAAAGGACTGCCCACCCATCCTGATTTCATATCTACCAATATTGGGAACTGTGAAAAATGTAATGACTATAATTTATAGACTGCAAGGACAGCCTCTTTGCTGCAGAACCACTACATTAAAGGAGCACTATAGCGTTAGGAATACAAACCTGGTTAGCTCTTCCTCCCCCCTCCCCACAATAAAGATATATTTTTTTAAAATTATACTCCCCTTTTTTTTTTCTGGTTTGTTTCCATTTGGTTGGGATGGCGGCATTTGCTGCCGTTAGAAGGTGGTTGGTCAATATGCGTGTGTGTTTGGGTAGGGGGTGGGAATACATAAAAAATAACAGGACTTTAGGGTCTTGGGGTAGTCTGTGTCCTGTGATAGTGTGTATAATGTCCATTATCTGGGCCCAGTATTTACTTATTATCGGGCATAGCCACCAGATGTGGCTTGTGGTTCCCTCTGCACTTTTGCACCTCCAACACGTGTCTGGTGCGTTGGGGAAGAATCTATTAATGCGGGTTGGTGTGTAGTGCCATCTGGCTATTCGTTTGTAGTTGCTCTCATGTGTGCTGTTGCTTTTAGATGTGTGGAAGATGTTGGTAAATATTCTATGCCACTCTTTGGCTTGTATTTGTATCCCTAGTTCCACTTCCCACTTGGTTGTGTAGGTTGGTAAGTTTTCTTCGGTTCGTCCGCACAATTGTTTGTAGAAGGAGGAGATGTGGCCCCTCCGGATGGTGTGTTGGGCGCATTGGGTCTCGTATAGAGTGTGAGTTCTATGTCCTTGTAAGAGTGGTTGATCTGTGTTCAGAAAATGTTTGAGTTGTGTATACTTCCCTTTTTCATGCGCTGAGACTCCATCGGCGCTGCTGACCTCTCCGCCATCAAGAAAGTATCACTTCCTCATTACTAGCCAATCGTGCCTGTGTCCAATGCTCTCCTAGAAAAGCATTGAATCCAAGAGTTGCAACATCACGTAACTGCGTTTTTACCTGGCTGTCGCTGCAGAGGTGCCTCTACTGGCTATCTGTAACACACCACTAGAGGCGTTTCCTTCAAGGCAAACATGCAAAATGCCTTTTATCCACAACTCTAAGTCTACCAGATCCTACAGTAATCCATCTGCCTTTCCTAGCATGTCTCTGCGGCAGTGGCTTTGCAGCAGTTCCAGTCTGAGTTTCTACACCAGATAATTTACAAATCTCAGACTTCAAAAACACAATCTCCTGCCGCAAGATATAGAACTGTCTACAGATTAGACAACAACCAAACCTCCAAAAAGTGGAACGTGAAACAAATGCATAGCAATTGTTACACTGAACTAAGCCTGCCATTCCAATTATGAGAATAATTTAAATCTTAACAAATCTTAACTTTTTTCTTTATCCTCGTGAATACCTCAGATTACCTCCAGGAACTCTCCAGAATATCTCCAACTAGACACTTAGAAACAGCACTTGGAAGTAGCACCAAGCTATATTAGACAAGCTAATGAGACCAAGCCTTATATAACTCCTTAAATCACCGCCCACTAGGAATGTTTAACACCTGGGTTGGCCTCTGCTTATTTGCAAACAATAGCTAATTAACCAGCAATCAACAGCAAGTAACTAGCTTAATCAAATCAAATGCCTTATAATTACCAACAGGAATTCAAACCTTGGGCAATCAGTAACCTTTTCCTACAGATGAATCTTACCTGTAACAGTAGAAAAGAAAGCTCTTAGCACAACTCTTAGACAGTTGAAGCTTCTGTAAAACTCTCCAGAATATCTCCAACTAGACACTTAGAAACAGCACTTGGAAGTAGCACTCAAAAGGGAACAAATGTTCTCAGTGAGCAGTTCAGAGGTTTTGCTAGGATGTATTTAAACTAGGAGGGGGGGCAAAAGGGTGATAAAACATCAATCCAATTGTCCCCCAAAACAAGGACAGAAGGTGCCTGTAGCAAGTGTGTTAAAAAATGATAAGCTTAGAGTCATGTCTACAGTTTAGGGAATAAGATCCATGAACTTGTGGCAATAATGGCAACTGATAGTGTAGATTTAGTCGCTGTTACTGAGACATGGTACAATGAGAAAAATGACTGGGACATAGCAATACCAGGGTACTCTTTATATAGGAAAGATAGGGAAGGCAAGAAAGGGGGAGGGGTGGCCTTGTATGTGAAGGATAGCATAAAATCTAGCCTAATAAAAGTTAGTGAGGCAAACATAGAGTCCGTTTGGGCTACGTTAGAATTTGGTAATCACACAGTAACTCGTGTAGGTGTGATTTATAGGCCCCCAGGACAAATTGAAGAGTTAGATAATCTACAAGTTGAGGAAATAGCTAAAATGACAATGAAGGGGGAAGTTATCATCATGGGTGACTTTAATCTTCCTGATGTAAATTGGAAAACAAAATTAGCTACTTGTGCCAGGAGCACACATATTCTAAACTCCCTACTGGGATTGTCTCTAAAACAAGTTGTTGAGGAGCCAACTCGTAAAGAGGCCATACTAGATTTAGTGTTAACAAATGGAAATTTGGTATCAGATATTACTGTAGGTGAAAGTTTAGGATCCAGTGATCATCAGTCAGTGTGGTTTAATATAAGAACAGTGACTGAGTCACACCACACAAAAACAAAAGTTTTAGACTTTAGAAAAACAGACTTTTCTAAAATTAGAATATGGGTAGAGGAGTCATTATCAGACTGGAGCAATTTAAATGGAGTCCAAGAGAAATGGGATTATTTAAAAGTTGCACTATTGAAGGCAACAGAAAATTGCATTAGGCTTGTCAGTAAAAGCAAAAAATTCAAGAAACCACTGTGGTACTCCGCAGATGTGGCCAAAATAGTTAAAAACAAAAAGTTAGCATTTAGGAATTATAAAAAAACCCAGAGTGAGGGAGACAAAATGATCTATAAGATTAGGCAGAAAGAGGCTAAGCAAGTTATAAGAGCTTCCAAATCACACACAGAAGAGAAAATAGCACAGTCAGTAAAAAAGGGGATAAAACATTTTTTAGATACATAAATGAGAAAAGAAAAGTAAAACAAGGATTAGTTAGATTAAAAACAAAAGAAGGAAGGTATGTAGAAGAGGATAAAGGTCAGGCTGACTGCCTCAATGAATATTTTTGTTCTGTATTTACAGAAGAAAATGAAGGAAAGGGACCTCAGTTGAGAAAAAGGATAAATGAGTCATTTATTACACGTGAGTTTACAGAGGAAGAGGTTCTATTTCAACTGTCAAAAGTAAAGACAAATAAGTCAATGGGACCTGATGGAATGCACCCAAAGCTATTAAAAGAGCTTAGTGGTGTACTAGCAAAACCATTAACAGATTTATTTAACCAATCATTGTTAACAGGAGTAGTCCCAGAAGATTGGAAGTTAGCGAATGTTGTGCCCATTTACAAGAAAGGTAATAGGGAGGAGTCGGGCAACTATAGGCCAGTAAGCCTTACTTCAGTAGTGGGGAAAGTGATGGAAACCATGTTAAAGGATAGGATTGATGAACATCTAAAAACACATGGATTTCAAGATCAGAGACAACATGGGTTTACTTCAGGGAGATCATGCCAAACTAATCTTATTGATTTTTTTGATTGGGTAACTAAAATTATAGATCAGGGTGGTGCAGTAGACATTGCTTACCTAGATTTCAGTAAGGCTTTTGACACTGTTGCACATAGAAGGCTTATCAATAAACTGCAATCTTTAAGTTTGGATTCAAATATTGTTGAATGGCTAAGGCAGTGGCTGAGTGACAGGCAACAGAGGGTTGTAGTTAATGGAATATATTCGAAGCTTGGACTTGTCACCAGTGGGGTACCTCAGGGATCTGTACTTGGACCCATTCTCTTTAATATTTTTATTAGTGATATTGCAGAAGGTCTTGATGGTAAGGTATGTCTTTTTGCTGATGATACTAAGATATGTAACAGGGTTGATGTTCCAGGAGGGATAAGCCAAATGGCAAATGATTTAGGTAAACTAGAAAAATGGTCAGAATTGTGGCAACTGACATTTAATGTGGATAAGTGCAAGATAATGCATCTTGGGCGTAAAAACCCAAGGGCAGAGTACAGAATATTTGATAGAGTCCTAACCTCAACATATGAGGAAAGGGATTTAGGGGTGATTATTTCTGATGACTTAAAGGTAGGCAGACAATGTAGGAAATGCTAGCAGAATGCTTGGTTGTATAGGGAGAGGCATTAGCAGTAGAAAGAGGGAAGTGCTCATGCCATTGTACAGAACACTGGTGAGACCTCACTTGGAGTATTGTACACAGTACTGGAGACCGTATCTTCAGAAGGATATTGATACCTTAGAGAGGGTTCAGAGAAGGGCTACTAAACTGGTTCATGGATTGCGGGATAAAACTTACCAGGAAAGGTTAAAGGATCTTAACATGTATAGCTTGGAGGAAAGACGAGACAGGGGGGATATGATAGAAACATTTAAATATATAAAGGGAATCAACACAGTAAAGGAGGAGACTATATTTAAAAGAAGAAAAACTACCACAACAAGAGGACATAGTCTTAAATTAGAGGGACAAAGGTTTAAAAATAATATCAGGAAGTATTACTTTACTGAGAGGGTAGTGGATGCATGGAATAGCCTTCCAGCTGAAGTGGTAGAGGTTAACACAGTAAAGGAGTTTAAGCATGCATGGGATAGGCATAAGGCTATCCTAACTATAAGATAAGGCTAGGGACTAATGAAAGTTTTTAGAAAATTGGGCAGACTAGATGGGCCGAATGGTTCTTATCTGCCGTCACATTCTATGTTTCTATGTTTCTAACATTGATGTTTCTGCCGCCTGAGATGAAGTGGTCTGGGTGACTTTAGAGGTCATTTAAGCTGTAGTGCTTCTAATGCTTTGAGTGTCCCTTTAGTGCTGCTGATTTATATTCTATTCACAATATGTATAGGAAAGGGGCTTCCATCATGTCAAACTGTTTCATCTCATGTTCTTGATTTCATAGTGGGATAATATCAATGTGGCTAAGACTGTTTTTATGTGTAAGATACAGCCAGGAAGTCAACAATATTGTTCAAAACTGGCTCAGGCCACTTCTGTCAGAATGAGATCTAAAAACACACTTTCAGTAGTGAACTCCTGGAAGGAATGCACTTTACACCCTGTTCCAAATTATTATGCTAATTCTATTTAAGTGTTACAAAGATTAAATATTTTGTTTTTCAGTTTAATTCATGGATGGCATTGTGTCTCAGGGCTCTTTTGATCACTGAAAACAATCTCGGACACCTGTGATAATTAAATTGCCCGGTGAGCCCAATTTAAGGAAAAACTACTAAAGGAGGGTTGTGACGAGACCAATCTCGCCACATTGCATTGAAGAAGCCTGGTTGCTCGCCTGTTGCCTTTGGATTATGGCCCCATGTTAAAAGGCTTGATTTTCCCCTGCAAAGACATGAAAGCCGGGTCATTTGGTGCTTGCCCTGTTTGAGCGGTGATACTCCAGATAGCTATGCCATGGAGCCCATTCGTATAATGAAAGACTATGGGAAAGACTTTGGCTCCATGGCAATTGAACTGTATGTGTGTGCTCTGAGCGCCATTCAGTAATAATGTGCGCTCAGATCTGAGCTATCTGGGGATATGTTGAATGTACCTGTTTTGTGCAATGGCTGCACAGTTATATGTTTTTATGTGTTTTATTGTCTTTTGCTGCCATGTGTTCAATGGAGTTTTGCCTCTGTCCTAGGAGATAATTGGATTACTTTCCAATTATCTCCAGGATAGAAGACTCTGTGGAACTGGTTTTGGGCAGAAAAGGAGTACGATCTATCTTTTGAACCACTGGACCAATTTGTATGATTTTGACGTATGTTTGTATTTGGAGTATGCTGATTCTGAAAATGTAAATTATATATAAATGTGATGCATACTTTTCAAGTTATGAATAATATGGAAAAAAATTATTTCTCTGCTTGTTAAAATTATATTACCCATTGTGTAAGGTAATTGAATCACAGGCAGAGGGGAGGATTTTGTGTGGGAGTGTCTGAGTGTATTGTATGTATTTATTGGTTGTGTTCCAAAACCCTGTGGATGGTACTAATGTGTAAGAATGTGTACATAAGCACAATAAACCCACAGCTCTGTCTGTTCCTGCTTGACCCTCAAAACAGAGCCTTGTCTCGTTCTTGGGGGGATTTATTGTATGCTGTTCCAGTTTGACTGCTAGGAGTGTAAACCTATTCGTATGGTTTTTCCTATTCAGCTGTTTACAGCATTCGTATGGTTTCCTGTTCGGCGGATTGGTGTTCTGCAGTAGCTGTGCCTGTGCATCTGAAAGGGGAAGATCTACTAAACGGCTTTTAACCCCTTTTATGCTGAGGGTGCCGTTACAAGGGTGTTCCACATTATTAAGCAGATCACCATTTTCCTGCAATATGGGGAAGAAAAAGGATCTCTCTGCTGCCGAAAAGAGTGAAATAGTTCAATGCCTTGGACGAGGTATGAAAACATTAGATATTTCACGAAAACGTAAGCGTTATCATCGCATTATTAAGAGATTTGTGGCTGATTCAGAGCACAGACGGGTTTGTGCAGATAAAGGCACATTGAGGAAGATTTCTGCCAGATCCATGCTTAGGATCAAGACAGCAGCTGCTAAAATACCATTACATAGCAGCAGACAGACAGATATTTGAAGCTGCTGGTGCCTCTGGAGTCCCACGGACATCACGGTGTAGAGTCCTCCAGAGTCTTGCAACTGTGCATAAACCTTCTATTCGGCCACCACTAACCAATGTTCACAAGCAGAAACGGCTGCATTGGGCAGAAAAATACACGAAGACTAATTTTCAAACAGTCCTGTTCACTGATGAGTACCGTGCAACCCTGGATGGTCCAGATGGATGGAGTAGTGGATGGTTGGTGGACGGCCACCCTGTTCCAACAAGGCTGCGACGTCAGCAAGGTGGTGGCGGAGTCATGGTTTGGGCCGGAATCATGGGAAGAGAGCTGGTCGGCCCCTTTCGGGTCCCCGAGGGTGTAAAGATGACCTCTGCAAAGTATGTGGAGTTTCTGACTGACCACTTTCTTCCCTGGTACAGAAGGAAGAACTATGCTTTCCGTAATAAAATCATCTTCATGCATGACAATGCACCATCTCATGCTGCAAAGAATACCTCTGCATCAATGGCTGCTATGGGGATAAAAGGAGAGAAAGTCATGGTGTGGCCTTCATCCTCCCCTGAAATCAATCCTATTGAGAACCTTTGGAGCATCCTCAAGCAAAAGATCTATGGGGGGGGGAGACAGTTTACATCCAAACAGCATCTCTGGGAGGCTATTCTGACATCTTGCAAACAAATTCAAGCAGAAGCTGTCCAAAAACTCACAAGTTCAATGGATGCAAGACTTGTGAAGCTTCTATCAAATAAGGGGTCCTATGTTGAAATGTAACGTGACCTGTTAAAATGTTTAAAAAGTTAAAATGTTGTTATAAGTTTGATTGAAATTGCTTTTGATTTCAATAAATATGCTGCAAACACAACAAATGAAATTTTTTAGTTCTTTACAACCTATAAAGTGTTTTGAAACTTACTGTGCGTAATAATTTGGAACAGTGCATTGTAAGTTTATGTTTCAAAAAAAATACTGTTATCATTAGGAGGTTTGTGCAATAAAATTTAAATTGTACTCTTAATAGTTGATAACATGAGAATTATGGTGACTGTTATTATTTGCATAAATTATTTAGGTAAATGAGAAAAATATAATTTGCACAATAATTTGAAACAGGGTGTAAAGGCAGATGACTTTTTGTAAGACATTTTGGAACTGATGAAAAGCATTGCATAGCTAAAATGGCCCTGGGAGGTTACAGTGTTATTGACTGGTGTAAATAAAATACTATAAGGGCAATCTTGATTTATGCAAAGACATACAAAAGAAAAAGACTAAAGGGTCTAACAATGCTTAGCCCAATAGTCAGAGGGTGGACTATATGGGTCAGAGAGGGGCCTAACCCCATATATAATTCGAGAGAGCAGAAAAGGAACAAGTACTGCGTGACTGTGCGATATGGAGAGAGGCCACCAGACTAAATCTTGGTGCCTCACAAAAGATAGTATATAGCTCAAAAGGGCGACAAGTACTAGAAAATAAATAATATAATATATCAAATAAACGTAACCTTTATTGCGTCATGCGACATAAAAAATAATAATACTAAGAAAATTTGAAAAGAAAGCGTGCAAATTGTGTCCGTGGTTAAAAAGGGAAATCTAATGGAAATTTGCTGGCCAAATGGCAATATATCAAATATAGTTCAAAAGTCCAGTAAGTAAAGTAATAATATATTATCAAAACCTATATCCCAGATGGCAAAATATCAACTGCTGACACTGCTTTAGTTAATAGGAATCAGAGTCTCCACCTATAAATGGGAATATTTCCCTTGTTCAGACATTGTGTGATGTTATAATTGAAACATTGTATTTCTATCATAATTACCATCCATATAGATTGTTCCCTCTGAGCCCAGCTTTTTCAATGAACTCTTATGTTAACTGACAGCTTTTCTTTACTTTATAAGTACATACCTGAGTGCTCATCTGTGGATACTGTGTTGATATTTTGCCCTCTGGGATATAGGTTTTGATAATATATTATAACTTTACTTACTGGACTTTTGAACTATATTTGATTGTTGTGGCAGTACTCCATCTCCTCTCCCACCTTCAAACATACCAGCATTGACAAGTATGAAAATGTTACTGACCGTTGCAATAACATGATATTACAAAAATAGTGGGGAAAAGCAATGAATGGTCCATAGAGCCTCTATTCCTACAAGATTTGAGCTCTTTCCTGTAACCATCACATGATTAAGGAATAACTCTGATACCATGTAAGTCCCTGCTAGATTAAAAGGACACTGTAGGCACTAAAATCATTTTATCTAATTTAATTGGTTATAGTGCCTGGACTCCCCCACCCCTTGCACTGTCCCTCAATCCAATGTTAAACCATTTCCCAGCAGTTTAACACTCAGTGAGAGTCCCTGGCTACCCATAGCCCAGCTCCTACTAAAGATATGGCTCACTGAGATATTACACACTTCTTTCTAATTATATCAATTCATACCAGCAGTGGTCGCTGTAATAGGCTCAAAAAGATAAGCTGACATTCTCAACCAATAACAGCTGCCCATTTCTTCTCGGGCTAATGCTTCCTCGTTATATTAAACAGCACAAGGGGAAGGGCTGCTGGGGACCCTCATTTAAAAATTCATTTAAAACAGGTAAATGCTAAATAGGAGGACGGGACTCCAGACTCCAGACACTATTATCACATCACTGAAATGAAGCAGTTACAGTACCTACATTGTTCCTTGATTTAAGGTGTATTTATTTATTTATTACTGGCATTTATAAAGCGCCAACATATTTCGCAGCCGAAATGTTCATTAGTATAAAAATGTTGTGCTAGCGTTTTTGAGACTCCCTGTTAGGAACACTTCAAGTACCATAACTACTACAGCCCACTGTACCCTCCTGGGCCAAGCTATCAAACCGTTTAAGAACATTATAACAAGTTACCTAGGGTCAGATGGGTATCTGTTGCCGTCTACCAGGCTGCCTGGCAGTGCCGACAGGGGGTTTAGTGACTGAGAGCTCAGCAGACGCCCTCCGCCACTGAGTTTTTTAGAAAAGCGAATGGAAGCTCCTTGTATTAGCTTCCGGCTTCACAGAAGACAGGGTTTGTTGCTGCCCAGCAGACCCCAGGACACAACATTTTGACTTCTTACCCTGGGAGGGTGCCAGGACAATCCTGGCATCAAAACCACTACAGTGATTTTATGGTGCTTGGATTGTTCCTTTAATACATTTTATAAAACATGTAATGTGGCATTTTTCACTTGTTACACAGATGAGGCTGACAGTTGTGATGTGCTGTAAAATGTGAGTAACAGCTATCTAATTATGAATGTTTTAACACTTGCTGAAGACTTTTGGTAACGTTAACATAATGGGATTCTATATTTAACCTGCTGTTAGATCAGCTGTGCTAATTTAATTCACAGTAATACTTTCAAAATGAAAGATAAAATGTCAATTCTCTTGCAGCTGCCACACAATGTGTTTAAATCTGCCCTATGATAGGTGTTTGTGAGACTCTTTCATATGGATTGCCCTCTGTATACATAATTTGATGGCGTTTTTATTCAACATATCTAATTATTTCTCTATATTTGTTCATGTAGATTTATATGCTACTCCCTTTGTTTGAGTTTATTTGCCACTGTGGAATGCATGCAATGCTGGAATGTTCTGAGTACTCCTGTGCTCCACGGTGGATCATATTCCTTTATGATACTAATCTTGTCTGTGGATGTTCCTTGTGGTGATTTGTCTTTTGCCAGTGTGCCATAACAAGTTATAGTGTTTGGGTGGATGATGCAGATTTTATTGATATGAGGACAATGTATGGACAATCTGGAGTATATCCTCCTGAGACCCAGCCCATTAACTTGTATCCTCTGTACTGCAAACTTGGTTCACATGCATCTCCTTTTATTCTTTTGAGCTACTCTTTCAATCCCTGCTGTATTGTAAAGAGGACATACTGGGCTTTCCAGTGATATGTCATATGATAGGCTGGCATGCTGGGAAGTGGGAACTTTCTCTTCCTTTTCATAAAAAAATAGATGGCATTTAGGAACTCAAATATTTCCTCGGTTCCCAGGACAGTATAGGAGACAGGGCCGGACTGGCCCACCGGGATACCGGGAAATTTCATGGTGGGCCACGGCATCTGAGGGCTGCGCTGTGCATGTAGTGGCCGGTTCGGTGGCACACTCCTCTGAGGGGACCGGCCGCGTTCCATGCTGGAGCCGTCGGGCCGGGTGGCAGCCTCGCCGGTCCGGCGGAACACCTGCCACTAATGCTGAGGACTGAAGGAGGAGGGAGGAGCATGTCTATCATGCTCCGTTGCAGTTCCCACAATTCCCAGCACAGCATACGGGAGGAGAAAGAGACAGAGGGGAAGAGAGATGTGGGGGAGAGAGAGACACAGGGAAAGGGGGGAGAGAGAGACAGAGGGAGAAAGGAGAGAGACACATAAGGGGAGGGGGAGAAAGAGGCAGAGGGGGAAGAGAGAAACTGTGAAGGAGAGGGGAGACATGGACAAAGAGGAGCAGTGAGCAGTGGTGTCTCTAGGATTCATTTTTACGGGGGCACATGGTTGGCCAGGGACAAAAGTAGGGGGGCACATTTAACCCCGCCCTCGCTGCAGTTTGACCCCGCCCCTGCCACATGTTAAGCCCCACCCCCGACACAATGTGTGTGTTTTTTTTAATAATCCCTGGTGGTGGATTCATTATTTTCCACCACGGATTATTAAAAAATAAACACATTTCCCTTGATACAGTGCCATAGTGGCACTGTATCCATATACACACACAAACTGCTGAGTCCATACACACACAGACATACACATGCACACACGCTTCTTCACTAGCAGACACACACACACACTGCTGAGGCCATACACACACACAGAGACTGCCGAGTCCATACACACACCCACAAACACACACACACACACAGACTGCTGAATCCACGCAGACTGCTGAGTCCATGCACACACACACACAGACTGCTAAGTCCATACACACACACAGACACATGGACTGCTGAGTCCATACACACACATAGATTGCTGAGTACACACAAACAGACTGCTGAGTCCATAGACACACACAGACACACACAGACACAAAGACTGCTGAGTCCATACAAACACACAGACACACAAACTGCTGAGTCCATACACACACACACACAGACTGCTGAGTCCATATACACACACATACACACACAGACAGACACAAAGACTGCTGAGTCCATACACACAGACACACAAACTGCTGAGTCCATACACACACAGACATACACAGACTGCTGAGTCTATACACACACACACAGACTGCTGAGTCCATACACACACACACACACACACAAGCTTCCTCACTAGCAGACAGACAGACACACACACACACACACCAAGCCTACCTGTCACTGGAGGCTGTTGCTGGGGGTCAGACAGCCATCTTCTGGAATTCCAACAGCAGTAAGGTCTGCTGCTTAACGGCGGAGGTGGGGCTATGTGCGGGAGGTGGGGCTTGGTTTGGGGGCGGGGCCTGTGCCGGGAAGCCTGTCAGTGCCTCAGCATCTCTCCACAGACAATACCCAGCACTGCATTCCCTCAGGCTGTAACAGTACGAGAGAATAGAATGTAAGAACATGGCCAGCAAGTTGCCAGCATTTGGGGGGGCACAGCATGATGTAGGGGGGGGGTCATGGCCCCCTCTGGCCCCCCCCTCTAGTGATGCCACTGGCAGTGAGGGGGAGAAAGAAACATACAGAGGGACTGGAGATAAAAAGAGACACACATAGGGGCTGTATATATCACAGGTAAATCCGTGGGGGCAACGGGGCAATTCCCCCCCCCCACTAGGCTCTCCCCTGCCGGCCAATCTCCCTCCCCGTTCTACAGGCACCGTGCGGGCAGCCGGCAGAGGAGGGTGGAAGAGAGGACCCGGGAGCTCAGCCTGCAGCTCCTCTGGGTCATTCTCGCGCGAGCACAGAGCGTTGCCGCGGTTACCACGGCAACGCTCTGGCTCTCACGAGAGTGAACTCTAGCCCTGGAGCTACAGGCTAGAGTTCACTCTCACCACTGCGACCACCAGGGATTCCTGGTGGTTGCAGTGGTGAGAGTGAACTCTAGCCCCATACACACACTGCCCCCACACACACCATACACATTCGCACACTGCCCCCATACACACCATACATATTCACACACTGCCCCCCCATATACACATTGCCCCATACACACACACCATACACATTTACACACTGCCCCCATGCACACATTGCCCCCCACACACATACACAGCCCCCATACACTACACATTTATACTCTACACCCCCCCCACACACACACTGAACCACTGCTCCTATAACCTACTACAGCCCCATATCCCAGCAGACCCCAGGTAAGTTTTAAACTGTTCTTAAACGGTTTGACGACTTATCCTGGGACACGGTCCCGGCACTCCTGGCACCATAACCAGTACACAGAGCAGTAGTGGTTATTGTGCATGGATTATTTCTTTAAATAATCCACAAGTGCCCCTCCGAGGTCAGGCTCTGGATCCGCCACTGGTATGTGACATGTAGATTAATGTGTGTATTAGAGATATATATATATATATATACCCACCTATTATATTTACACATATATTAATGTATATTTATATATGCATAATACACAGAGAAATGTGATTAATATGTATCATATGTAATGAGCAGATATTGGCCCAGTCTTGTTGCTAGGTGCATACTCCAGCACAATAACATATTTAAAGTGAAGAGCGCACCCATAGGACTTCCAAACAAACAAGATAATGTCATTTTTTACAGTTGTGCCCTACGTACATTCACCATTTCAGTCCCATTAACAAGCTTTCCTTAATATGTCAAGGTAGTTGGACTGAAACATTGATTACATGCAAAGGCCGTCTGCTTAAAATAAATCTGTACTTTTGTTTAGTTTGAAGCCTATGAGTGCTTTTTTTTACGTTGGAGTAATAATTATAAATTTTAAGTTCTCTTTTCTAACTCTGTATCTGCACACTATGCTGGCGCGACGCATTATGGGGCTGGTAAATATTTTTTTTCCAGGGCTGCTTTTAATTCCCAGTCCGGCCCTGATAGGAGACTTTTGGCACTTGATATCAGTAATAAGGACGACTTCATACCAGAGTATAACACATTGTAATTCTATCTGAGAACCGGAAGTTTGCGTTCCAAGCAGGAATGCATATCGAAAACCAAGATGTATTATATTGTTTGCATAAAAAAAGCACATTGGATCCCGAACATTGAAGTAGATACCAAATTACAGCTGTGCCTTCCATGGATTTTATACAATTGAAGACGTCTCCTATAAATGAAACGCATTGGGTGAGAGGCTCTGTCTGATTTTTTTTATTCTATATTTTATACCACTTGCTTTTATTGCACTATTTCATGATGCTGGAAAATGTGAGTGCATTGTACAGTGGCTGTATGCTCTAAATAAAGTTAATACATAGTTTTATGCTGTGAGTATTTGTGGTCTCTTTAAAGGAGATTAAATCTGTAGAGCCTTGGTATGCAGTTTCAAAGTGCAATTTCACAGTATGGGCCAAACAGAGATTCATCAGGAACATAGCTCAGAGTTAGAACTTTGCCATAACCCATACACATAGGCGTGCGCAGCCTATTGCATTAGGGTGTGCACCCTAAAGCACAAACACACGCCGCGTGTGTGTGTGTGTGTATGTATATATATATATATATATATATATATATATATACACACACACACACACATACACTGCTGTGTGTGCTGTTAGTGTGATGTGTGTGTGAGGGTGCTGTTAGTGTGATGTGAGGGTGTTTGTGTGTGTGTGTATGTGTTTGTGACTGTGCTGTTTGTGTGTGAGGGTGTTTGTGTGTGTATGTTTGTCCTGTGAGGGTGCTGTTTATGTGAGTGTCGTGTATTTGTGAGGGTGCTGTGTTGTGTGTGTGTGTGAGGGTGTTGTGTTTTTTTTAAAGGTGCTGTGTGTGTTTGTGAGGGTGCGGTTAGTGTACTGTGTGTGTGTGAGCTGTATGTGTGTAGGTGCTGTATGTGTGTGTGCTGTATGTTTGGAGGGATTTGGCAGATTAGTAAATCCTTGCTGCCATGTTCCATCCCTGGTGGTCCAGTGGAGAGTGAACTCTAGCTTGCGGGGCTAGAGTTAACTCTCGCGAGATCTGAGCGTTGCCGCAGCAACACTCAGATATTGCGAGAGGAACCTGGCGGAGCATCTGTCTAGAGCTCCCTGGGTCCTCTCCTGCCTCCCTCCATGCTGCTGTGGGCCGGTGAGGTAGATCTTTGGTCTCCCCGCTGGCCCATGGAGGCTTAGAGCAGAGCCGACACTCAGATAGCGCCGGCTCTGTGTGTGTGTGTGTGTGTGTATATATATATATATATATATATATATATATATATATGCGTACACACACACACTCACAGGCACATTCAGACACACACACATACATACACTCACAGACACATACATACACTCACAGACACACACACATTCACAGACACACACACACACACACAGACACTCAGACACACAAACACTCAGACACACAAACACTCAGACACACAAACACTCACAGACACACAAACACATACACTCAGACACACAAACACATACACTCAGACACACAAACACACACATTCACAGACACACACTCAGAGACACACACACACACTCACAGACACTCACACACACACAGACACACACACTCACACACAGACACACACTCACACACACACAGACACTGACACACAGACACTCACACACAGACACACACTCAAACACAGACACACACACAGACACACACAAGAACAAATTATTACATTTTAATTTAAAAAAATTCCACCCAGCCTCCTACCTGGAGTGGACTTTTCCCTGGGGTCCAGTGGGGGCGAGCGCCGCTCTCCAGCTCAGCGCGCGGCGAGGGAGCTCTCTGCTCTCTGCTCTCTGCTCCCTGCTCCCTGCTCGCCGCGCGGGCTGTCTGCTGGAGCTGGGAGCCGGAATATGACGTCATATTCCGGCTCCCGGCATTAGCGCGCGGCGAGAGGAAGCAGAGAGCAGACAGCAGAGAGCTCCCTCGCCGCGCGCTGAGCTGCAGGGTGGGTGGGGATCCATCACCTCTTGCCCCCCCCATGACAGGGGCAAGAGGTGAAACAGGGGGCACTGAGTGCCTGCAGGAACAGCGTTCCTGCTCAAAAAAAGTGCAGGAACGCTGTTCCTGCAGGACTCAAACCATAGGCGTGCCATGGGGATTAGGGTGTGCCCAGGCACACCCGGCACACCCCGTGCGCACGCCTATGCCCATACACATATTTATATGTAAGTGTTCTGATACACTGAACTGGTTGAGAGTGATATCATTACTTGAGTGTCTCTCCTGATATATATTATGCTTGTGAGTGTTGGGCTGCCTGAGTGTAATTGTGGATGGGGTTTTACAGAGTTTGAGGTGGACTGAGTGATATTATCTGCCCATTGGAGTGGTCTGGGTGCCAACTCCAACTACTCTTAACCCTGCAAGTGTAATTATTGCAGGTTTTTTATAAACTGCAATAATTACCTTGCATGGTAAATCCACCTCTAGTGGCTGTCTACTAGACAGCCACTAGAGGGCACTTCCTGAATTATAGCACACACTGTGTGAGGAACTCCAGCATCGCTCAATTCCCAATAGGAAAGCATTGAAAAGCATTGCCGCGCATTCGCATTAGGTCTCCCCGGTCGGTGGGCGGGATCAGTCTCGCCCACCAGCCGACATAAGGCAGAGGAGGAGCGGCAGCGGAGGAAGAAGCAGCGACACAGCAACCGGGGATTGGGAGGTGGGAGGGAGAGGGGACCTGCAGTGCCAGGAAAACGGATTGTTTTTCTGGCACTGGAGTTTCCCTTTAACCCTAATAACTGCAACCTCTAAAAAGGTAATGAGTAATAAGTCATTATACCGCCCATGTTCTGTCCCTCTGGAACTTGACACTGGACTCAGTTGGGTCTCTTTGTCTTTTGATTTTTTTTTGCGTGTGTATGTGAAACCTGTTGGCAACATTGGGTAAAAACACTGAAACTATTGGAAAACCTGAAATAAATCAGCCAGTATTTACAACCAACCAGCAAACAAAAAGTTAAAATAATTGTAAAAATAGGTATTAACCATGATAGTTCTTACACAACATGTACTGGTCGCCAGCCATTCTAGGTACCGACCACCTCTTCAAAATACTTTGATATGTGGATCAAGATGATCTCCTTCCCCACATAACAATGAGAGGAACACAGTTCTCCCTGAATTGGGGGTTTATCATATAAACTGTTAAGCTGCCACTGTCTGCCATCTGTTAACACCTCCACCTCATTAATGTTGGGAAGAATTGTATTGATCACCAGATATTCTTCTGAACGTGTCTCAACTACCTCTTCCTCATCCCTTGGGCTGGTAAATTGGGGGTATAGGTAGCTGAAATAAATAAGGGGACCTACCACAGTTACCTATTGCTTGGAGATAAGGAAGGACAAGGTACCTAGAGCTATATTAAAAACATATGGAAAAAAAAAATAACATAAAACAAGGTAGGAGCATGTATTTTGATGTCTGCTTAGCAAGGCGTGGAACTGCAGTATAATATTCCAAATAGATAAAAATAATTTACGCTGATTTTCATATTTACTTTAGAGGTACAGTTAGCTGACATCTCCATGAAAGGTAGCGGTTGAAAGCAAAGTGCTAAATTAAATATAACCCATAAAGCCCAACTTACCTCACCTTTTCTCCAGTGCTGATCTTTATCCTGTAGAGAAACACAATTTCTCTGCCACAGCTCTAGCTTACATACTGTCCCTCTGCATCTCTTAGAACACCACATGCAAAATCAATGGCTTGTATAGTACAGATGCTTGACGACACAACTAATTACTGGGTGGAGCTGTATGTAATTATATATATTATTATTACACTCTGGTGGCATTATCTGAACGACAGATTAGAGACCGATCATTAGGCAGCAGGATTACTTTTTTCAAGCTCAAAATGTTTTGAGAAGAAATTAGGAAACCACAACCAAAGAATATTTGCACCATAACCACTACAATGTGTTGTAGAGGTCATGGTGTTTAGAATGTCCATTTAAAGTTTGGAGTTTGTTTCTTACAAACTGTATATATCAGCCGAATGAAGCAATAATAGGACATGAATTGTCTCAAGAGTATTCAATTTTCCAATTTCTTACCTCTCTCTCTCACCAGAAGCTCCATTGCCTCAAGGTCAGGGAATGACTTACTGATGTGGATATCTGGCAGGTATACATTAGCACCAAAATCAACAAGCAATTTCAGAAAAGGTGTTCTACATCCATGTTTCAGGCAGATGTCCAAGACTGTTTTGGGGTGCTTGATTTTTTTCAGGAGAGTTTCGTCTGAACAGTTATAGTCTGGATCAGCCCCGTAGAGAAGCAAAGTTTTAAAACACTCCAAGTGCCCATATATAGCCGAAAGGTATAATGGTCCAGTTGATGAAGTATTGTTAGCAGCCCAGTTAGGCAACTTGGACCTGACGTTGGCTTCTGCCCCATATTCCAGAAGCTCCCGAAGGATATTTGTCCTACCTTCCCTGGCTGCACAGAGCACCGGTGAGCAGTTATTGTATATACTGCCACTAGGGCTGGCTCCAGCCTTCAGCAGCTCTCTCACACAATCATAGTGCCCAGCACTAACCGCTGTGAAAAGTGGAGTCTGAGCTTTCACATCAAGGATGTCAACCTCTGCTCCATTGGCCAAGAGGATCTTCATGCATTCCAGCGAACCCATGGAGGCAGCAAGACGAAGAGGAGTAACTGGAACACCCCATCCAGTCCGGCTGTTGATTAATTGCAGGTATTTTTTTTCTAGAAGCAGAGATTGAAGATATTCTGGATTATCCATAGAGACAGCTAAATGTAGTTCACGTGCATGTGCAAGGTCTTCTTCTTCCTCATTGGGTTTCAGCAGCGAGAAGATCTTCGTGATATCCATGACACTCATTTTTCTGCATCTGTAGAGAATATTTTTATCATAAAATTCTTTATATATCAATGATATGGAAGAAACACAGGGTACTTTACCTAAATCACTATAAACTTGGTTAAACATGGCATTCAGTTCGTACAACTGGCTATTCAAGATTTAACTTTCCAGTCTAAAGATATACAACAATCCTGAGAGTACTATGTGTTACTTGATAATACAACAATCCTCATATATGTACTTTAAAGGGACAGTATAGTCACCAGAACAACTACAGCTTATTGCATTTGTTCTGGTGAATATAAGCATTCCCTTCAGGATTTTTGCAGTAAACACTGTCTTTTCCTAGAAAATACAGTGTTTACATTACAGTCTAGGGATACCTCCACTGGTTACTCCGCATATGGCTACTAGAGGTGCTTCTTGGCGCAGTGCTGCACAGTGTGCAGCATTGTCATTCATTGTCTCCACTCTCTGCATAGGGAGACACTGAAATTTCCTCATAGAGATGCATTGATTCAACACAAATCTATGAGGAGATGCTGATTGGCCAGGGCTGTGTTTGACTTGTGCTGACTCTGCTCTTAATCTGCCTCCTTGACACTCTCAGCCAATCCAACGCTTTCCTATGGGGAAGCATTGTGATTGGCCTAAAGAATCACTTCTGATGATGTCAGCCAAACAGGCAGGGGCAGAGCCAGCAGGGGGGCTAGTTTTACACTAGAGGGTCAGGAATCCACGTTTATGTTGCTGACCCTATAGTGTTTCTATAAGGACAAATTCCTTGTGAGTCCAAAATCCCAACTCTCTATCCTCCCGGATCAACAAATTATAATTTTATCAGCGTTTCAATTTTTCACTGGCCACTAACCTACTGGCAAATGAAAATTTAGTGCAGTGCCAAGTAACTTTTAAGGCCTTGCTGGTAGCCTAGTTCTTGTAAATTAAACATAATAAAGTCAGGGCTTACATTTGATGTAAAGTATAGTTTAAGGAACCATACTTTATTTTTATTTATAAAGCACCAACAAATTCCGCAGCGCTGTATAATACAATCAGGGCACCATTCCCAGGTTTTTGTGAAACACGTAAACAAAAAAATGTCCTTCCCTTGGCACTTAGAGACAACTCCTTCTTCTGCCTACTTGATAATGAAGAGTTTACACTAAGGCATTATCCGCATCAATTTCAGCCAGCCTGGATGGCATTGATAGGCTCAGTTATTCCATTGTATAACATTTCACTGCTGTTTTAATCCACTTAGGAATCCCATGGACATTTATTAGATTTTAACACCGAGTTAATATTCCGACAGTGTACTATAGGGCTTTTACCACTTACTGTCTTTTTTTTTTTTTTTAGCTTTATAAAAAACACCTGCAGCATTCTTCATTTAATTATTAGGAATTGACTTGAGAATTAAAATCATAGATGGCTAAGCAGAAAAAACATGGCTAAGCAGAAAAAAAAAAAATTGTAAATTTTTCCATTTGTTATTTTAGTCTCAAAATGTGAAATCGCCAGTTAAAATTCCTAGTCAAGTCAATAATTATCTAACACATTGCAACAAAATAGACCCCTAATAAGCCTGTCATAATTAATGTCTTTCTCATCATATCCTTACCAATATGCAATTTTCTCTTGTACAGAACGGTTGCATTTACATCCACGGAGGCAATTCCCTGGCCAAGATCATCCAAGACACAACTTTTTGGATGAAAAGTGTGATGCAGGTTTGCATATGATTGCTCACCTTTATGAGCTGTCTGATGACTCAGGTCCCTTGTCAAGGTAGGTACATCATCTTGATGCCTTGGTAGCAGCTTTACATAGCTCCTGCTGCTCCCACAAAGAAAATCTCCCATAAGGAAAAATCCACCAGGACTTAAACCAGAGTCAAACTTTTGTGAGTTAAAACAAAACTGGGTGTGATAACATCCCACCAAATGGATAAGTGAAGCAGCTCTGCCTGCAGTCTAAAAATAATTCTGGAGTGGCCCTGCTGGTCATATCCATTCTTGGACTGCTGACCCCGCTTGGTGGGTAAATATAGAGAGGAGTCTGGCAGGTGCGCTTGTCTTTTCTAAGTTAGAGTCACGTAGAATGTTGTGTGAATTAGTGTTCTATTATTGTTTTAGTTAAATGTGTCAATTAGCCAATCCAATAAAGGCCACTGAATTTGGGAATAGGTTTCCCATACTTACAGAACTGTTTATGAAATTTGACAATTTTAATTAATTGGTTTAAGAAAGTATATTCTATATGGAATTCCATACATAAATAGCAAAATATGGTTAGAACATAAAATAGATTTTAACAAGATATATCACTAGGATTTTGTGTTCACACTAAACCTAATTAAAACATCTAATTATGCAACAGAATAACTTAAATTATGTACACAGTCATTTTTTAAGGCACTATATAATGTTCGAAAATGATTCACTGTTGGGTGTTTATGGCAAGGTTAACCGTTAAATTATGCATAAAAATGGAAATGAATGCCAAGAACCCCACTACACAGCAGTATATAGCTTATTTGTAATGTTAAATAATAACAAAAGTAAACTGATAAACAGAAATAATTACACAATTATTTCTGAATTGAAGGCATTGTTACTGCTCAAACACTGCAGGTGTAAATCCAAATCCCTGTAATAAGGTAACACTGATCAGATTGCTGAAAAGTTGATGTTGCTGTGTCTTTGTGATTTACTTTTTTTCTATTGCCGAGGTCAGGAATATGTTAGTCCATTATAAATACTAAATTATAATAATTGCCTAATTGTGAGCTATTTTTAGAACATTTTGTCCGTGCGTGATTTGTAATAATATAGTGTACACTTGTTGAGTACTTTGTTTTTTTCTAAAGTTCATTTTGCTTTCTGATATATGGGTGTGCGTGTCTAATAGAGCGATCCTTTAGATATGTTTGCATGATTATTATACTTTATTTATAAAGCACCATCACATTCCACAGTGCTCTCAATAGGTATAATAGTACAATGAAAAAGACAAAGTGCAGTGCAACTGGTAGACAGCCACTAGAGACAGTTTTAGTCCAATGTAAACATTGCAGTTTCTCTAAAACGCACATGTTTTACAATTCAGAACTTAGGGGGACAGGGACTCTGCACCTAGATCATTTCAATAAGCACCAGATTAGATGGGCAGATTTGTTACGCTCTAATGCATAATGTGGTTCTATATGTTCTGAAACTCACTGGTCTGGGTTACTATAATACATGTATTATAAATATGTCACCCAGACCAGTGAGTTTCATAACATATAGAAATACATTATGCATTAGAGCATAACAAATCTGCCCATCTAATCTGGTGCATAAAAATATTATGCACCATAAAGGTTATGCACAAATAGGATTATCAAACGTATGTTAATTGACAAATGAGTGTCAGTTTAGTACAATTTGCACAATCACTGCATTTTTACATTTTTCCTCTTACATGTTCCATTGTTTTTTGGAAGAAATCATTGAATACCTAATGAGTTTGTATACAATTTTTTAATACTGTGTTCCATATTGCTCCACTCACTACTGCGCATAAAAATATTATTAAAACACTGTAACAAAGATTGGATAGATTTTTTTTTCTTTTACTATTGTACAACTGCTAACAAAATCTACATAAATGTGAAAAAAACTAATTGCAATTGCAGCTTTTATAACGTAATATATATTCTTAAATTACGCTAAATTTTCAGATATATAATCGAAGGACCAAACTCGGCAATATATATATTTAGTGAACAACTGGTTTAAGACAAAATGGAATTTAAGAAAACAAAAGGAACAAAGTCTCCAAAGGTTAGTGGGGTCTATAAAAGACTTCATCATCAGAATGGAGTCCAAGGTCGTATGTTTCGGAATGTCATTCCTGTGTCCCACAGCAAATCATTTATCCAATATCCATGGTATGAAGCAGATCATCAGACACCATAGAAAGTGTATGCATATAACTGAGTTTTACGTGCGTGAGGATTTCCAGAATGGATTTGGAGGCCAAGATTTGCACTGGGAAGCTTTCGGAGGATCTGAGAGGTTAGCAGTTATTCACTCTGAGCTGTTCCTTGGTAATTCTTCAAGTTGAGAGAGGCTGTCGATGAACCATTCTTTATAGTGCATGTTTGTGATATAATCGTCTGCCCTGGTGATACACTTGGTTGTATCTCCATCTTGGACATGGCCTCCTGCTTCTTAGGCTGCACAATGGTAATGCAGTGGACCACAGTTGCTTTTTTATGTAGCTTTAAGTCCTCAAACATCTGGTCCATAACGATCAGAGAGTATCCAAGTATTGTCAGAACCAACTCCATTTTAGAAATGGCAGTCAAGTTGGGTACATACCAATCTTCAGCAGACACCGCCAATGGATTAAACCCTGTTGGCTGGTTTCAGCTTTACCCTCATTTGTACAATGGGGGGCAATGGGGCAGCAGTAAGGTACTCTATTGCAAACTTGTCTCTCTGGACCATGACTAGCTGCTTCTATCAGCTTTTATACATGGTAGGCTTTGTGCTGTCTGCACACATTAATTCCAGGTACTTGCAAATCTAAATCAGGACAGAATAGAAAATTGTTGTATTAGTACAGAGTTTTGAGTGTTATCTAGGATTACTGGCAAGCCAGTGACTTGTGTTTGCTTAGTGTTGCATAACGGCCACGCACCTCACTCAAATGATACATTTTAAACAAACTACCAAGGTATTATTATGGGGAAAAAATGAAAAATCATTACTTCTCTCTCTTTCTGTAAAATCAGTTCCAACTGTTAAATACACAAAATAGTAAAAAAAACAGGATGTTGATGGCACATACATGCTGATAGTTTCTATCTACTAAATAATAACTATTACAGTTATTTATATAGCGCCAACATATTCTGCAGTGCTACGCAATTGGCAAAAAAAAAAACGAAACAAAATTCTAACAAAACACGATAGACATATTGGGACAGTAGATGAAGAGGGTCCAGCACAAACTAAATATGGGTTGTGTGTGTAAATGTTATAAAATTATATAATAAAGTCAATAAACATTGCTTAAATCGTAGTGTTTTGGTTTTTTTACGCAATACGTTCTAGCTTGTATAATTTACACAGCATGTATTCCAAGATTTTTTTTCTTTTTTTATAATCCCAGCAAAAACATAAAAGTAAACTGTACACCCCCCTCCATACCTACCTTATTATTATTTTTATTATTATTATTTTATTTATATAGCGCCAACAAATTCCGTAACGCTGTACAATGGGTACTCCTCCCCTGGTTTCTGTGACATCCCTTGTTTTGGGACCATAAAGTTCCATATGGTTGTATACCTACACCGGCGTTACAGGCCTAGAACCTGCCTTTGAATGAATTTGTTACAGACATTTTATTTAAAAGTTCAAGAATTATTGTCAAATGCTAAAATAATGAAGTTAGTTGAGAATTGCTTTTCGTTCTGTTTTATTTATTTATTTTCAAGGCTTTGGGTAAGGAGCAGCTTTTAGACCTGTCAAGCAGTTCTGCTAAATGTTTCAGTTGAAATTAGATCTGATAACATACTGTCAGGCAGCTGTTATCTATTTCAGCTTGTCCCATGACAAACTGTGGGAGCTGTGACATGTTAACAAGTCTTTTTTTTTCTTCTTTTTGTTTTGCAAGTATCTCCTGTAATAATATCCTCAAAGATCTTTGTTATCAGTCCATAAAGGGACACTATAGCCACCAAAACAACTTGAGCTTAATAAATCCATTTTGGTGTATAGATCATGCCTCTGCAGTTTCACTGCTCAATTAACTGCCATTTAGGAGTTAAATCACTATGTTTATGCAGCCCTAGCCACATTTTTCCCTGGCTGTTACTGACACCGCATGATGCAAAAATGGTTTCATTTTAAATCACTTGTTTACTTACGTGAAATGTTTTTTTTTCTTGCTCTGTAAATTAATAGCTTACTAGACCCTGCAGGAGATTCCTGAGTAACGTTTAACAGTCCAGGAGATAAAAACTTCTAAATTTAACACACTGTGCAATAAAGGAAGTATAAACATTAGATGACTCTTTACAGGAAGTGTTTAGGAAGACTGTGCAAGTCACATGCAAGGAGGTGTGACTAGGGCTGTAGAAACAAAGTGATTTAACTCCTAAATGGCAGAGAATTGAGCAGTGATACAGCAGGGGCTGTGCTCCAAAACTGCTCCATTATGCTTAAGTTGTTTTGGTGACTATAGTGTCAGTTTAATGAGTATACAAAACAAGAATATAAAAAATTTAACAATTTGGGATATAATCAGCAAATAGGAGACAAACAGGACATGTTAACAGGAACAAAATGGTAGGCAGTCCTGCTTAACAGATTTTGTAATTTAGAAGCTTGAGCTAGTTAACCCTGGATCACATAAAATAGTTTTTTCCTCTTATAATAAAAGTTGAATTTATAATGTAACAAGAATGTATATCATTCTAAGAAATATGAAAATAAGCCAAGTAGTAGAGGAACATGATAAAACGTGATTTCATAAAAGAATGCTTGTGTACAACAGATTACCAATACAAATAAAAATGGCTGCATTAAAGTGGTTAAACATGGTCAAATTGCTGACAATGAAAGGTTACCCATTTGTTTTGTGTTTTTTTTTCACTGCAATCTTTTCTCATAAGGGGTCCTGCTCTTCCAGCAACCCCACTCTTGACATTACCTGAAAGGTTGACGTAGCTGCCAGGAATCAGACCTGAGACACTGGAGCTTTTTCCACTGAGCTATATCACTACCCATCAACAACCGTGCCAGCACAGTGTATAGTAATGGCTATATGAAGGCAAACATTCCATCCACACATCCGCACCTTATTCATTCAGTACATGTATGAAATGTCCTGCATTACTTGTGAGGGAGTGGGTAACACTGTTTGAGGCAGAGCAGATCCTATAGATTGAAGATAAGCTGGTGACAGGTTCAAAACTATGTCACATATTCTAACAGCATGGTCTTATCTGTTAAAGCAGCCATGTCCCTCTCTGTTTGGTTATTAAGCGTACTGTGTTATTAACTCAACATTTAATACAGGTGTCTATTAGCACTTTATTCACAATACTTGGGAGCATTGAGATAATTATTTTAGCTGTATGTTATGTATAAATCAAAACAATTCTCCTTTCACACAGAAACATGTCATGTCCCGTACAGGTGATGACTAGTGATGTCCCGAACGGTTTGCCGAACGGTGAACATATGCGCTGTTTGGTCCGTCATCATTGAGTAAACTTTAACCCTGTACCTCACAGTCAGCAGACACATTCCAGCCAATCAGCAGCAGACCCTCCCTCCCAGACCCTCCCTCCTCCTGGACAGCATCCATTTTACATTCATTGTGAAGCTGCATTCTTAGTGAGCTGTCCAGGAGGTGGGAGGGTCTGGGAGGGAGGGTCTGCTGCTGATTGGCTGGAATGTGTCTGCTGACTGTGAGGTACAGGGTCAAAGTTTACTCAATGATGATGAATAGGGGGCGGACCTAACAGCGCATATGTTCGCCATCTGCGGCAAACCGTTCGGGACATCACTAGTGATGAGGTTGATGGATAATTTCCTTTTTTTTTTGGTTGGAGGGTTGCTAGAGGTATTTGTGAAATATGAAAAATACAATTAAATGTAAGAATCCGCACCTCCGTATCCAGAACTGGACAACAGTAGCTTAGGTCCCTGTCATTGTCACAATCTCAGTTATTGGCACCCGGAAATCAGCATAGGGAGAGCATAGAGTAAAAAGGAGAAATTAAACAATGATTCTGTTTCTCCTCCTCATTTGCAATGTATGCCTTAGCTGTGCCTAGACTGAACTGGATTGTGATGGCAGTTTAAAGGACCACTCAGAGCACCATAACAACTTCAACTCAATTTAGTCTTTATAATGTCTGCAGGTCCTGGGCGCCATCTTACCTTTGTAGAGTTAAGCAGTTTTTGAACAGTTTAACCTGTGGATGGCACCGGACCACTCAGCCCATCTATTACCTCCTTCCCTCACGGCTCCAATGCAGGAGCACTTCCGTTGGACACCGGTGATATGCTGCATTAGCTGATCCACTTAGCCCATATCACTGGCTGCCCAGTGCTCAGAAATTCTCAAGAAGTAAGTTTGGTCCCAGGACCTCCAGGCACCATAAAATTAAATCATTATCATGCCCAGAGTGGGCCTTTAACACAAGTTACAGGTGATTTTCAATGATTTATTCAATGGTGCATTTTCTACAGGAGTGATACTTCAGCTCAACTTGGAATGCATTCTGGCCTAGGTTTACTAGGACTGGACATAAAGTCCATAGAAATAATACACTGTGTAACGGATGACCTGGTACCACGACTGGGTACCTCCGTTGAAGGATGCTCCTAGCGCTTCCCGAAGGCTCCAAGCACTCCAGCTGACACCATAACCACCGTAGACTCCTTCAGAGAGCAAGACAGGAACAAGCTCTTACAAGAGCTTAGCAGTGAATATAGCAAGAGAGTATGCAGAACATAGCAATCCCTTGTAGCAGATTTCCCCAATAAGAGATGGCACTCCAAATTGAGGGTGAAGTAGAACTGAAGCTTTTAATCAAACACTCTACTTTTATGCACATTTTACACACATAGTATTGCCCACAAGGTTTTGCAGAACAACCAATCAATATGTACAATACACTCAGACACTCCCACACAAAATCCTCCCCTCTGCCTGTGATATAATTACTGAACACAATGGCTAATGTAATTATCACAGGCAGGAAAATACAGTTTTACACAATATTCATAACGTCTGCAAGCATGGCTTGGGTGTGGTAAGCCAATTACCTCCCCAGATAGCTTGGATCTGAGTGCTCACTATTTCCGAAACAGCGCTCAGATACAACAAACACAGTCAAATCGCCATGGGGTTAAACCATATCAACAAGTTCCAACTGGTCTGGCAGTGTCCCTGGGACAACGCCCTGCTGGAAAACAATAGACAAGAAACGGGGGAGAGGCACACCTTCTCATGCATTCAAAGGGCAGAAACAGTCTTTTAGAAGCCAATAAGCCCCAAATAGTCTTTTTAAATGGCAATACACCCCAGGGCCATAGTCATGAGGGAGGAGGCTGGCAAGAGACACAAAAAGGGGCTAGTTAAAGAAAGACACACAAAGTTAGCAAAGGTTTTGTTATGTTTTTTTTGGGGCATAAGTAGCTGGCCTTGCATAGGGCGCAAAATAGTATTCTACCGACCCAGTTTGTATGTAGTGTTGGCTTTTAAATGCAGGTGTACTTATGTGTGTAGTGTTGCTGTTTGGATGAAGGGTGTGGCAAAAGGGACATCACCACTGTGTTTTAGAGAGGCGTGCTTGCCAGCCTCTTGCCCTGTGACTATGGCCCCTGGGGTGTATTGACGTTTAAGCAGTCTATTTGGGCTTATTGGATTCTAAAACACTTTCTGCCCCTTTAAATCCATGGGAAAATGTGCCTCTTCCCCTCCCCCTTTTTCCTGTCCTATTGTTTCTCCAGCAGGGTGTTGTCCCAGGGACACTGCCAGACTAGTTTAAACTGGCTGCTTTGTCCCATCAGCCCTTGCTATTTTCTGACCTCACCCTTCCTTGTACTATAGGGCACTTTTAACATGAGACATATTGAGCGCTCAGATCCAAGCTATCTGAGGATATGTTGGACATATAGGTTAAGCATAGTATTATAGGAGTTATGTATTTTTAAGTGGTTTTTGTAACAGTTTTTGGACTTACAGATATTTCCTGTACCTGGAGATAATTGGCTTACCCCAGCCAGTTAAGCCAATTATCTCCAGGATAGAGGAGAAGATAGACTGGCCGCACAGTCTAAATCTGTGGAACTATTTTGGGCATGAAAGCCATGCTTGCAGTCGGTCAAATGTGACTTCCATAAAACGTTTGAACCCCTACTCTGATCTTGGTGATTTTTGGATATGTTGTTCACCCAGATCAGGGCTATCCAGGGATGTAGTGGGGATATGTTGTTGTTTTGGGGTGTTTCTGGACTTTGGGTAAAACTGGATATTTTCTGCCTTTGGTAATTGAGTTAGTCCATTGTGTTTGGTAATTGTATCACAGGCAGAGGGGAGAGTTTATGTACATTAGCTGGGAGTGTCTAACTGTACAATACTGTGTTGATTGGCTGTTGTGACTTTGTGTCCTGTGTTCCACAAGGTCCACGTGGGTGGTAACCCTGTGGGTAAAACTGTATATAAGAAATGCCTTTGTGCTCATTAAGCCTGTTCTGCTTACACTCCAAAACTGTGTGTCGTCCTGTTATTGGAGGGAAAGAAGATTTGCTCCAGTGTCTGCTGTCCAGCTTGCAGGAGACCCGAAGGGAAAAAGGTTGGCTCCTGTGTCTGCTGTTCCAGCTTACAGGAGATTCAACGGGGAAAGTTCTTGCAAGGACTAGAGCTAATTCCCCATTCGGCTCCTGGGAGGAGTGGTTCCAGGGCCCCAGTCCAGCCACTGCGACTGTGGGCAGAAGTGCTGCGGTTTGTCCCCTGTTCCAGCTAGGAAGCGGTCCTTTGGCGGAGGTACCCAGCCGGGGTACAGAGAGATCTGCTACAAGTGGTGGCAGCGGTGGGATGGCTTCCTAGCCTTGAGAAAACCAGCACTACTTCAGAGATGGGAAGCAAGTACCATCTGGCAGTATGCAGCATCGACACCCAACTTTAGCATCAGTTACAGGACACTCGGCACCATTTGGATTTCCCTCTCTCAGCAGAACAAGAGACAGCACAGAGGGTGACGCTCCGAACCGATCTCTGGGTGGAGGCCCTAGGAGAAATCTTCCCGGATTCCAACCAATGCAGAAGGAATCAATTTTCCCTGAGATTGCTGTTCCTAGGAGAGCAGCCCCTAGAGGAATGGGTAAGAAAACTAGAGCGGTTGTTGGTCGAGGTATGGTTAGACGAATCATACCAGGCCTTGAGGTGGCATGCAGGATACCTCTACCCAGAGCTACTTCCCTGGCGGTGCGACACAGGAAGGGACTACGTTGGGCCTGGGCTGTTGTGGGAGGCTTTTGAGGATCCCCTAGGGTTTGAAAACCTGGACAGTACCCACTACAGGTGCATCTGAGACAAGCGGGAAGTCAGCTTGGAGGTTACATTGGTGTTAGAGGTGGGATTGCTCTCTAGTGTGAGGAGCAGCATCCTGGAGACACCAAGCAAGCATGGCTCTCTGTTACAGTCAAGCAAGGTTTGACGCTATACTGAAGAGGCGGCTGGCTTTCTTCGGACCCAACCCTGCGAAGAAATATGTGCAGTCCATGAGGAAACTACTGACCGAGGAACTGCAGGAGGATGCAGAATGGCATGCAGAGATGGCGAAGTATTCCGTCCCTTCGCCCCAGTGACAGCGTGTGCTTCAGGGAGAGGAGGCAACCGGTCTCTCTCCCCATTAGCAGTGTATCCTGCAGGGAGAATAGGCAGCCGGCCTCTGTCTCCACTCCCTGTAGGGAACACTGCCGCTGGGGAGAGAGGCCAGCTGCCACCTCTCCCTGCAGAACACACTGCCGCTGGGGAGTGAGACTGATTGTCTCCACTCCCTGTAGGGAACACTGCCGCTGGGGAGAATCAGTCTCACTCCCCAGCGGCAGGGTGAGTTTCAGGGAGAGGAGACAACCGGTCTCTCTCCCCAGCAGCAGTGTGTTCTGCAGGGAAAGGTGACAGCTGGCCTCTCTCCCCAGCGGCAGAGTATCGTATTGGGAGCGGAGACAAGCGATCTCCCTCCCCAGCAGCAGTTTGCATCCCAGGGGGCCGAAGGTAATGTCCTTCCCCACCCAGCAGCAGTGTGTCCTACAGGGAGCAGAGACAGTCTCTCTCCCCAGTAGCGGCTTACCCTACAAAGGGGAGACACTAGTATCCCAGACGGTGCAGATGGGACCATGGTCTCTGCACCCAACCTACAGGGATGCTGGACGGCCTGTCCAGATACCCAACTACCCTCGCAGGAATACTAGGAGGAGGAGGTAAGCGATGTCTCCCCTTTCCCAGCCAAGTTTCATCCAGGCTAACCCAGCAGAAGCACTGGCATCGGGGCCGAGCTCAGCTGGCCTCTGCCCCCAAGTCCCCACAACGTGTTGCCTAGTTACACCAGAGGGATCAGGGGTGCCGATCCCCCACTCAGCAACCTGGGACATACAGGCCAGAGCCGGCCACCAGGAATCAGCAGGTTTAATGTGGGTTGGTGGATAGACTAACAGGCACTGACCGACAGAAGGTCAGGTACCTGGTTAGTCTCCCCCCCCCCCCTTTTGCCTTGTGACTATGGCCCCTGGGAGGTATTTAAAACCCTCTATTTATGGCTATTGCATTTTGTAGACTGTTTCTGGCCCTTTAAATTGTACTGGTACAGTTCTGCACTTTTGCTAGGTCACTTCAGATGCAGCCGAAGTAGTCGAAGTGGCCGCCATTCGACATATGAACACGCGGCGGCAGCCATTTTAATTTAGCCGAACGCGGTCAGCGGTGTTTTGCAGTTGAGTTCATGGAGTTCGACGGCACGAACACTGCTGAACTTTTACCTGCTCTGGAACTTCAAAGCTTCGGCAGGAGTCGAACAGCGTTCGACAATACAAACGCCACATTGACATTGCATATTTGCACGAACGGCCCCGTTCATGCATTCGAATGGTATTTGAACTGTGGTGAATGGACCGGCTGCACAGCCAAAATCTATGGAATTGTTTTGGTCAAGAAAGCCATGCTTGCGGTCAGTCAAATAAGACTTCCAGTTATCTTCCGAACCACTGAACCAATTCGCATGATTTTTGAGTATGTTGGTTCCCTAATTATGCTGGTTCAGAAAATGTAGGTTTTATGCAAATTTTATAAAAATTGTGTAAAAAGTTTATTTTTCGCTTGGAGATAATTGAGCTGATACAGTAATTAGCACAATTATCACCCAAGCAGAGGAGAGGAATTTACTGTAATGAATGGGAGTGATTAACTGTGAGTCTGTAAATGACTGGTTGTTGAGTTTGTGTTTTCAGTGCCCAACAAGGTCCACGTGGGTGGTAACCTTGTGGGGAAATGTGTATATAAGAAGCAATAAAGCTTCAGTGTATTCTGTTCCTGCTTAACCCTCAATACGTAGCCTCGTCTCGTTATTGTAGGTAACTGCTATATTCACACTGGGGATTGCTATACTTTGTATACTCCCCTGAGCTCTAATCACTATCAATCCTGATACGCTCTCCTGGAGGATAGGTCTTTCTCACATGGTCCTGGAGGGCAGAGGGTGATGCAGGGTGGAAGGAAGACGGCGAGACGCCAGTTAAGTTACAGCGGTTGTGCAGTCTGCGGTGGATGTTGTGTCCGGTGCTTATGGTCCTCGGCGTCAGATAGGAAGCGTACGTCAATGGAGGTGCCCAGGCCGGGGTGTGTGAAGTATGCACATATACATACACTGCCAGGGAAGGGGGAAGACTATTTTGCTCTGTATGCAAGACCAGTTCCTTCGCTCCGCCTCCCCCCATAAAACGCAAACTCACTCCTTCCTCAGCCCCTCTGTGTGTATCCTTTACCCCCCCTCCTCATGTCCCTCTACATGCATCCTTAACAGATACACATTGTAAGAGTATATTTCTGATGGTCTACCAGTGTATGTGCCTGAAAGTGTGTATGACAGTGTATTTGTGTGTGAATGTATGACTCTGAACATGTGTGGCACAGTTTGTGGTGTGTATAGGGTCTTCCTGTGGCCTTTGTGCACTGTTTTATGGCAAAGCTACGTGTCGTGACGTACGTGTATATGATGAATGTCTTCAGCTGGCAAATGAGATGGCGAAGAGGGTAAATAAGACAGGGTTAGTGTGGTGTGAGTGTGACAGAATGAGGGCTGGTGAGAATGATAGGGGATGATTGTGACAGAATTGGAGGAGATTAATGTGATAGGGTGAGTGTAGTCAATACCATGGTGGCAGGGTGATAGAGTGTGACACGGCCGGGGGGTGAATGGGACAATGTGAGAGAAGGGGATTGTGACAGTAGGATTAATGTGATCGGGCGAGTGTGACAAAGCGAGGGACGGTGAGTTTGGTATGGAGGGGGTGAGTGTGAAAGTATTGAGAGGGGTTATGTGAGAGTGGATGGAGAAGGGGGATAACAGTGTGTGTGTGAGTGTGTGTATATAGAAGGGCTGTACTTTTCTTTACTTTAACGAATTCCTGGTGGTCTGGCTTTTTGGGCTGCAGTGTCTTGCGATCTCCAGAAGTGTCAGAGCGTTGCTGTGGTAACCCACGGCAACGCCCTAATTACCGGAGATCACAATATATTTCTGCACCTGGCAGAGCTGCAGAACAGAAGCTGTGCTGGGCTCTTTCAAAGGGACCTCATATCTGGTGACACAAAGGGAAAGTCGTCGGGCCCTCAGTCAGATCAAGGACCCGGCGGATCAGCCTTCCCTAACTATTTAGGCTGCCGCGAAGACCCAGTCAGCGCAAGGTCTTAGGCAGCCATCTGATTAGAGAGCCTAGAAGGATCCGGTTATTCCCCCTCACCATTGCTACATTTTATATCCATGTTATTTTGTACTTTGTTACATCCATTACAACTACAGCTTCCATAATGCTTTGCCATTCTAAAGGCATTCAAAGCATCATGGGAGTTTTAGTTCTACATCATTTGGTGATCTACAATTTTGGCCACACCTGCCCTAGACCAAGATGTACAGTCACCTGGAACACTTAGTTTACCACCAATAACTTCCCAAGTCTGACATTAGGCACCTTTAACGACTGAATTTAAAGTGGGCAATTGTGGTGTGAATGCATTTTAAAATTATTTTTTGCAGAGACGGTGCAGAAATATTAAACGTAAAGAGGCTCGTCATCATTTATCAACTCTGCCAAGTATAGAGTCTTGCAGGCTCATGATGGCAATGCATAAGCTCATTGCAATCCTGCTCAGGTCTATGGTCTGAGCACTGTTTAGTGTGCATCTTGTGACCATTCAATCACAAATGAGTTAGAGGTAAGTGCCATGGGAGAAATCCAGAGGTGGGAGTGCTGTGAATCTGGACCAGGACACTCATTAAAAAAACTTTAGGTACCTACGGCAAACAGACTGCATTAGGGGGACTTAGAAGGAAATTGAGAGGCTGGGAGCCGGTAGAAAACAAAGTGGTAGAGCCACTTTAAAAAATAACCCAAGCACTACAGGAAGTGCAGAATTATTAGGCAAATTAGTATTTTGACCACATCATCCTCTTTATGCATGTTGTCTTACTCCAAGCTGTATAGGCTCGAAAGCCTACTACCAATTAAGCATATTAGGTGATGTGCATCTCTGTAATGAGAAGGGGTGTGGTCTAATGACATCAACACCCTATATCAGGTGTGCATAATTATTAGGCAACTTCCTTTCCTTTGGCAAAATGGGTCAAAAGAAGGACTTGACAGGCTCAGAAAAGTCAAAAATAGTGAGATATCTTGCAGAGGGATGCAGCACTCTTAAAATTGCAAAGCTTCTGAAGCGTGATCATCGAACAATCAAGCGTTTCATTCAAAATAGTCAACAGGGTCGCAAGAAGCGTGTGGAAAAACCAAGGCGCAAAATAACTGCCCATGAACTGAGAAAAGTCAAGCGTGCAGCTGCCACGATGCCACTTGCCACCAGTTTGGCCATATTTCAGAGCTGCAACATCACTGGAGTGCCCAAAAGCACAAGGTGTGCAATACTCAGAGACATGGCCAAGGTAAGAAAGGCTGAAAGACGACCACCACTGAACAAGACACACAAGCTGAAACGTCAAGACTGGGCCAAGAAATATCTCAAGACTGATTTTTCTAAGGTTTTATGGACTGATGAAATGAGAGTGAGTCTTGATGGGCCAGATGGATGGGCCCGTGGCTGGATTGGTAAAGGGCAGAGAGCTCCAGTCCGACTCAGACGCCAGCAAGGTGGAGGTGGAGTACTGGTTTGGGCTGGTATCATCAAAGATGAGCTTGTGGGGCCTTTTCGGGTTGAGGATGGAGTCAAGCTCAACTCCCAGTCCTACTGCCAGTTCCTGGAAGACACCTTCTTCAAGCAGTGGTACAGGAAGAAGTCTGCATCCTTCAAGAAAAACATGATTTTCATGCAGGACAATGCTCCATCACACGCGTCCAAGTACTCCACAGCGTGGCTGGCAAGAAAGGGTATAAAAGAAGAAAATCTAATGACATGGCCTCCTTGTTCACCTGATCTGAACCCCATTGAGAACCTGTGGTCCATCATCAAATGTGAGATTTACAAGGAGGGAAAACAGTACACCTCTCTGAACAGTGTCTGGGAGGCTGTGGTTGCTGCTGCACGCAATGTTGATGGTGAACAGATCAAAACACTGACAGAATCCATGGATGGCAGGCTTTTGAGTGTCCTTGCAAAGAAAGGTGGCTATATTGGTCACTGATTTGTTTTTGTTTTGTTTTTGAATGTCAGAAATGTATATTTGTGAATGTTGAGATGTTATATTGGTTTCACTGGTAATAATAAATAATTGAAATGGGTATATATTTGTTTTTTGTTAAGTTGCCTAATAATTATGCACAGTAATAGTCACCTGCACACACAGATATCCCCCTAACATAGCTATAACTAAAAAACTAAAAACTACTTCCAAAAATATTCAGCTTTGATATTAATGAGTTTTTTGGGTTCATTGAGAACATGGTTGTTCAATAATAAAATTAATCCTCAAAAATACAACTTGCCTAATAATTCTGCACTCCCTGTAGTTAGCAGCTATAGGCAGAAATGTAAGGGGCAGATTGCTGGTTCCACAATGGCATTCATTTTAATGAAGCAACAACAATGGTTGATTGGTGCATCAAGAGAATGTTGATTGGCAATGGAAATTTTGCTTACATCTAGTCACTTTCCTGAAACTTTCATTGCCTTTAAAAGTATTTTGTGGATGTAGAATTCATATTTACAATTCATATCTGTAAAATTAGCCTTGAGTTTTCTTTTAACCAGCAAAATAATCAGACTCCCCTCACCACCACCAAAAAAAAAAACCCAAAAAAAACCAAAAAACAAACATTTAAAAAGTAACCAAAATTGATTTATTTTTAATACAAAGTGCAACATTTAGAAACAATAATTGTCAAACATTTGCATACGATTGCCAAAAACAAATATCAAAATGTATCACACAGAAACAATGAGGTAAACTTTAATGAATCTTTACACACAGGTTATCGAACCAACAGATTTCAGATAACTTTCCAGGGCAGTGTCTTTTACATCAAGTACACAAAATTGCATTTTAAACATTGCTCAGATCTTGAGAATTAGAATTGGTTAATAATATGGATGCTTAAAGAAAATCTTGTTAATCTGTACATAGGACATCCTCCTATCTTACATACATTGTATATTAAAGCGCTTTTGTAGTTGTACACCTCTTCCTATAGACCAAAAGATGGTTTGAGCAATGTCATCACTCAGTGTTCCAACCTTCCTACGTTTGACAACAAATATAATCCTAGTGCTGACTGAATTTTGTCACATATGGACAGTGTGACATGTAATTCACACTGCTCATGCTTGAGAATACAAACAGCTAAATCTTACATTAAAGAGTTTAAAGCAGCACCATAACTACTACAGTGCACTATAGTGGTTATGGTACCAGGAGTGGCCTGCATCCATGCCCCATGTAAGCAGGTAAACCATTTTAGAATGGTTTAACTTCTTACCCATGGTCTGCCTCTCCTCGCTTCTCTGCAGCCTCAGGGGATGCCAGAAGGTCCTACAAGGAGCTTCTGTTAACTCTCTAGAAGCACCCAGCGATGCAGGACTTGGCCAAATGGTTGCAAGTTTCACCTAATGACTATCAGCCAATAAACTAAGTAGTACACCATGCACTGATTCTGAAGAATATCTGACTGCAGAAGATGAAGGGTGCAGCACTAGATAGACACCAGGTAAGAATGGTATAGATGAAAATAACACTATAGGGTCAGGAACATAAACATATATTCCTGACCCTACAGTGTTAGAATCACCATTTAGGTGGCTTGCCCTCCCTTAATACCCTTAAATGGAATTAAAACTTACCTTATTTCCAGCACTGTGCGGGTCCGTTGGTGCTGACCCCCGCCCCAGATCCGTCTCCTTGCTGACATCAGAATTTACGATTTTTATCCAATCCAATGCTTTCCCATAGGGAAAATAAACAAGGAGACAAGATGGGGGTGGGGCTAAACACAGGCTTGGCCAATCAGCACCTCCTCATAGAGATGCATTGAATCTATGCATCTCTATGAGGAAAATTCAGCGTCTCCATGCAGAGTGTGGAGACGCTGAATGGAAGTGCTGCACATTGTGCAGCACTGCCCCCAGGAAGCACCCTCCAGTGGCCATCTGAGGAGTGGCCACTGGAGGTGTACCTATGGGGCAATTTAGACAGTGTTTACATGAAAATCCCTGCAGGGAATACTCACCAGAACAACTACATTAAGTTGGTCTCGAGAGACTATAGTGTCCCTTTAATAATATCTTTACTGCTATGCAGTCTGTGGAGACTACAAGTATAATGTCAAAATGATTGGGGGATATAAAGAGGAAAGAGTGGGATTGTGGGATCTCTCACATGATGTTTGTGGGTGGCATGCCATCTGAAGAGGAAGTGATTGTCAAGACTCTTCCTGTTACAACAGACTGACTATATCTAATGATATAACCCCTTTTAAATAAACAATATAGACATAATTATCTCAAGAGGAGCAATGGGTTTTAGGTTTCTAATCAAAGCCCTGCAAGTTCTACTCAATCTTCACAACTCTTTTGGTTGATTTACAGTGGTAAATTTACAGACAAGCTCAAGCTGTGATCTTTTGGCTAAGGCACTCCCAAAATTAACATCAAGGGAAAAGTCTTTAGTTTTACGGCACAACTAAAGGGAGCAAGATATCCAGGTATTAAGGGGGCATTTCTAGATTTCAAATTACCCAGAGTTTAATGCATTATATAAATGATACGTTATATAAAAAGGATGTTGCCGCACGCTTTCAAACCAGTGTGTGAAAGGCTATTTGTTTAATTCTGACATTTCTATAATTTTAAATTGGACTTCTGTGAATACTTTTGCACAGATAGGGTTTGCTAAACATGTAGTTCAGGTATAAGCTTTCTCTTAAAGCTAATTTCATAGAGTGATAGAAGTAGACATGGTCATGTATATTTTTAAACAACAACTCTAGCACAGCAGACCTAGCTGCACGTGGATTTATTAATGTTTTGGAGAGGGAAGAGGGACACTGCAGTTGAGGTGTAGGAAAAATTATGAACATTCAATCCACCAATGCAGTGCTTGAAATGTCAGCCATGTACTATGCACACATACAATCCAACATCAGTCTAAAAAAGAACTATTGTAATATCACAGTGTTACACTACAGTACTTAGAAGTGGGTTCTGCAATGCCAGAAAGCCATAAAAATAACTTCTGACTTTGTTTTAAAAAAAAAAAAAAAAAAAATTTTTTTTTTTTTTTAAAGCTCACTTTCTTTTGGAGAAGGAGGCATTTTCATTTGACACACAGTCTCTCTTTGATCAGCTTATAGCTAGGCACTGTCTGTATCTTGGTCATGTACTTTAAAGAAAGCACAGGTGAATAACACAAATTTGACTTCCTAACTGGGGCCAGCCAGGCACAGCTCGCTGCCTCCTCTTTGGAGCTCGTTGTCTCATCCAACCCTGGCAGTGCAGAGCTTAGTTTAGGAAAGCTAATGAAAGCTTCTAGGTAGGAGTTTACAGGACTCCTGAAGGCTGCAGAGAGATGAAGAATAGATCCAGGCGGACCCAAGGTAAACCTTTGTAAAAATGGTTTTATTACTTATAGTGGGGAGCACCAGGGAATTCCTGGCACTATAACCACTACAGTACGATGTTGGTGTTTTGAGTATTCCTTTAATTGTATACACATACATATATACATGCATGCATATATTTGCATAATTATCCATCTCTCTATTATGCTACTGTTACAGACTTTATACATGGCATTTTCCAGGTGGTTAGACATGCAGTCACCAGTATTGTGCACAGCACCACACAATCCTTTGCAAACTGCTGCAAACTAGCCATTGCTGTGACTGGGGGAAGAAATTTGACCTCTTCATTTATACATTTGCTACTAATTTCAGCATCACAATATGAATATTAATTGAAGGCAATATTGAGTACCGTTAATTTTGCATAAGACAGGTTCACTTTTAAGCACAGAATAGATAAGACTTTGTTTTATTATTATTTAAATGCAACAGAACATTTATTTTGATGCAAGAAAACTTATTTCATTCTACACACTGTGGCACAATATCTCCTTTGGCCTACTCCTCCAAATAGACAAAACACATACATTCCTATCCTATTCATCATTATGGACACATCTTAATCATAATTAAACATTCTGCTTTCTGAATAAATAAAAGGAAAGAACTTTGCTTTCCTTGCTATAGTTACCAGTTACGTAGAACGTAGCAGTAAAGGAACAGGAAAGACTCGACACAGGCTTGCACATATTTACGCATATATTCAAAAATTGCTCACATTTTGTGTTGAAATGTTGTAAACCTATTTAGAAATAGTTTTGGTTATTAATAAGATACAACTTTATTTATTCCTTGGGTACAGTGGTCATACTGCAAGGTAATCAACCCTAACACAGTAAAAGTTTGGAGTGTCTGCTAGTAACACGTTAACAGATTACTTAAAATTGACTTCAGCAAACTTAAAAAGGTGAAGGGGTGGAGGAAACCGGACTTTTACTAAAATCCCGCGTCCCAGGGTGCACTATATATTCCTCAATATGAAAACAACCAATCAGGAGGGCCTCTTCCATTATACTCTTGGGTATATGCTGCACTATAACAGCCATTATGAGAGTTTCATAATTCATTCATTAGTCAAATGAGCTATGAGGTTTACATTCTGACTTGCTATTTGACTAAAGGGTTTAAAAATAGCTTTTGTCAAATACGTATTGGCTGCGGAGATGATACTTTGTCACAAGGAGAAAATTTTAGGAAAAAAAATAAATCTAGTGCAGATTGGCATAAGAGAATAAATTTGATTTAACACGCTTTCACTTCTATTGCACATAACATGCATGAATAATTATACTATTTCACAGGACACAAGCAGTTATATATAATTGTTCTGACAGATATATAACATTGCAATATATTAGTAAGGATAACTGTACAGTATTGCCTGCTGCGTAATTTCAGTGATAGCGTACGCAAAATACACACCATGCCAACAAGTCTACCACAACTGCGTAAATGCTTAATGAGACTATTTCAGTTTAGTAAGCTAGCACAATTAATTAAAACAGGAGCGCGTTCAAGTTCACGTGGAATTGTTGGTATAATTATGATGGCCACTTAGAACACCATACATTACATTTGGAATACATGGAAATCAAAAATATGTCACTGTCCAATATAACAGGGGCCCAAAACTTTCTGGCTCATACATACAGACATGTAAAGCATCTTCATTTCAAATAATTGTCATAGTTATATATTTTTTAAATGTGTGACGATATAGATAATAGATTTACTAGAGATATTTTTTGCCCTAAGGGTTTCAAATATGTTGTCTACAACGTAACCACGTCTTGTATAAGATTCTGAAATGTTTAATGCTGGACAAACTTAATTTTTGTTATTGTTGGAGGCTTCAGCAATTAAACGCTCTATCAGACAGGATAAAGAATACACAGAAACACATCCGTGCACACCCACAACCACACCAGGGGAAAAAAAATAAAAAAGGCAACCACTGTGTTATATCTGCATTTTTAAATTTCTCTTTAGGAACAATCAAAAATCCATGCCAAATTATTAAACTGCTTTACAATGCCTCATTAGAAAATGTAATTTTAATAATACAAGTGTAAGCTCTAAACATCAATGTAGTTAATCTCTTAATTGTGAGGCAAATACCCAGGTTGCATATGATATTAGACAATTTACCTCGTCTGTATAATACCTTGACACGATTCAATGGTTTTTTGATTCAGTAAAAAGCTGTTAAATTCATATGAATACTGCAAATCATTTCATGAACAAAAAAATAAATTAAAAAATAAGGTTCTTTTAATAACAAGAGGATGCGAATTTTAGGCCAAATCAATAGACAATCTAAAGATTTGACTCCTAAATAATATCTACAATACACCAAGGGATCACATATTGCTGGCATTTATTGAAAAAAAAAAAAAAAAAAAGTTAAAGATGACTGTTGTTATAAGGGAAATATCCTAATCCTGGACTGACTCAGTCAAATTACCTTTACTGCTATTGAATGCTTTCCAGGCTCTTTCAGGTGATAAGAGGATGTTCAGTATTGCAAATCCGGTAGTTGAAAATTTCCCTTTTTCCTATTTTACACACACGTTGGTAACAATTCATTTCCTGAAAAAGTGCTATATGGTTGTTGCAAAAGCTTTTACACCCACAGTCCCACATTAAGGTAAATTTAAGGGTTGTGCAACACCTTGTATTGTCTGTAACATTACCATTTTACTTGCCAATTGAGAGTAATTCTTGACGACTGTAATTACTCCTAATGTTTGGTGTAATGGAACTTGGTTCTAACGAATCACATGATCAGACTGGATCAATAGGTCATATGTCCATCAAACAGAGAAGATCTTACAGCACCTGACTGTGTGGAAGACACAAAGCATTGCATAAATAAAAGCAGTCTCTTATTTATTAAGTGCTTCTTAAGATCAAGCCTTTGAAGGGAGCATAATTGTGATCTTCTCAGCACTTGTAGGTTGCTTATTTTTGAGTGATGATACGGTTGCCTTCCTCTTGTACAGTTGATGATGGCACATTGCTCACAGATGTCCTGGCTTCTCTACATGTCAGGTTATGGTTACTAACAATCTGCTCTTTGCTCTGATCGTCTGCAAAGACATTATGGCTCATTGAACCATTTGACAGCTGTGACTGTGCTTTTTTGCCACAATCTTCTGGAATCAAATCACTTGGACTTTCATCCATAAATGGTTCTGATAAGGATGACGTGGGCACTGTGCAGGCTAGTTGAGCAGGACTGTCTAGAAGTAGCAGTTGCTGGTGGAAACAAAGCAGACAGGAAAAACAAAACAAAAATGTTTATATAAACACATGATATCTAGTCTATTTAAGCAATACTGGATTCAGTTACTTACAAGAGGCAGCTTAATAGATTTTCTTACTAAAACATAACCATAAACCCCAGTTTTTTAATATAGTCAAAATATTACCCTAGCTATACAGTGTTTATTCATTTGAGACTCCTAATTTTGTCAAGATAGCATCATATACCCCAATATTGTATCTGTTAATCCGAAGACAAAATCTCTAATAGTCCTCTCTATTTGTATATTCAAAATGTGCCCCCTAGAGGTCCAAACCTGCAGCACAACAGAGAGGAAAACAAATGTGTAGAAGTTTGTAGTTTAAGCAGGTTGTTCCCTGTTACACAAATCTCAAAAAACTATTCTAGCACCTATTTGCCAGCCTCAATCAAAGCTTGTCAGGACTGCAATTTAGGATTCTGAAAATGTAAACATCCCAGGTAGGGTGTTGGTTTGAAAAAGGTAGCTGCATGACTAGGCAAAGGTGTGGCTTGAGTTCACAGCAGTTTCAAAAGCCACTAATACAACATCCGCTATGGAAGTTGGGGGCGATACCAAAATTAGCATTCAGTTCCACCCATGGGGCGCATACGTGTTGGATAGTTCCATCCAGAGTCAAATAAATGCTACAAGTCTACCCCATATGGAAGGGTGAAAACATCAATATCCATGGGTAGCAAAGGAGATTGCCAAAAGAAGGTACCACTAATGCAAAATATAAACACAACAAACTGCAGTCATGTAGAGCACATTATAACGATTCAGGGACACCAGCCAATTGGTGGGAAAGACCAGATCATACTAGAGACAACTGTAAAGAGGGCATTTTAGATCAGAAAGTACTAATTGAAAATCTGTTTCTTTAACATTGGTTTTCTATGTAACATGCCCTATTGGGCACTATTCAGAAGGCAATATGGATTTTTTTTTAAGACTTACGTGGAATCCATGACCAGATGAAGCTTCCAGTGCTGCCTTCCACCAGATGTTAGCAAGCCTCTAGCAGTCCAATCAAAGGTATCTCATTGAGAACCCTCTGACTGGATAGTTTTACTGGCTCAGAGCGCATGCATGCACTCTGAGCTAGGAAAGGAAGATTGGGTGAAAATTTAAATTGGGAAAAAAAAAAAAAAAAGGAGCACTGGTATAGGGAAGCACAGAGGGCTGTACTTAATGAAGAAATTAGTGTGGCAGGAAGACAAACGCTTCCCCATGCAGGATATGCCTGCAAGTGTGAGGCTCAATGCATCTGTTGCCAATGCACTGCGTGTGCTGACGACAGTTGTAAATTGTTTCACAGAATTGACAATAGGGAGCCGAACAGAGTTCCATGCTGCCAAAGTCACATATGCCGGGGATATTACTTGCTCCCAGCACAAAAGTTAATATAGCTACCAGATAAAAGCAGAAGAGGTCATGGTGGTTGGATTAATCCTATAAACCAGGTAATGGACGCTACACTGGGAAATACCATTTCACAGCTCCTGTCAATACATTAAAGAATTAAGAGAGCCACATTCCAAAAATAAACTTACATCTTCCATAAGAGTTTCATTTGATTTCAGTGCGTCTTTTCGGTCCATACATTCAAGCAGGGCATCTAGGACAGACTGCCTCGGGTGCATTCCCTTATCAAAGCGGTTGTACATTCCACACCAGAATCTGAGATGACAGAAATTAAAAAGTAACTATATAGATGCACAGGAAGCAAACTGGCCCATTTTCTCATCTGAACCTTAGATTAAAATGCTTCCTAAACAGGGCAGTAATACAATTTGGGTAGAAGTGGATTGCAGTGGAATACCGGCACATTGGTTTACATGTATAAATATATCTTTTTTTTTTTTTTACACTATTTAGCCAGTTTACATTACATTTATTATTACACATACATACTGCAATTCCTACCATCTGCTCTGAGATGAGTTTTTCCCATTACCCTCTCTTCTTAACTCTTCTCATACTCACTTCTCCTCATACTGCCTTCCTGCGGCATTCTTAAACACCTTACAATACTCTGCACACTGACACCATACTTTAATTTTATTCAACAATCAGCATGACAATTTTTTTCTAATTTGTTTGCCATTCTTTAAACATCTGTTTCCTAGAATATCCATTTTTCTACAGGATTTTTTTTTTTTTTAACCGTTCTCATCTCTCAACCTTGACCGATGTCCCCCATTCTCTCTATTGTCCTGCTCACACAAGACTTGTTTGTAATATAAGTAGAATTAGATTTTGGGAAGAACAGCAAAAGCCAAACACAAAATACAAACATTCATATTTAAATAACTAAAAAAAATCCTTACAACGGGTATGACTTTTTTTTTTTTTACAATTCTCATTAATACTTCTAAAAATCCCCTCACCTCCTTTTTGTGCAACAGTTATGAAAAAATTAGACTCAACCTTAGTGTCGGTTTATTACAGGAAGTGTATGGTCTGTGCAGACATCTGCATCGCTGTCCCCTTGCTGTACAATGCTAGGAGGGTGTAACCTTGTCACATTAAACACCCTGTAAACACCTAAAGCACATCAGCAACCAGAAAAGCTTCAGTGGTGTGACAAGATATCCTAATGCTGTGTACCCATGGCACTGCCATGAATTGAGACGGTTTTGTTAAAAGTACAAATTATTCATGTAAATCACATTTTACTCCATTATGTTTTCTAACAGGCATTAATCATTTGAAAAGCTTATCCAAAATAATCAAATTTAAGGTAAGCAGGTATCCCCGTTCCAAGGCCCATGATAAAGCTTACTTAAAGCAGAATGGGAGTGTGATTGGTCGGATAGTTGCATACGCATCTCGCATATATAAAGGATTCTTAAATTCCTTCCTGCGACTCCAAAGGAATGGCCACAAGGAATGAGTCGTCACAAAAATTCTGTTGAGAAAATAGAACGCGTAATTAGGAAACCAAGAGCATAAAACAATTACACAGAAACAATTCGTCAAACAGTTACTTTCTATATTATACTAGACTCATTTCTGAATCACTGTCTCTGGCTGCACCCAATTTTCCTTTCCTAGCTCAGAGAGCATGCATGCGCTCTGAGCCGGTAAAACTATCCAGTCAGAGGGTTCTCAATGAGATACCTTTGATTGGACTGCTAGAGGCTTGCTAACATCTGGTGGAAGGCAGCAGTGGAAGCTTCATCTGGTCATGGATTCCACGTAAGTCTAAAAAAAAAAAAATCCATATTGCCTTCTGAATAGTGCCCAATAGGGCATGTTACATAGAAAACCAATGTTAAAGAAACAGATTTTCAATTAGTACTTTCTGATCTAAAATGCCCTCTTTACAGTTGTCTCTAGTATGATCTGGTCTTTCCCACCAATTGGCTGGTGTCCCTGAATCGCTATAATGTGCTCTACGTGACTGCAGTTTGTTGTGTTTATATTTTGCATTAGTGGTACCTTCTTTTGGCAATCTCCTTTGCGACCCATGGATATTGATGTTTTCACCCTTCCAGATTTCGATATTGTTTGGTCAACGATCTGCAGCACTGAAAATCTAATCTACAGCCATTGAGGTGTGGAATGTTTACAATCTCACTATTATGGATTAAATTCCATCTGTGTATAATCGCTTTCTCTATAACCTGGGGATACGTTTGGGAATGACTGTTTATAGAACAAAGATTTCAGATGGAAAGAAGTGAAATATTAGTGCCCCCTTTATTTTTAAGTGCCTATGCAGTATGTCTAACGAAAACTTTTAGACAACTCCTCTCTTATCCTTTAAATGTGCACTGAAGAGGTCTGTGCATGTGCAAATACAGTCAACGGTATTAATATACAGCCCACACTGCCAATATACTACCCCTAGTACCCAGGTGGAAAAAGAAAACAGACTGTAAGTATCTATAAAAGCAATATGGAGAACCTAAGGGTGATTCCAGGATAAAATAGCTCTTCGAAACATCATGGAGAAAGATTTAAAAGCTCTTTGACCTTTTATTATGCCATTGCAATGCTCTACAATGTTTTTTTTTTAATATTTAGAATAATACTTGGTTCTCATGCTTCAATGCCAAGACATACAATGCAATATAAGAAGTTGCATGCTGCAGTCATAAAGCTACACAATGTGGCACAGGTAGCTGCATGCAGGTTTATACAAAAATGTGTTGAACATGCTTTAATTAACATGACTTCTGCTCCATATTGCAGTTTAAAATTACTCATTTTACTTAATGGACTATTTTAATTTATTTAATTTTTTTTTATTTTATATTCTTTATTTTTTCATGTAAATAGGTGATTACCTATAGTCTGTAAGCTCATTTGAGCAGGGTCCTCTTCAACCTATTGTTCCTGTAAGTTTTCTTGTAATTGTCCTATTTATTGTTACATCCCCCCTCTCAAAATATTGTAAAGCGCTTCGGAATCTGTTGGCGCTATATAAATGATAATAATAATAATAATAATAATAATAATAATAATTACAGACAAACATGCAATGCCACGACAGCATATACATGATAATCTTCAACATACATAGTTTATCAATTGTGTGGCTTGGATAGGCATTGCACATTTTAAAATATAAAGTAGAAAACAAACAAACTGTACATGTCTAGAGCTGTGATAAACAATAGGAGTAAATGTAGTAAGCTGCAAGTAGACATGGTCGTGGGAGGTAATGAGTGCAACTGAGTAGAAGTAGCAGGATATTCTAAAATATGGGGGAGGGAGGAGGTTGTGACAGGGCTCCAAGAGTGTAGTATGAGCTGGCGCGCACCACCGCCGGAGATCGGCCGCCTCTCACCGCGGAAAGCACACCAGCCCAAGTAGGCTGCAGTCAGGATCAAGGAGGCCGCAAATAAGATAGTCCAGATGGGCTTCGAAACTTGTGCTGGGCTGATTTAACAAGCAGCTTGTGGCTTAGGAGCATCAGAAACTGTTTTGTCTGTGGAAATCGCTTGATATTAGCCAGATTCCTCAAGAGCTTGTGAGACACATTACTGGCCATCTTGCACAACAGGCCCTGGCCCCTATATTTATTTTTAGCTCTTGGACACGGCCTGTGTTGGCGTGGAGATGCCTTTCAGCACCTCTTGTTTGGCACTCCCCTCTGCTGACCAATATTTGCTGGTTTCAATGCCAGCACATCAGTAGATTGAACAGAGTGACTTGGGATGTCACTCCATGAGGAGTGCTGAGGGGGGACTGGGAGGGCATGCAGAGCTGGGGAAGTACTCCCCGAGAACTCAGCTGCTGGCAAAGACATCAATTGTCAGTTCTTCATCAACATGGCCGACTCGCGTGCAGGATTGCCAAAAATGAAGCATGGTTGGAGGAGGCCATGAGGATGGCTGCAAGTGGGCTCATTACATGACAGACATCAGCTCTGCAGATTATGCCGATAGTCTGTCAGGCAGGAGGAGGGAGGAAGCGTAATTTTACCCTTTTTTCTCGGCTATCTATACATTTGCCAGCGATTTCGCTAACACAATGTATAGATGGAAATATGGAAATGTAAACTGAAATGTGCAAAAGTGCACCACAGTTTCCCTTTAAAGGGGTTTTATCTACCATAACCACTAAAGTACAGTATTTAAAAAAAAAAAAAAAAAATGAAATAAATTACTTTCATTTAGTCTTGTTATTGTCAAGTTTTAAATGGCGTGACATCACTTTTAGACTGCATTTTCTCTCCACCCTTCTACATCATATAACCATGGAGATTCACAGGAAAGGAAATTTCCCTTGTTCAATAAACATACATCATTACTACGGTCTCTTATCCTGAGGAAGAACACACATACATTTTTCAGGATCTTGGTGGCTCAACAAAGAATGATTTCATATTTTTATGTCAGTTCATCAGTATGCCATTTAATTGTAAATAGTGCTGGCTACAAGAACAAACAGAAACTCACTTGAGCTCCTCGCGTTCCTTCTGTGAATTTCCAACAAAATTCCCAAACTGGCAGGAGTACACGTGGTCATGGATTTCCAGCAGGTACTTCTCGTTGAACTCAAAGGCACAAGGGAACTGCTCAGTAAGATGCCAAACACACTCTACAAACTGTGTAAACACCGGAGAGACTTCTCTGGGGTCCAAATCCAAATGCCCGCACCTGCACCACAATAAGTCAATATACATTACCAGATTAACACAGGGGTCAAAACGTCCAGGCATTTCATGTGCAAGATAAAATTAATTTTAATTATCATTACTCCTTAGATTGCCAACCATGTGAGATACGTGTTTGGTAGAAGAAGCTTTGAATAGTCAACCATATAATTTTTACAAGGTCTCCATTTTTTGTTTTAACCCCTAAGTGACCAGACCATTTTTAAATTTTCTAACCGTTAAGGACCAGGGCTCTTTTTACATTTCTGTGGTGTTTGTGTTGAACTGTAATTTTCCTCTTACTCATTTTCTGTACTCACACATATTATAAACTGTTTTTCTTGCCATTAAAGCGGCACTGTCATGCCGAATCCTGATTTTTTTTAAGCCCCCTCCGACCTCCACTATCTCTAACTGACACCCTAGTCACCCCCAAATGCCCCTAAGCCCCCCACATTACCTAGTTTATCATCTTTATTTTCTGCCCCGATCTATATTCAGGGTGCCGCCATCTTTGTGTGGGTAGATGAAGTCCCTGTGGGACACGTCATCAGCCCACACTAGATAGACTGTGAGATTCCCGCACATGCCCAGTGAAACACCTGGACATGCGAACGGGAATTTCATCTATTCATTCATTCATCAGACAGACGAATGAATGAATGAATGAATGAATAGAAAGATCAGCCGAACAAACAAACACTGAATATCAGTGTTCCTTTGTTTGTTCGGTTTATTACAAGGAGGGAGCTACCGGCATGCAGCTCCCTCCTTGTAATATGTAAAGATAGAAGTGACAGGGAGCAGTGCTCCCCACCACTTCATAAGCCCCCCAGGTCCCCCCTCACTCTATGGGGGTCAATATGACCCCCATAATAGCACAAGGGAGATTAAAATCTCCCCAATGCCCCTACTCGCTATACCGTGAGTAGGGGCATGTCCACTAAACAGTGAGCAGCCTCTGGCCCCCACCCCTGGGCGGCGGGTGGGGGCCATAATGATAATGAGGGGGGGGGACCTACTGTCCTACCCCCCCTGGCCCCCACCCCTGGGCGGCGGGTGGGGGCCATATTGATAATGAGGGGGGGGACCTACTGCCCCCCTGGGGCCAGAGGGGGGGTGGACAGTAGGTCCCCCTCCCCTCATTATCATTATGGCCCCCACCCGCCGCCCAGGGGTGGGGGCCGGAGGAGGGAGGACAGTAGGTCCCCCTCCCCTCATTATCATTATTGCCCCCACCCGCCGCCCGGGGTGGGGGCCGGGGGAGGAGGACAGTAGGTCCCCCTCCCCTCATTATCATTATGGCCCCCACCCGCCGCCCAGGGGTGGGGGCCGGGGGACATTAGGTCTCCCCCCTTATTTTACTTTAGGGCCCCCACCCGTCGTTTAGGGGTGGGGGCCAATAATTTTTTTTTTTTTTTTTTACAGTGTGCAGCCACAGGCTGCTCACTGTTTACCAGTCATGCCCCTACTCGCGTTATAGCGAGTAGGGGCATATTATTTACTAATACTAAGTAATTTTTACTTAGTATTAGTAAATGTGGCTGAAAGACCAATTTAGGTCTTTCAGCCTTTTAGTAGATACCGTGGGAATTAGGGACTTATCTACTAAGCGGCTGCAAGATGCGGCCACAGCAAGAATAGGATCGGAGTTTCATTCATTCGAATGAAATTGCGATCCGAATAAAGTGCCGAATTGCGTTCTAAAACAAACGAACATACTGTTCTCATTCAGTTAGAACGCAATTCGGCAGTTTTGTGTAAAGTGACAGGAAGCATCGTGGGAACACAGAGGGAAGGTGAGAATCATGGGAAAATTGCTCTGACCAGCGGAAATGAAGCACACTTTGCTCCTCCGCTGGTCAGAGCTGGTCAAGCGGAGGAATCCTCCATAAGGCAAAGAGTCCCTACTTTGTCTTATGATTTTAAAGAAAACTAAAGAAGACAGGAAGAAAAGAAGAACAGATCCTGAGAGAGGGGGAGAAGAGGAAGAGATTGAGGAAATGTAAGTTTGGCATGACAGTGCGGCTTTAAATGGTCTTTCTAAAGATAGCATTATTTTCATCATATCGTAATTTACTATAAAAAAAAATAAATTCTAAAATATTATAAAGACACCTTTTCTAACTTTGACCCCCAAAATCTGTTACGCATATACAAAAAACACCCGTGATAAATGGTTTCTAAATTTTGTCCTGAGTTTAGAAATACCCAATATTAACATGGTCTTAGCTTTTTGGGGAAAGTTATAGGGCTATAAGTACAAGTAGCTCTTTGCTATTTCCAAACCATTTTTTTTCAAAATTAACGCAAGTTACATTGTAACACTGATATCTGTCAGGAATCCCTGAATACCCCTTCACTTGTATATATTTTTTAAAAGAAGAAAACCTAAGGTAATAAACTTGGGGTATTTTGACTTTTCCTGCAACCATTTTACCACCAATCTATGTCAAATGTAAAACAAAAAAATAATTGGTGATTGTTTTGACACACATAGCAATTCAAGAACACATGAACTGAGAACTTTAAGAGTTACTGCCAAAGAACAACCCAATATGTGTTCAGCATCATCTCCTGAGTACAGGGATACCACCCATGTACAGGTGTGTCTGGTTTTCTGTGGGCTAAAAGACCTTATTTGGAGGGTTCGCATTCCAGTTTTCCAACTTGGAATTTTCACAGCTAGTCTTCATCCACCTATGTCCTGTTTGGGCCATTTTTGAAGCTGGCTAATGTAATTTACCCCCATCAAACCATATATTTTGAAAAGTAGACACCCTAGGGTATTTCAAATGGTGGTATTCTAACACTTTCCATGCACTAATTCTACCACCAGTCTTTGTCAAACTTTTAAGGAAGTCATTTTTTCGTTATTTTTCCACACACATTCTACTTTAGGCATGGTTTCTCAGCTCCTGTTTTGTCAAACTTTTAGGTAGTCATTTTTTCGTTATTTTTCCACACACATTCTACTTTAGCAAAAACAAATAGATGGGGGATGGGTCTGCACCAATGTACAAAATAAATAACAATAACAAGTCCAATTGAATCTTATATGCGGTCTCCGAAGTTGTAGGGTTCTACTTGTTACGGTATCCAAAAGATGTGAAGGAAGGTGGTGAGTGATGAGAAAGATGATCCAAAATAGTAAAAATAGGAGAGGTCTTACTTACAGTTGACAGAGCTTAATCCAGCTCTGGTGTGAATGGCTTGCAGCGGTATTATCCCCGCTTACAGAATATACGGCGAGTATCCTCTTCTATGTAGTGACAGACGGCCAAGTGGGAGATAAGAATGGAAACAATAATGGTGCAGTATGTTCCACACGTGAAATAAAAGATGTTAAAATATAATAGATACACTCACATTCGGTAGAGCTTCTGCTACCTCTAGTTTTGTAGGCATACAGCGGTATAATCCCCGCTTGTAGGATATAAGATGAGTGTTGTTGATGGTAGTGTCAGGAGCTCGGAGAAAAGATAAAACAGCGATAGTGCTCTCAGAATATAGTTTGATGTATAAAATAAAAATATACTCACAGTGTATAGGGCAGGCTAACTGCTCTATGATAAAGGCATTGGTGGTATAATCCCCATCTGGGATTCTTTGGAGTATAATACCAGGAAGTAAAATAAAAGGAAAAAGTATATAGAAATGTATATAATGTAAAATATATATAAAAGGCCAGGTAGTAGTCAAAAGATAATGGTATAAACGTAAAAAGTGACCAAAATCTATTTATTAACAGTATATAAAAACAGTATAATATCCAAACGCGTTTCACCATATAAGGCTTTATCAACTGTAAGTAAGACCTCGCCTATTTTTACTATTTGGTTCATCTCTCTCATCACTCACCACCTTCCTCCACATCTTTTGGATACCGTAACAAGTAGAACCCTACAACTTCGAGAGACCGCATATAAGATTCAATTGGACTTGTTATTGTTATTTATTTTGTACATTGGCGCAGACCCATCCCCCATCTATTTGTTTTTGCTTATCTATGCCTAAGGACATTTCAGGGAGTCCTTGTTTGGGACTGCTGCCTTTCCGATTAGCGCTGACTCTACTCTCTGTTTTGTTACATTCTACTTTAGGCATGGTTTCTCAGCTCCTGTTAGGTGTTACTGCCAAAGAACACCCCAATATGTGTTTACCAACATCTCCTGAGTACAGTGATATCACATTTGCATAGGTTTGTTGAGTGCAATGCCAAACTTCTGACATGTGTTTTTCAAATTTGACATCTCTTCTTTGCCTATCTTCTTTTTGGGGGCCTTTTTACATATCCCAATTTATTTTCTTGCCATGAGCATGCATATATTTGAAAAGTTGACACCCCACGGTATTGTATATGGAGTGTATTGATGCAATCGTTTTAGTCAAAAAATTTGAGAAGATGTGTGGGGGGAATTTTTTTCAATTTTAATTTTTAAACACATTTGTGAGTGATTTATGGGAGCCTGTTGGTAATTGCAAGAAAACACTCCAGGTTGTTTTCTGCAAGGCCACCCGAGTACACCCATGCCCCCCATGCATAGGTTTGCCAGGATTTTGGGAAAGTTCAGTTACAATTGTCATTTGAGTTGAAATTAATAGTATTTCTTCCGATAGGCCTATCATTAGCTTGGGGCTTATCACGCACCCCAGTTTTATTTATTGCCATGAAAGTGTATATATTTGAAACGTAGACACCACGAGATTTGTATATGAAGGGCTTTGATGCAACCGTTTTAGCCCAAAATATTGGAGAAAGTGTGTGGTGGTGGTAATTTGTCAATTTGCATATTTACACACACATTGCCTTTTGACTGTGATTTAGGAGAGCCTGTTTTTGGTTTCTGCAAGAAAACACTCCAGGTTGTTTTCTGCAAGTCCTGCTGAGTATACCCATGCCCCCCATATACAAGGTAAACATAACCAAAAAAAACTGAATGTCAAATGTGAAAAAAATATAAAAAATGGACCAGTGTGTGATATCGTTTGAAGCAGTCCCCAATGCAGAGTCCAGGCTGTCCAGGGCAATCAGGACAGTAATATACGGTATCTTTTCTCTGTCCCCTCTTAAAATAGACTTTGCATCTTTTTTGGGGATTCTGCTTTGCCACAGTTAGGGGTGGGGGGGGATTTTTAAAGTGTAGCCCCAACTCTCTTCATCACCGCCTGGGGAGCAGGTGCATCACAGTAAAAAATCCCTGAAATGATCTGGAGTTGAAACTGTAAAAAACTCAGTTGCATTCCAGGGTTTGCTTAAGCGTTGTGGGTTGCAATCTGCATTAGGTAGATTGCAATCTTTTTGTACCAGGCCCTTGTCTTCCGTATAATTAGGTAGAGCTGCAGCAGCTGATCTGCCATATCAACCCCAATTATATGCCAGTTATAGGCCTTGATGCACACTGGCTTCCTTGTGCTCTCAGTTCTGCCACGTACAGGGACCTCCACAGTCCTCTCAGTGTGGATGATGGTAAGAAAGTACACACCCTTCTTGTCTCTGTACTTAACTGCCAACAGCTCCTCTTGGCGCAGGGCTGAGGTCTCCCCCTTCATAGCCGGGTGTGTGCAAGTTGTCCTGGGAAACCTGCGTGGTTCTTTTTTATGGTACCGCAAGCTTCTGTATCAAAACAATACAGCTTGAACAAAGGGACACTTGTATAAAAATTGTTTGTATACAAGTGGTACTCTTTGTTCATCAGGGGGAATAATTAAGTTCCAGACAATCTTGCCACTGGTTCCCATATGTTCTGGGCAACCTGGAGGGTCAAGGTGGGTATCCTTTACCTCGTACATCCTGAAAGCCTGAGTATACCCAGTCTCGCGATCACTCAGGGATTCATCCACGCATATATTCCTTCCAGGTCTATAAGCCTCTGCAAACCTGGCAGCGAAGTGGGTAATCAGGGGGCGGATTTTATACAGCCTGTCAAACTAGGGATGCTCCCTAGGGGGGCACCGGCTGTTGTCGCTAAAGTGCATGAAATGTAGAATCATTTCATACCTCTTCCTCGACATACACTGGGAGTAAATGGGGGTAGAGCAGATGGGGCTACTGCTCCAGTAGGAGCGGATGGAGGACTTCTTTATGATGCCCATCAGCACAGTCAATGCCCAGAATTTTTTTTTTTTTTAATTCTGGCACATAGATGGGGGCCCGTTGCTGCTTTGCCAAAAAAAGAGTCAGGCTTTGCAGCACGGAACTGATGGGCATATAAATTAGTTTGAGCGACAATGTTCGCCAATACATCATCGCCCACAAACACCTCCATAAACTGCTGAGGGCTAAATCCTGTGACATCCACATTGATGCCAGGATCTGCTGTGAAGGGTGAGATATCTGGCCTCTGGCGATGAGGCACTACCCACTCCTCAGCAGTACTGCCAGCTGGAGCAGCACGTCTCCTTCTGGCAGGGGGACAAGCAGCCACAGATACATCATAACTAGATACATCACTAGCAGCAGACACTTTATCTAGTGATGTATCTGAGCACCTGGCAGGGTCAAAATCAGGGTTGGAATCAGACATAGACGCGTCAGACTAACACAAGGATAGCATATGTCTCCTCAGCGCAATACAACCTCTGTGACCTGATCACAATCACTTTTTTTTTAGTGATCTGTCAAAAAAAAATAAAAAAATTAACCCCTAAAAAATGCACAGACAGCAAAATAAGTGCTGCTGTGCAAGAGCCAGTGATTATAATGATCACTGGCAAGATAAGGGTTAATGGCTCTGAAAAGAGCCTTTGGGTTTCACAATTTTACAAATCCCTACCTAAATCTCTCTACCCAAAACACAGATCTCTCTCAATCTCTCACTAAACCACAAGTGAGGAGAGGGAGGAAGAACCACACTGATCAGAGTCAATATTTACTAATATTGACCTGATCAGACAAATGGGGATCATAGTTAGAATAAAATTGTTATAGAGGTAAGCTCTGATTGGATGTCCCTAGCCTGCCTCTATGATGCAATATCATCAGAGTGGCTAAAAGTGATCATGATCGCTTCCAGCACTTTAATTCACAGCGATCGTATCAGGTACATATGACAAAAAAAGATCCTTAAGGACAGTTTTTTTGTCGGACGTACCTGATAAGTCTGCGGTCAGGAAGGGGTTAAAAGCTTATTCACCTGCACGAAAGGGTAGAGTTCCTTTTAAAACTGCAAAAACATATTTAGGAATATAATTTTTTGTTGGTTGGTTTTAGCTCTTTGGTTTAAGGAGATATCTGACTGCCATTCTGGGGTCTAGAAGGAATGTCTGTCCTACTTTGTTGCAAAATTGGAAAGTGCTTCAAACTGCTTTTTTGTCTTTTCGCTCAAAAGCAAAAACAGATGTGAGAAAGACTGAAGTTGATAGACGCATGTCTCTTTTCAGCCTATGCAATATACCGCACCGCTCTGACAAATGCGGTACCTCCCTCCCCCACACATTGCAATATATATGTACACACAACTACACTACTGCCCCTGCCCCCTACTACAGGCCCTATCCCACCAGACCTCAGATAAGTAACACTGTTCTTGAACGCTTTGACTACTTACTCTGGGAGGACGCCACAGCAGTCCTGGCACCATAACCACTGTAGAGAGCTGTAGTGGTTATTTTGCCTAGAGTATTCCTTTAAATAATCTACCAGTGCCCCTCCCGAGATTAGGTTCTGGATCTGCCATCATACCTGTGCACCCTTGGCCACAGGAATACTGTTGGTGTAAATAAATTAAGCATTTCATACACTTCCATACTGTACTTCAATATTGTAATGTTAATGTACCATGTACATTCCTAATCCTGTTAAAACCGGATATATGCTAAATTTCTAATCAAGTTTCTCAACATAAAGGGGAAGTAATAGTAGTGTTCTGAAATGTCCACTGAAGTTCCAGATTTGTACATCTGTGCTATATTTTATTTCTACAAATTAAAACCAACCCTTCTGCTCAGTGAAAAAAAACAACCCATAAATATGTTCAATTAAAGGTTAAAGGGACACTATAGTCACCGGAACAACTTTAGCTTAATGAAGCAGTTTTGGTGTATAGAACATGTCCCTGCAGCCTCACTGCTCAATCCTCTGCCATTTAGGAGTCAAATCCCTTTGTTTATGAACCCTAGTCACGCCTCCCTGCATGTGACTTGCACATCCTTCCATAAACACTTCCTGTAAAGAGAGCCCTATTTAGGCTTTCTTTATTGTAAGTTCTGTTTAATTAAGATTTTCTTATCCCCTGCTATGTTAATAGCTTGCTAGACCCTGCAAGAGCCTCCTGTGTGTGATGAAAGTTCAATTTAGAGATTGAGATACAATTATTTAAGGTAAATTACATCTGTTTGAAAGTGAAACCAGTTTTTTTTTCATGCAGGCTCTGTCAATCATAGCCAGGGGAGGTGTGGCTAGGGCTGCATAAACAGAAACAAAGTGATTTAACTCCTAAATGACAGTGAATTGAGCAGTGAAATTGCAGGGGAGTGATCTATACACTAAAACTGCTTTATTTAGCTAAAGTAATTTACGTGACTATAGTGTTCCTTTAATCTGGTTTGGTTTGTGAGAATTACTTTTAGCCTTTCATATCTTAAGCAGGGAGGTTTATTTTTAGATTTACCTTTGAGAGAATTTATGCCCCAGGGATATCCATTCCTTTTCTATGAGTACCTTGAATGAGAAAAGAGTAATAAATAATCTGCACATTAAAACTTATCAAGAACAACAATCTATGAAAACGGTGTGTCCTTAGTTCACATAGTACTTAGAAATGCTGTGTTTCATTTACACAATGGTTTCTGTGATACCATAAAACTTGCGTTAAGGAGGGTTGTTTTTCTTCAGAAATTAGTTTGTACAAATGGTTTATGAAAATATGTCTATGACATCTGATTTTTGATTAGTGTACATTTTTGCTAGTGGTTGGCCTAAGGAGTTTTTTTTTTCCCCAATAGCTAGAAAGCCACTACTTTACACTAGAAGGTCACTGATGCCAAGCTGGGATCCAGTGTATGGAAGTAATGAAACAGTAGCCATGTAATGGAAGCTTTGAAATAAAATTTCTATTTTTGTGATACTTATTCACACATCTTCCTGCTAGTTATTAAATAAATCAGCAGGTCTCAAACAAGATTTCATTCTGTTTTAACGTTGTGACGACGTGCCCTTCGCCACTTGTGCCTGGAGGGGACTACTGGCTAGCCTCCTGCCTTCCGACTATAGCCCCTGTGCTGATAGCTGTATTTTACCCTGCAGAAAGGTTTATTTGTGTATTTCTGCCGGGGCGTTCAGGACTTTCAGTATGTGAGTAGTGCTACCCCAGATAGCTATGCCATGGAGCCAATTCGTGTAACAAAAGACTTTGGCTCCATGGCGATTGAACTGTATGTATGTTATCTGAGCGCAATTCGGTAATAATGTGCGCTCAGATCTAAGCTATCTGGGGATATGTAGAAGGTATATGTTTTATGTAGTAATTGTAACATTGTGTAATTTTATGTCTTTTTGTAACCATGTGGTTAACTGAGTCTTGCCTCTGTCCTGGGAGATATTTTGATTACTTCCCAATTATCTCCAGGATAGAGAGGAGGGATTGTGATGTCACTGTGGGAGTGTTTTGTTTTTTATTGTCTGTGATTGGCTAATATCCAATATGTGTCCCATTGTTCCATCAGGTCCCCTAGGGGAGTGCCACCTGGTGGACACTTGCATAAATACCAGGCAGGAAGCCCTCAATAAACCAGACCTACTTGCACCTTTTTTGAAGCCTTGGCTCATGCTTGGGGGAAGGGATACCTACATTCTGGGGATTGCTATAATCACTTACTCCCCAGAGTGGATCCAGGGTGGGTGAGAGACGGCGAGAACCTGGCGCAGCTGCATCGCTGGAAGTGGGGTCCGCAGTGCTGATGGTGGCGGTTGGAGTGCTTGGCAAGCGCTAGGAGCATCGACTGGAGGAGGTACTCAGTCAGAGTGCCAGCGGTCCGTCACAAACGTGATACAGCTTTATTTGGGGGGGGGGGGGTATTTGCTCTACCACCTACCTATCATGATCTGCAGCTGGGCAAGTTCAGTATTATGCAGAAATTTTAAATAATCACAACATTGCCCCTACAGCTAGATTTTTTTTTTCTTTCCAAGCAATGAGGAGCATGTACTGTCATCAGATATTCCTTTCCCTGCAAATCATACTGGTTACTGGAAATATACTAAATGGCAGGACTGCTACCCTCAGAGACTTTGTCTTGTCAGCACTGCTGCCCAATTACCTGCTTTAAGACTCTACCTGTTCAGAACTAAACTGCAGATTGATCCATGTAGAATTTATAGAAACAACCACATGTGGCCATTCATGAATCTGTGGCACTATACTATATTTTCTTCACCCTATTGTATTATTGTATATTATTTTACGCAGATAAAACCAGGGTGATTGGTATACCAGTTTATACGTGGGCGTATCACCAATTTCATGCACCATACATTGCATAGTCATACTTTTCACAGTGTAATATTCTACTTACTTATAGTAATTCACGAATATGTGAATTCTTGAAAAACCATTAGGGAATCTCAAATGTTAAGTAAACATAGCTGTAACAAATTCTCCAAGTCCGCTATGTTCCCAGCTAGAATTAAATTACATTTCCCACGTGACTACCCCAAAATTCACTGTTTGGTTAGTAATCCTGGGTTTTTACACATCAATCTCTCTGTAATGTACTGTGTCATGTATTGCTCCTACTGTAGAACCCTCAATCACAGCCACATGGCAACCATGCTTCTAATAATGTTATAAAATTCTGGTGTGTGAAGTGGTTCATCCTTTATTCCCATACAGGAAAGCCGCAGGCCAATGCCTCACCTGTTACCCTGGTACAATTACACTGCACTTCTACTGCAGACATTATCACACATGATAATGATCCTATTCCACAAAATGATGTTCTAACATAATCTGTGTTATAATTGTTGTGTTCTTGTTTGATCTGTTTAAAGAGCTTGAAAGTTCTACGGGCTAAAATTGTGTTTACTGCATATTTTTGTTGTAGGGTCATGTATTGCAAATTTGCTGATATATCTGTAATGCAAATATGTCTGTCTTGCTAAGAACACAGTTCTCATATTGTACAATGACACAGTCACTCATTCTTAGTCCTTAGCTTGTGTTCTTGTTCTCACCATAAATCCTTTGATGGTTCTGTAGAAAGGATCCAGAAATATACTAGCCAAAGAGCAGACCTGAGCTGTACGGTCCCAGCCATCCGAACAGTGCACCAGAACGCTTGCTTTTTCAATTTCCACTGCCTACCAGAGAAAAGTGAGACACAGCATTTACACTGAAACCATAATGAATATATTATGCAACAAGGATCAATGTGTGGCGAAGGCAATTTGTAGTTCAACTATTATCGAACTTAAGTGTCCCTGAAACTTGCACTTTACTGTTAAGATAGACATGTTAGTGGAGGATCATGGGTACTGTAGATCAGCAACAGTTTAAGAGCCATAGGCGCCCATCATAAATCTTACAAACTACCACCATCAAGAAAAGTATGGATGCATTTTGTTTTAACTTGGTTTGATAAAACCATGTACGTTCTCCAGCAGATTAATTACAAACTCTCAGTTTGGGATGTCAGTCAAATCTAATTAATCATCCTAAATATTTGTATGGTTTAATCAGCAATACAAGTCAAATCCACCTATACATCCGTACTCCTATCCAGTCAATTGAATGGTAGAGAATGTCTCCTTAGAGCTAATATTCTTAAATTATTTTTCTTGATACCGTATATACTCAAGTATAAGAGGACCCGAATATAAGTCGAAGCTCCTAATTTTACCACAAAAAACTGGGAAAACGTATTGACTCGAGTATAAGACTAGAGTGGGAAATGCAGCAGCTACTGGTAAATTTCTAAATAAAATTATATCCTAATAAAATTACATTAATTGAATATTTACAGTGTGTGTGAATATATAATGAATGCAGAATGTGTGAGATTGTGTGCGCGCGCGTATGTGTGTGTGTGTATATATATATATATATATATATATATATATATATAATGCAGAGTGTGTACGTATATATCTATATCTCTCTCTCTCTCTATATATATATATAAAATGCAGAGTGTGTATGTAAATATA
>OW240920.1:65048884-65179341 GCA_933207985.1 Pelobates cultripes
ACACACACACACCATTCATACAAACACACACCATTCATACAAACACACACCATTCATACAAACACACACACACCATTCATACAAACACACACACACACACCATTCATACAAACACACACACACACACACCATTCATACAAACACACACACACACCACATTCATACAAACACACACACACCAAGACCATACAAACACACACACACCATCTATACAAACACACACACCTCACATTCATACAAACACAATACACTCACATTCATACAAACACATACACTCACATCTATACAAACACACACTACATTCATACAAACACACACCTACTATACAAAACACACACACACTACATTCATACACACACACACACTACATTCATACAAACACACACACACACTACATTCATACAAACACACACACACACTACATTCATACAAACACACACACACACTACATTCATACAAACACACACACACACTACATTCATACAAACACACACACACTGCGCGTACATGATGCAGAGTGTATGTGTGTAAACTGGGTGCGGGAGGGCATTTTTATTATTTTAATATATTTATTTTGTAATATTATTTTAATATTTTTTATTATTTAAAAATGTTTTTTTTGTCCCCCCTCCCTGCTTGTTGCCTGGCCAGGGAGGGGGGCTATGTGAATCCCTGGTGGTCCAGTGGCATTGGCTGTTCAGTGGGCTGTGGGGTGAGGGGAGCTGCACAGAGGTGAAGGGAGCTGCACAGAGGTGAAGGGAGCTGCACAGAGGTGAAGGGAGCTGCACAGAGGTGAAGGGAGCTGCACAGAGGTGAAGGGAGCTGACAGGAGCTGCTGTAAAGGTAACAGCTCGCTGCCAGCCCCCAACAGGACCGCCGGGCTTATAATGAGCCCGGCGGTCCTGGTCTGTATTATGGCAATGTAAGTTGCCATAATACAGACCTTGACTCGAGTATAAGACGAGTGGTGCTTTTTCAGCACAAAAAATTTGCTAAAAACTCGTCTTATACTCTAGTATATACGGCAAATTGAAAATTCCACATTCCACAGTTCATTTAAAAAAAAAAAAAAAAAAAGCTCTTAACTAGGCGTCTTTCACTTTGAATTCCAATGTGAGCAAATTGACTAGATTTTTTAGATTACATTACTTTATATTTTATAAGATGAAGTGCTTGCCGTGTCCAGGTTACAGTTTTGCATTGAGGTGAAGGGAGCTGCACAGAGGTGAAGGGAGCTGCACAGAAGCTGCTGTAAAGGTAACAGCTCGCTGCCAGCCCCCAACAGGACCGCCGGGCTTATAATGAGCCCGGCGGTCCTGGTCTGTATTATGGCAATGTAAGTTGCCATAATACAGACCTTGACTCGAGTATAAGACGAGTGGTGCTTTTTCAGCACAAAAAATTTGCTAAAAACTCGTCTTATACTCTAGTATATACGGTAAATTGAAAATTCCACATTCCACAGTTCATTTAAAAAAAAAAAAAAAAAAGCTCTTAACTAGGCGTCTTTCACTTTGAATTCCAATGTGAGCAAATTGACTAGATTTTTTAGATTACATTACTTTATATTTTATAAGATGAAGTGCTTGCCGTGTCCAGGTTACAGTTTTGCATTGGAAGTATTAATGTTGGGTTTGTGAATTAGTGATGTCTGTAGGGCCTTTTATCTTTTTACAGTCATATTTAGAACAGTGATGTATGTTGTAGAACAGTTTTAACAATGGGTGGAACTAGTTACATTAAGAGTAAAATCAGAGAAGGTACTATTCACTTGCTTTGCAAGTTATCAAGACGCCATAAATGTAGTGATCATAGACTAGTGTTTTGATACTGCAGATAGAAAAACCTGCTTGGCTTTAGACATAAGCAAGTGAAGCCATTTTGTTCCCACAGCTATACCTAGACTTCGTAGGTTTTTGCCAAATGTGAAATAATTGTGTATAAAAGGAAATATTATTCACTGACCCTTTAAAATTATTATATTTTGTGTTTAGATGCTGATGCTTTCAAGTGATCAATAGCAGTAATATTAGGGAACCGACATTTTAAAGTAAAAACATACACAATGATTGCTTACTATGCTAACTATTTCGCTGGAGTAGAAATATTTCCACTTTTAGTTTCTAGGTTGGACAGAAAATATGATCCAGAAAGAAATGTAATGAAGCATACTGAAGATAAAGGCATACCTTTGCTAGGAATAGCCCAGCCTCCATTATAGCTTTAATGTGCCGCAACCAGCCTGAATTCTCAAGAATGGTCAGAAAACTGCTCATTGATGGGCTCTTTAATTCACACACTACAAAAAGAAAACAAGAGAGCGTTTTTAATGCTTTTATTGACAGTGGTCTGGTGATGACATTACTAGAAAGCTCACCAACAGTGAGATCACTACACTATTGCCATATTATAGCTCTTTGCAGTTGTTGCCAATGTAATTTTAAACTGTGAAAAAGAAACTAAATAAATTACAACCTGCAGGCAGGTGCTATGTTAAGGTATTTTAAAGGCTAAGGCTATATTTAGCAAAGGATGAAAAATCTTGCCTCCTGAGCAGAATGTTTTAACTTTGTGATGTATCATCAGACTGATTTGGGAAGCTTTTCAAACTGTTTAATGAAAGCACAATGAATCATCCAACTCCCAACACAACAAATATGAAAACACTTTTAAAAAAACTGTGTTAATGTCCATTATGTGGGATTATTCAAAAATAAGAGTTTGGAAGTTTAATACAGAAGATATTAGAGTAAGAAAAGTGATTGTGTTGAGGCTTCAGGTGTGGTGCCCACTCTGGGCATTTGAGGATTTTCAGTATCAATTTTATCCATATTAGAAGTCACAAGACTAACTTGTGCATTAGGGGAGTAAGGGGGCTGGGTTTAAGGTGCCTTGGAGACCCACTATACTGGTGAAACCATTTCAATAATTTGACCAAGATCAGGGGATTGCGCCTGCAGTCTAATAGCACCACAACTACGACACAACCACATTTTAATTATGGCGTTTATAATTCTTTTAATTTAATAACCAAGAAGCTTTAATTGCGGTTATGTCATAGAAGTTGTAATTTATGGAGATGTAAGAAGTAAAAATCTTGCACATTCTACTAGCAGTGTTTGGCAAATACTAGGAGTCAAGGGTAGAAGATTTTTCAGTTCTGATAATGCTATATTAAATTCTTCCATTGCTTGTAAAATACAACGAAAACTAAGTAATTATGACCCCTAAATTGTAAAAATATTTGGCATGTCACAATTTACAGCACTGTTGTGTTTACTATATTTAACTAACAAAGGTAGCGACTATATTTTAATTACCCTCCAGCAGTTTCTGTAGGCTACTCCGCATCACGTGTATGTTCTCAATACCAATGAACTGGAACCGTATGCTGGGGTAATTATCTTCACTCTCGTAGCCTTTCCCTGCTGCCTTGTTTGCCATAGCATTCAACTATCAAACACCAAAAGAAATACAGTTTCATAAGCAAGAGCCGCAGATCCTAGCTTACAGATACAGCAAAGCACACCTATTCACCCAACATCCATTAATTCGCAATAATATGGAAATTTCATAATAAACACAAGCAGAATTATGCTGGCAACAACTTATAATGTGTTACTATATATTGATACATTTTAGTCCATGCGGGGAGGGGGGAAAAAAAAAATATCTTCATAAACCGACTGCCAATAGTTCAACCCCGTTATGGATATCCATTTTCTTCTAAATGTTTACTATATGCAAGAAATGTCTCTTTTAGAATATCCACACATATAATCATACATTTCCTTGTAAAGGACAAAACAGATCTTGTGGTACATAAATACACTGCTCAAAAAAAGGGAACTGCTCAAAGGGAACACTTAAACAACACAATGTAACTCCAAGTCAATCACACTTCTGTGAAATCAAACTGTCCACTTAGGAAGCAACACTGAGTGACAATCAATTTCATATGCGGTTGTGCAAATGGGATAGACAACAGATGGAAATTATAGGCAATTAGCAAGACACCCCCAATAAAGGAATGGTTCTGCAGGTGGTAACCACAGACCACTTCTCAGTTCCTATGCTTTCTGGCTGATGTTTTGGTCACTTTTGAATGCTGACGGTGCTTTCACTCTAGTGGTAGCATGAGACGGAGTCTACAACCCACACAAGTGGCTCAGGTAGTGCAGCTCATCCAGGATGGCACATCAATGCGAGCTGTGGCAAGAAGGTTTGCTGTGTCTGTCAGCGTAGTGTCCAGAGCATGGAGGCGCTACCAGGAGACAGGCCAGTACACCAGGAGATGTGGAGGAGGCCGTAGGAGGGCAACAACCCAGCAGCAGGACCGCTACCTCCGCCTTTGTGCAAGGAGGAACAGGAGGAGAACTGCCAGAGCCCTGCAAAATGACCTCCAGCAGGCCACAAATGTGCATGTGTCTGCTCAAACGGTCAGAAACAGACTCCATGAGGGTGGTATGAGGGCCCGACGTCCGCAGGTGGGGGTTGTGCTTACAGCCAGAGAACACCAAGATGAGCAAATTCGCCCCTGGCGCCCTGTGCTCTTCACAGATGAAAGCAGGTTCACACTGAGCACATGTGACAGACGTGAGAGTCTGGAGACGCCGTGGACAATGTTCTGCTGCCTGCAACATCCTCCAGCATGACCGGTTTGGCAGTGGGTCAGTAATGGTGTGGGGTGGCATTTCTTTGGGGAGCCGCACAGCCCTCCATGTGCTCGCCAGAGGTAGCCTGACTGCCATTAGGTACCAAGATAAGATCCTCAGACCCTTTGTGAGACCATATGCTGGTGCGGTTGGCCCTGGGCTCCTCCTAATGCAAGACCTCATGTGGCTGGAGTGTGTCATCAGTTCCTGCAAGACGAAGGCATTGATGCTATGGACTGGCCCGCCCGTTCCCCAGACCTGAATCCAATTGAGCACATCTGGGACATCATGTCTCGCTCTATCCACCGTCACGTTGCACCACAAACTGTCCAGTTGGCGGCAGATGCTTTAGTCCAGGTCTGGGAGGAGATCCCTCAGGAGACCATCCGCCACCTCATCAGGAGCATGCAAAGGCGTTGTAGGGAGGTCATACAGGCATGTGGAGGCCACACACACTACTGAGCCTCATTTTGACTTGTTTTAAGGACATTACATCAAAGTTGGATCAGCCTGTAGTGTGTTTTTCCACTTTAATTTTGAGTGTGACTCCAAATCCAGACCTCCATGGGTTGAAAAATTTGATTTCTATTTTTTCATTTTTTTGTGATTTTGTTGTCAGCACATTCAACTATGTAAAGAACAAAGTATTTCAGAAGAATATTTAATTCATTCAGATCTAGGATGTGTTATTTTTGTGTTCCCTTTATTTTTTTTGAGCAGTGTACATAGGTGAGGTTTTGCTGAAACTGTAAGGGGACCACAAGTCATGTCAGGGGCTGTTACAAAATCTGGTCTTAGAGTGCCAACATATCAAAGTATTTATTTTTAGTTCACCAGCTCTGCTATTTCAGAATCTACAGGCAGCAAGCAGTCTGCCCACAACTCACTGTTTCCCAAATAAATACATTTGTTTAGTTGCTTCTGCTAGCCATCGATATGATACAAACGAAATGTTAAGAGTCATTAAACACCAACTCCATGGGAGTTTCCCCTGAAGAATTGTATGTAAAAAATAAATAAATAAAAAATAAAAATTCTACTAAGTAATAGTTTTTGAACCAGCACTGTCACCACCCCTTGAAAAATGACTTTCATAAAGATAGAATCTTTATGAAATACTCCTTTTAATTGTCAAAAGATTTACAGAGACAAAGTAGGGACTAGTTGCAGGGAATTGGCTCTGTCTATGGTCTTGTGGGATCCTCCATTGACCTTGCATGCACAAGAGTACAGCAGTGATGGCGTTTAAAAAACAGGCGCTGAAAAGGACCAGCTGGAGGAAAATGCCTGCGTCCATGAGGCACAGGTGCAGGTAAGTATGTCTCATCTGTACCTTTTGCCAACGGCAATGTCAACGTCGGGGGATCTTTGCAAATGTATCAAATTCCCCCAAAAGTGACAGTGCTACTTTAAGGATTAGCTCAGATATAGCCAGTATCCAATATATTTCAACCATGCGTAGGATGATCCAGCCTCAGTAAGTGATACCTTGGGCCTTGTGTCTACAACATACATGAAGGAACTGTCTGGATTAGCCTTGCTGATAATGTCCAGCATCTTCTCATCATCTTCACTGCGCCCGCTAAGACCAGACAACGGTTGGCTACACCTGCAGATCGCTGCCTGAAAAACAAATTATTCGCATTAGCAGTAAATGTTACATAATGTCTAAAAAGGCAAAGTATAGCAGTTATTTCACAGAAAACATAAGAAAGGCACAACGAAAAGTAAATGTGTGGTTAATGATGTCAAAAAGTTAAGTTAAAATAAAACTCTGTGGTGTTACAGTTTAGTCAGATTAGATAATTCATAATCAAGGATAAGAAGGATCAAGAATGAGGAACACTGTGCTGTGCAAAGCGCCATGCCAAGGGATGGTCAACTGTGGGAACTTCACTGCTTTCCAACTGTTTTAATTAAATTAATGTTTAATTTGAAACGGTCACTTCAGGTAAAAGCACAGTCTGAAAGTTAGCTATTAGAAATGTTTTTAACCACTTAAGTACCAACTCATTTTATGCTATCATCCTAATCTGGTCAGTATATTTAAAAAAATGGATTAACCGGATTACTTTGCATTAGCAGCTCTATATAGCTTTGATGTCATTAAAGTTATACATGCCATGTCAGTATTGCTGTTTAATGTTTTAAAAAAAGAAAATGCTTGTGTTATTTACACTGCTGGCATAGCTTGGCATGCAATGCAAATGTAAAATGTCTCAAAACTTCCTATGTAATGCCGGTGAATGTGGATGAGTGTACAGGGAATCATCGCAAACCAATGCCAAAAGTGCATATAAGAATATGCAGAGAATAGAAGAAAGATTGTATGAATACTTAATACTGCAATGTCCACTTTTAAAACAGTTGAGTCGATAGTGCAGTGGTGTAAGTTAAAATTCAATTATTCTTGTGGATTTTTCAAATTAACAATTTCTGCAGCCATGGGAGAAGACCAGCGGTGTATTTTGGTTTTGTGCTGCCCTAGGCATGACTAAACCTGGGCACCCCCCCTAATCTAAATTACCCTCACCCCTTCCTGTCAAGGCAGCACCTCTTCCTGATTAAGAACCCACCCCATCCTCTTTAGACTCCACCTTTTCCTACTCTATTTACATGGATACTATAGTGCCACGAAAACAAAGCCGTTTTCCTGGCACTATAGTTCCCTATAGTGCCCCACCTCCCCACTTAAGGGGTTAAATCCTCTTCAGTCACTTACCTGAACCCAGTGCCGATGTCCCTCATTATTTTAATTCTTTCCTTTGGGGATTTAGCAGACGCTGGATGTCCTCATGCACACCGTGAGGACGTCAAGCATCTGTTAGGTGATTTTTGGTGGCCTTACCACCTGGAAGTCCCTCTAGTGGCTGTCTGGTAGACAGTCACTAGAGGTGGAGTTAACCACTCAAGGTAATTTTTGCAGTGAGATCACAGTTCCCTCGTCATTGGTCAGCTGGAGCCTGTCCTGAAAATGCGTGCTAGCACTCCTGCTAGGGTAGGGAAATCTGATAGAGGCTCTGAGCATGTGCTGAGAACTCCTCCACAGCAAGGTCCTGGAAGGTAAGTAAAGCTAATTTTACACTTTCAGTTAGTGCATTCACTAAGCTCAGGACATGGGACATTTAGGGTTAATGTTAGGGTTCAAATTAGGGTTAGATTTAGGGGTTGGTTTTTATGTAGTGATTTTTCACATTAGTGGAATATCTTTAAATTGTGATTTATGTCACACTTTATTCTAACCATTCCCACAAGGGTTAGAATAAAGTGTGAGAGGTTAAATAGATTACCTAACCCTAATTTGAACCCTCACTTAATCCTAAATGTCCTGTGTGTCTGAGCTTGGTGAATGCACTAACTATAATTAAAGTATAAAACTAGCTTACCTTCCAGTACCTTGCTGTAGAGGAGTTCCCAGGACATGCTCAGAGCCTCTGTCAGATTTCCCTACCCCAACTGGAGTGTTAGCATGCATGTGCACCACAGGCTCCAGCTAATTCCCCTAACCAGAAGTGATGAGGATAGGGAATTTTGATATAACATTGTCTCTCTGATGCCAATACAGCTGCCCGCCAGGGGATTAATAAGGTGGCCAGCAGGTCAGTTCATGGACACCCCCACCCCCATGACAGGGAAAACTCTGGGGACGTCCGAGTGGGCATTTGAGTGCTGCATTTTTTGCCGCCCAAGGCAAATGTCTAGTTTGCCTTGGGCTAAATACAGCTCTGGAGCAGACTACTTCCAAAAATACCCCCCCCCCAATCTCTTCCATGTGCTGGAAAGGACACATTTGGGTGCAGATGTTAAACTTTACAAGGACAGTGACATTTTCATCAATGTGCAAAACACTGTTAGCTGCAATAGTGGGAGAGCAAGGACAATGTCTAAATAAATCTAACAAAATAAGATGTTAATAGATGGAACAATCAACTGAACAGAAATTATTTAGCCATTCTTAAAAATATACATAGTTTTATTGCTCATTAGTTAAAATGGGTTGCTCTTCTCGTCAACTGCAAATGGATAGAATTACCTAAAGCCTTTTATTACAAGGGATACTATCCATCACTGCACTCAGTCTCCACTTGCAGTGCTCATTAGGGGTAAGTGTAGGAGAACATAATTTATTCAAGGCAGATTGTCAAGATAATACATCAAGTACAGAAATTTATTTTCATTTTTGTGCCATTCTATGTCATTATTAGAACGGCCAACTTCCAAGTAGTGAATGAGAGAGAATGATAGAAAGAATCAGAGACCTCATAATGCACAAATGGCAAAGAATAAACAATGAGAAAAAGTAATTAAAAACCAAGCAATTTAAACTGCTTTTACCAAACTGGTCCCTCAAGAAAGCCTTTAATGTAGCTGAAATAGTATCAAAGTATTCTGAGAGGTGCTTTGAGGAATCTGTAGATGCAGCGACCAAAATGAGAAAAGGGATCTGAGTGAGCTGGGAACTGCTGAGGAACTGGTCATTTCTGTACATGATACATTTAGAAAACCACAACACAGCAAAAATAAGAACTGCTTCTAGCCTTTATTGAAGCGCAGAAAGGAGGATATTCCCCATAGTACAGCAAGATTGGCTATTTTCACATACAGAAAGTGGACTGGGATGAAGGCAGGTGTTAATTTTAAATCATCCAAACAGTGGTCAGTTTGAAGAGAAGAATTGGGAATTTAGCAGCAAGGACCAAAAATAAAGGACCAGGCAAAATCTTTATTAACTATATGTATACTTCAACACAAAATGCAACTCAAATTAAATACTAATACGGTTTACCACAATATAAGGAGTTACATATTAACCCCTTAAGGACTGAGCCAAATGTACACATTGTGATCAAAACAAAACCTGGAATTTGACTATATGTCTGTTCAAACGTAAATTCACCTCTTTCATATTAAATGTACCCACACTTCTTATAAATAATTTATTCAGGGGAAACAGGGCTTTCATTTAAAATCAAATATTTAGCTATGAAACATAAGTTAATATGAATAAAATATTTTATAAATGGGAGAAAATAAATATTTTTTTTTAGTTCTACATGACATTTTAACTGTGAATGTCATAATACTGTTTGCTTTTACTGCAATAAAATACACATATTTGTATTCAGCGATACATTTTACTGTATTGAAACACTAATATCTGTGTTCAGCAAAGTCTTCAGAGTTAAACAGTACCCCCCATGTACATGTTTTATGGTGTCTTGGAAAGTTACAAGGTTAAATATAGTGCTAGCAAATTAAATTCCCTGGACTTTTGGCCTGGGTTGTCAGGCAGGTCCCGCAAATTGTAAAAATCCACACAACACAGTGAAATGAGTAAGAGGGACCTTTGGATGCAGCCTCTGCAAATGCAAAGATAGTTTGCTACCTTGCATAGCAAAGGAAATCTTTTGATCTACTTTGACCAGCAGGAAAGACATTTTTATCACATAGAAACATAGAATGTGACGGCAGATAAGAACCATTCGGCCCATCTAGTCTGCCCAATTTTCGTAATACTTTCATTAGTCCCTAGTCTTATCTTATAGTTAGGATAGCCTTATGCCTATCCCACGCATGCTTAAACTCCTTTACTGTGTTAACCTCTACCACTTCAGCTGGAAGGCTATTCCATGCATCCACTACCCTCTCAGTAAAGTAATACTTCCTGATATTATTTTTAAACCTATGTCCCTCACCATGTTCAATTTCTGTGTCACCATGGAGACCTGGTGTGTCAACATATTACACTAGTCACAGATTAGTAATGTAGATTTGACAAGCCATTTGCAAGCAGTGTTTACATTTAAGGTGGCGTGACTAAAAATTAGGAACACTGCCCTTAGTATTTGTCTCTAGTTATAAAATGTTATATATGAAAAAAGATAAAGACTAGATCAACCCAAGTATAATCAATGCCAAACATTTAAAGAAAAAAAAAAAAATTCTTATTCTCGTAACAGCTTGCCTAAGCTATTAAGGGATTATATTCGGGAATTCATTGGGAAGAACTTTATTAGCAATAATCAGCATAGTTTTATGAAACATAGGTCATGTCAAACTAACCTAATTGCATTCTATGAAGAAGTTGGTAGAAGTATAGATCAAGGTGTTGCAGTGGATGTGATCTACTTGGATTTTGCCAAGGAATTTGATACAGTTCCTCACAATAGGTTAGTCTTCAAACAAATAGAAATTAGTCTAGATGAATATTCTTGTTCTTGGGGAGAACTTTGGTTTAAGGATAGAGTTCAACGAGTTGTCATTAATGGTACATTTTCAGGCTGGACAAAAGTGGTAAGTGGTGCCCCTAAGGTTTGGTTTTGGGACCGCTTCTATTTAACATTTATAAATGATCTTGCAATAGGCATCGAAAGCCATGTTTCAGTGTTTGCAGTTGAAACAAAACTTTGTAAAGTAATAGAATGTGAGCAGGATATTGCTTTGCTGCAGAGGGATTTAGATACATGGGGGACTTGGCACTAAAATGGCAGATGAAATTTAATGTAGAGAAATGCAAAGTTATCCACTTCGGGATTATGCAAAGAAAGGCAAAGTTGTGCCCTAAATGGCAGTGAATTAAGGATAACCACACACGAGAAGGATTTGGGAATTGTTATAGACAACAAATTAGGCAACAATATGCAATGTCAATCTGCAGTTGCTAAGGCCAGTAAGGTTTTGTCATGTATAAATAGGGGCATAAATTCTCGGGTTGAAAATATATTTTTGCTTCTTTATAAATCGCTGGTAAGACTACACCTTGAATATGCTGTGCAATTTTGGGCACATCTAAAGATAGATGATATGGCACTAGAAAAAGTGCAGAGAGGAGCTACAAAATTGCTAAATGGAATGGAGCATTTTAGTTACGAAGAAAGGTTAAAAAATGTAAATCTCTTTAGTTCGGAAAAATGGCACCTCAGGGGATCTGATAACATTATACAAATATATTCGGGGCCAGTACAAACCATTACCTGGAAATCTATTCCTAAACAGGGCTATACATAGGACACAAGGTCACTCATTTAGGCTGGAAGAAAGGAGATTTCATCTAATGCAAAATTAGTTTTTTGTTTTTTTTTACAGTAAGAACTATAAGGATATGGAATTCTCCGCCTGAAGAAGTGGTTTTATCAGAGTCTATACAGGTGTTTAAACAGAAATTGGAAAAATACTTGCAAAAACACAACATACAGGGATATAATTTCTAATTAGTGGGGTAATAGCTGCTCGATCCAAGGAGATATCGGACTGCTATTTTGGGGTCAAGAAGGAATTTGTTCCTAGTTTTTGCAAAATTGGAAGCGCTTCAGACTGGGTTTTTTTTTTGGCCTTCTTTTGGATCAACAGCATGTGAGGAAGGCTGAACTTGATGGACGCTATTATTTTATCGATCCTTTTCAGAAATTAACAGATGCATAGAGATCTGAATGGAGACTTACAGGGTTATTCACTAAAGTGAGAATTTAAAGTCAATCTACAAGTTAGATATGCTTTCACTTCAGCTACTCAGGTCTTACATTTGCAATTCAATTTAAAATCTCATTTTAGTAAGTAACCCTGTTAAAGGTTCCCAGGGAACACATTTATAAGAGGAAATGGTTAATGCTATCATATTTCTGTTCTGTTGCTTTCAGGAAATGTACACTTCCTGCTCACCCAAGCACATGTCCACTATTAAGAATGCAGTCCTTGCACATGACTCACATTGTTCTGTTTGAAATAGTAGGACAGCACAGGAAATCGTTCTTTGCTTCTAAACTTTGAGCTTCCAATGATTGTGGCTTCACTGGCTTCCCTCGGTACAACCAGACTTGTTGGGTAGGTGCTGCAAACCTGCAAGAACAGACATTACAAAACACTGAGTTCTGCTGATAATACAAATGCAGCATACTCCACCTGCATCTAGCAACTAATATTTTCATATTTAAAATTTCTACCCACAGGAAACCAATAATAAGAGGTTCTGATAAGAGTATAATTAATCAATTATTAAAGTAAAGTATCTCAGGATCCTCGGCAATGTAATGTTTCCTTCCTTATCTTCCCATCTCTTCAAGGGCAACCTCTTGCCCATTAGGTCAGTCAAGTGTACATAATCTTTGGATGTTTTTTCCAGTTATCAGACAGTTTTGCTGTAGCATCAAGTGATAACTTAATGTGTCAGTTAAAGCGACACTTCACACATTTAGACAGCTTCCATGCACAAAAAAACAAAAACCAAGGTAAATGATTTAACGTTGCTTAACTTTGAAGAAAACAAAAGAAGCAAAGGTGCTTCTTGGCCAGTAAGCAAGCAAGTGCAAGTATGACTGCTGATATGAAAGAGGACTATTGATTAGCCCAATTGATACACCGATACTGCCCCCTTTTCTAACTTATAAAATATAGAACAGCAAAGGAGAAAATGAACTCTCCTAGTAAAATACTCAGATAATACTCTGTAGACTTAATAAATGTTTGATCAAAGGCACAAAGGCTTGAACATGGTTAGACCACAGTGAGCACAAGAATATGCATTTGAAGCTCCAAGGTCAAAATGGTCAGAAGGAAGTTGGGCGGTTAATTACAACCTACAGGTAAGCTCCCTTTAAATGAAAGTTTTGCAGATAGGTTTCCTAGTAGGCAACACTATAGAATCTACCAGATATAGGATCTTCAGGATTTGCCAGCACGATTTACAAAGTACTACAAATCAGAGATTTGTGAATTGCTGCTTGAGGGATCCATCTGGGGTTAAAAACAAATTTATTTCTAACCTTACTGTGGTTCTTTTGATTCAGCATCCCCTTGATAAAGTAAAGGCAATAAAGCCCTTAATCTTACCTGTAATTTAGTGCCAAAACAGACTCCACCTAGAAGCCCCTCCATCTCCTCTGAGATCATCCTGATGGGAGGATCTCAGTCCAATCCAATACACCTCATAGGTGAGCACTGGGGATCTATGGCACATGCGCCAACTGGATGCTTCTCTACGAAAAGCATTGCATGCAGTCTCTATGAGAAGCATTCACAGTATTCTGTGTTATGATGTGATGTGCGATGAGGCCAAAAGTGAAGACAATCAAAACTTAAGGGTTTTAACAAGGAAGTACCTCATGGGACCCTTTATAAAAGTCTATTCAGTACTGTTATGTACGCACACAAAAAAAAACCAGTGGTGACTACCAGGTTTGGTTGTCTCCGTCAGGGGTCTTTGTAAGCTACAAAAAAAAAAAAACCTAGAAAATGACAGAGCCACATTAATCAAGTATTTCTGTCCAAAGGTTGACAGATACACAATTAATAATGTGGAAATGTAATTAGTGTGTTTTCAGCGCAGCTGTAGAAAGATCAATCTCAGGGTGATGGGAAGGCACTGATTTTAAATCAAACCGATCCAACATTTGGCAAAAAAAAAAAAAACAAGGACAGCACTTGTAAACTCATAGCTCCATCCAAAAGTGCTTTTAATAAATGTAAAGTAAAAAATAGGAGGAAACCTTGCCATTTAGATGAATATTACAGGATTAAATAATAAAATCTCCACGTTCCTCATATTTTGTTGCTTTTGTCTTTCACAATTCTAGATAAGCAATGTAGCATACACCCCCATATATAAATTTAAAAAAACATTTATAAACCTCAACATTTTGTAAAAACTCAGTTTCGCTTATATAATGGCAAGATTTCCTGCTGACTTGGCGTTTTACAACAGGAACTTTGATTATATAGACAGAAAAGTAAATGCAGCTCCTTTTTGATACACAATGAAAATGAACATTGATTGTGGGTGTCCTCTGTTTCCTGAATAGGAAAATCTTATTTGCCTACTTTATTATCAATGTTTATCAATATTTAACTTATAAGTCTAAGTCTATCACAGCTGTAACTAATCCAACCTTGTATTCCTTATTGATATCACTCAGAACCCAGTGTTTGTTAGGAATTCCCATTCGAACAAAATCCATCTTTAGATCTATCATCTTCCACCCCATAACTCTGTCCTCTTGATCTGGATTGGGATTGTAGGAAAAAGAATACAGGTCTTCATATTTAGCTGAAAAAAAAAGAAAAAAAAAAAAAGGGTAAAATAATGGAGTCTACGCATTCATTTGACTTATTTTATTGAAAAATTAGCCTCATAGAATGCTAAAACTGCTACCATAAAATAACCGTTGCACATAAGTAGTGTTATAGAGTATGTTGAAAACAACTTTAGATCATCAGACCTACCACTTGTGGAGTGTCTGCATGTTACATCTCTCTACCTCTATTAACAAAATTCCTGATTGAACATTGTATAATATTTAAAATATTCCATGTATTTCATTTCAATAAAAATGTATGTTTGTATGGAAAATAAGTGACATTTTAAATGTCACATACTAGTGGGAGAAATCAAGCAAGCCTTCTAATAATATATCTCTACCTCTTCTTCCTACTTTCTTTTCTCTGTGCTATTAACGAAACTAATGGCAAAGTGAAGACATATCTACGGTTAATAACATGGCATTCGATTTCAAAAGCTTTTGAGCGTGTTAATCCCACAAAAAGACTATGTAAAGCTCACTAACCACTCCAATGTAATACTGTATTTATGCAAGGGGTAAAACTCTCTTTAATACATACACACTAAATCAGAAAGTAAAGCAAATAAAACCAAATATTACATCCTTATTGTCAAGCAGGTAGCCTGGAAAAGAACGAAAGAAAATAAAACAAAAAAAAAATCCCTATGTAGATTAGACCACTAAAAATCGATCTAAAACAAGAGAGGAAAGGCATAAAATGGAACTTATCAAGACTTGATTGATTAAAGGGACACTATAGTCACCAGAACAACTACAGCTTATTGAATTTGTTCTGGTGAGTAGAATCATTACCTTCAGGCTTTTTGCTGTAGACTCTGTCTTTTCAGAGAAAATGCAGTGTTTACATTACAGCCTAGTGATAACTTCACTGGCCACTCCTCAGACAGCTGTTAGAGATCCTTCCTGGGTCATGGCTGCCTAAAATGCATCAGTATCTCCTCCCTCTGCATGCAGACACTGAACTTTCCTCATAGAGATTCATTGATTCAATTCATCTCTATGAGGAGATGCTGATTGGCCAGGGCTGTGTTTGAACCATGCTGGCTCTGCCCCTGATCTGCCTCTTTGTCAGTCTCAGCCAATCCTATGGGGAAGCACTATGATTGGATCAGGCTACCACTTCTGATGATGTCAACAGACTGCTTGTTTTTTTTTTTTTAGCCAAACAGCATGCAGATCTACAGCTTCAGACTTGAATACAGTAAGATTCTGCTATAATTTTGGAGGCATGAGGGGCCCAGGGTGGCTAGATTGCGGTTTTAACACTATAGGGTCAGGAATACACATTTGTGTTCCTGACCCTATAGTGATCCTTTAACTCAAATAAAACAAGATCATTAATAGAGGAGCTTTTTGATAAAATCTGAAAGCAAACCACTCGTGTCATCAGCCATACCTAGATAAAGACTGTCAAAATGGTATTAGCCCGGCTGGTATTTTCCAGAATTCCTAGCATATTTGTTAGGGCAGGGCACACTGGGCTTACCTATCCTGTCTTTAGGACAGTGGGAACCCCTATTTTACATGGTTTGTCTGGCTCAGCCAGTCAGTATCAAAACAGTGTAGCTGTAGTACAAGGGCTTCTCTGATTCTTAGCAAGAGAGTGAAAGAAACGGCTTTTCTTCACTCTGATGTCCCTCGTTCTCTGCTTGCTTTTAGCACACTGTATGTGATGGATAATTCTGTCCCTCTCGAAGGTTCGAAAGAGTAGATTGTAGTGGTGGGGATAGGGAATACAGGCACACAATGAATCACGGAAATCAGATGCTTACTTGTAGCCTCCAATAATTTTACATTACACAGAGATCATAAAGAAAAGCCAGCACACAGTAATGTGGGGAGCGGAGTACTACACTTTACATGTATACATGTAGCACACACCAACACATCCTACCTTACTGTGAGTTTTATTGATATAGAGCTTTCATTAATAATTTTAGATCAATATATAATGTTTGTGTTACACTTGGTCATCCATTGTGATATCAAGTAGAATGCATCCCTCTGTAGCAGTTTGACACCCCTGAGTTTGCATTTCTACCTACCTGGTTGTGAAAGCTTTAGCAATGAGTTGTATACTTCATGACAATCCCTTTCCCTTGGGATGACAAAATGTGATATTCGGAAGTTCTTGCAGTGAATAAGCAGTGGGCAGCCAGAGGGGCTGAGAGAGAGCTTCTCCACAGAGGCAATGTGGTGGTGTGGAACCTGGTGGAAATATTTTAATATAACAAAAGATTAACTGGTCTCCTTGTGCAGCACTTGCACTCCTCAGATAAAACTTTTTACTATGGCAAGTTGAAGAATAAAGCACAGATTTTGCTGGTATCGTACGTCTTCTGTTGCTACAGTAAATCTGGACAAACTGGCACATAAATTTATTTTTCTACCCTATGAATGTTGGCAAATTACTTTATATCTCAGGCTAAAGGACAATTGTAAAAAATATTTTTACAGTTCAGTGTGGGTGAAAAATAAATTTCATAAACCAGCTGATGACATCAGTAGTTCGATTTCTGAAATAAAAAGAATATTTACTCAGGTTTCCCACTGCAAGCCTTGAAGGTCCATGTTAAAATTCTACTTTCCAGGGTCTAATTTTCACTCGCCCACTGATACAGCGCCATACACTAATGTTAAAGATTCAAGTGCAAAGGGTACAATCTTCAGCCACACAAAAAGGAACCAAAAGAGAGAAATCATGTGAAACTCTTAATCCAATAGTCACAGAAAATTGACATCACATCTGGAACTGAAACAGCGATTCTGACACACACACACAGACACACCTACCTACCTAAATGTTTACATAGAACTCTATAAAGTGGACTGTAATATCCTCGGAATTAATACTTACGTGACTGAAGTTTTTCAGTGTTTTTAGAGCATTAACAACAGAAGTCATTGGTTGTAGTTTATTTTATGCCATGCATTGCTTACGCTGTGTTTAAACTCCTTCTCCACTCCTTCACAATACCCACTTCTTCATAAAAGCGTATCAGTTAAACCTAATAGCTCCCGACTGATTCCGCTCTTGCAACTGTCATTACTCTAATACTATCCCTTACCTTTTGTGTCCCTTTACCCCACTCCCTCTAGCATGTAAGCTCATTGAGCAGGGCCCTCAATCACTCTGTTCCTGTGCGTCAAACTTGTCTGGTTACAACTACATGTTTGTTCGTCCACCCACTGTAAAGTGCTGCAGAATTTGTTGGCGCTATATAAGTAACATAATTCCCGTTTAGTGCACCCATAAACACTGTATATTGCATTTTAGAATGTTTACACAACAGGCAAATCTAAAGAAAAATAAATCTAAATATATACTTTTTTGATCTAGATTTTGTGAATGAGTAAAATATTGTTTTAAAGCTAAAAGATGTGCAATAAATAATAAAAATATCAAAAAAATCATTAGAACATAATTAAAGATGATACAATTGCTCACATTCTGGCTAGCACAGTATATGAGTTTTATTTTCTACATTGTTATACTGGAGGATAAACTCCCTCTAAAAATAAATATTTGCTAGGGAAGCACAGATTAAAATAAGTATAGCATATATATAGTATTTGTGTCTTATACACAGACACTTATCTACTTGGGCACTTTTTTTAATGAGGTTTATGTTACAATTATGAAATGTAACAAGGAGGACTTTGACAAAAAACTTTAATCAACTCTAGTGAAACTCAAAATTACATCTAATGATCCACAAGTCTGATGCATATTTCCATTGCAGCATTTCCATACTACTTACATTAAGTGAAAAGACCCATAGTTTGTCAGGTGCGCATGTTATTTTCACTTGGCAGATTTTGTCAATTATTTGTTAATCAGACATCTGTTGATCATAACTGCAAGTAGTGCATATAGGAGATCTGAATGAGAACAAAGCCTAGTCTTTTGCACTCCAGCTACTATGGCCTACCTTTCCCCACGATGCCCAGCTACTTATGCAACTAGTTGTACAGAATAGAAAGCATAGTTCACAACATTTAGACTAAAAATTATTAGCGATTGCAGTTCAAGAATACAACAGAAATTGACAAATTATCCTAGAATTTAGAAGCCCAGAAAAATCTACGTTAACTCTTTAGCACTCATAAGGTTAATACACCACACTTTAAAAATGCCTCTTTCTCACACACAACCAGCAACTCACATACAAGAATCCCTGATCCCTGGCACCCCAAGGACATTTCACTTCCTCATCACGGAGCCAAAATATTGGTGGGTGTTAAAAAGATTCATCTGCACTAAAGCAGCATTAATTCTCTAACACAGCTGAATTGAAACAATTAAAATTCAGGGAGCCTGTATCAATATAATGGCACCAAAGTGATTGACAATTCGCCAGGGCAGGATCTTGCCAAGACGTACAAATATTTGTGCCGCTCTTTGTCATAGAGCCATTATAGTTTGGTATTGTAAGCATGACATCACAGGATTGAAAATGGTTTGATAATAACCAGAGCTACAATACCTACAGCCAACATAACTATTACAATAAGCTGTCGCTTGGAGTGTCTCTAAAGTTTACTTGGATTTCAATAACAAAGCCAGGTAAAAGAAATTCATAAACATACCCATGTTTCCTTGCGGATCCCATCAGCAGCATCAACATAAATGAGGTGAGTAGCAGTGAGATATAAAGTTCCATTAGCTGGTCTTTTATTTGTGTAGCGATCGAGCAATTTCACATTCTCTACCTAGAAATAAAGAAAACCGTAAGTGCAAGCCCTCTTTTTTGTGTTATATTTAAGGAGTTGCATATCTATTAACAGAACAGGGATTTCATTGAATAAACATGAATAGAAATAGTGAGATATTGATTCATCCTCCAGTTCTCAAATAAGGAGACTGAACTGATATATTAATAGTCTTCAGCACAGTCATCAAATACCTCTGCTATGCGTGAGCCACTCAATTGTGCATCAACTCATGATTAGCACATGCACTGTCCATTCTGCACAACAGGACCGCACAAGAAAAAGCTTCTTAGGGACTCCTCAGCGTCCCTGAGAAGTTCCTTCTTGTGCATTCATGCAGTGCAAGCCACACTTATGAGGATAATATGGATATAAAAACAAAACAAAAAAAGCTATTGTCATTAGGTGAGATGAATATGGGTCTCTTACAGAAATAAAGATAGGAATTATAATGCATCTCTAAGCATCACAGTATTATGGAAGTTATAGGGTCTTTTCACTAAACAGTGAGTTGTGCTGGACTGCGTAGACAGCCGAGTAGTCTTAAGAGTCTTTATGTCGCCGTGCCCCGACACACCCTAACAGCATATCCTTAAACCCACCCACTTCGGGGAAGGTTTCCCCTCGACCACCACCCCTAGCACTAGTACCACTATTTTTCCCCTGCACAGGACCAACAGGCCTCAGAACTTTCTTCCCTTTCTTCCCTGTGACACACACACCCCGAAACACAAGAAACCATGCGAGGACAGAAGAATACATAGCGGGTCACAGTTTAACTCCGAGAACATTTTCAACTGTAGACAACTAACGTCATGGAACTAGCAAACGACGGTATAGCCACAAAGACGAATTGCCAACGGGGACGGTGGGCAGAGCGGAGAGATAGGAAAACAGGGATAATGACGTAGACCGCAACATTGACACCCATACAGTATCATAACAGCCCCCCAGGGCCTATACTGGGGTAAACCTAAGCGAACACACCCATCCCCATATACCAGAGTTACACAAAACAGAGGAGTGACAGAGACCATTACTGAACAACCTATATGACCCTAGCCTATGTCATCCACGCATATGTAATGGGTAACTGTGTGATTGTAACCGCAAATACCAAAAATGAAAGGGAAGGATGGGACTGTATGAATGTATAACTGTGCAATACCTTTCTTTACCCCGCCACAATTTCTTTTCTGTATCCCATATCCTGTATACCACATTGTATTAAACAAAATGAACCACAAATAAAGAATTCTAAGAGTCTTTATGTGTGAATACAAAAGTGTATTTGTGTGTAGAATCAGTGCACTTAAAGGACCACTATAGGCTTAATGAAGTGGTCTGGGTGCCAGGTCCATCTAGGGTTAACCCTTCCTGCTGTAAACATAGCAGTTTCAGAGTTGGGTTAATCCGGCCTCTGGTGGCTGTGTCATTGACAGCCACTAGAGGCGCTTCCGCGCTTCTCACTCATTTTCCCACGCCAGCATCCATAGGAAAGCATGGAGAAATCTTGCCGCGCATGTGCATTCAGGTAAGCGCTTAATCCCGCCCTCGCACTTCAGCCCGGCGGGAGGGGGGACCTATTAACACTAGAGTGCCAGGAAAACAAGTTTGTTTTCCTGGCACTATAGTGGTCCTTTAAAGCACAACCATCTTGTTGCTCCCGGTAAGAATGTCAGTCAGCCAATAGTCCCACTCTAAAAAGGTTGAGCACTTTCATTCAATCAAAAAATCGTTCGATTGGCTGATATTGTCAAATCTGATGATCCCAGCCAAAGAGGCAGAGCTGGGGAGAAGCCAGCACCAGCAGATGTGGGGGGGGAGGGGAGGAGAGGGAAGGCAGGCCATCTAGGAGGCTGTTTTTTTTTTTTAACACTATATGGTCAGTATTACATGTTTTTATTCCAGACCCAATAGTGTTTCTTTAAATTTAAATTAACTGTTTAGCATGTTACTTCAAACTAGTTCAGATAAGGCAAAACCAGGGCAAACTGCTAATTAAAGTGACTCTGGCACTCCAAACTTACCTTTCTCCTATTGTTTTCTCTTCTATTCCAGAATCTTTAATTTTTTTAATGTCGGATCTATTTCTTTTTAAAACATAAGACAAAGTATAAACTAATTTGTAGTATATATTTTTCCTACACGTGTGACAAAAGGGAGGACCTAAAAGCGAGCTTCACTTCCTTTGTCAAGCTAACAAAGGGTAAGGGGCATGCCTTAAACTTCTTTGTCAAGACTGCCAAGTGAAGGAAAAATAGATAAGACAAAGTAGTCCCTTATCTTGTCTTGTGTTCAGAAATGCAAAAAAGAACAGATTCTAAAAGAGGAAGAGAAAAGAAAACAATAGGAGAAAGGAAGTTTGAGGTAACAGAACCACTTTAAGAGGAGAAACCGAAACAGTTTCTTTACTCATCTTCTATGTATGCTCTCTCTGCAGTCAGACCGGTGTTCTATCAGTCTGCTATACGGGGTATAGCAGACTGATAGAACACCTGTAAAAAGAAGAGCACTGAAAATGATTGACAGGGGACTAATGTGAAGGAACAAAGTTACATGATAAAGAGGTGTGGATTTTTTTTTTCTGAATAATCCTTGTAAATGACAATTACAACCTTTAAAAAGCAATAACTTTGTATGCAAAAAAATATATCAGTTAAAGTGGTGAATAAAATGTTTATTGCCTAAAGTGACACTATAGGTACCCAGGCCACTTCATCTTATTGAAGTGGTCCGGGTGCAGCGTCCCTGTCCCCTTAACCCCAATTCAGAGAAACTGCAAAGCTTACATTGCACAGTTAATCCACCTCTAGTGGCTGTCTTTCAGACAAGCTTTGCATGAGGAAGTCTAGCATCTTTAAAATCCCCATAAGAAAGCATTGATTTAATGTTTTCCCTATGGATAATGCAAATGCCTAATGCGGGGCTGGAATTAATGTAAGTGTTAACAGTAAGTGGTTTAAGCCCTCTCAACATGGGGGCAGATACAAGGGGGACACTTTAGTGTTAAAGCGGCACTGTCATGCCGAACTTACCTTTCCTCAATCTTTTCCTCTTCTCCCCCTCTCTTGGGATCTGTTATTCTTTTCTTCCTGTCTTCTTTAGTTTTCTTTAAAATCATAAGACAAAGTAGGGACTCTTTGCCTTATGGAGGATTCCTCCGCTTGACCAGCTCTGACCAGCAGAGGAGCAAAGTGTGCTTCATTTCCGCTGGTCAGAGCAATTTTACCATGATCACTAGCTTTCCTCTGTGATCTCGCGATGCTTCCTGTCATTTTAGCTAAAACTGACGAATTGCGTTCTAACTGAATGAGAACAGTATGTTTGTTTCTTTTAGAACGCAATTCGGCACTTTATTCGGATCGGAATTTCATTCGAATGAATGAAACTCTGATCCTATTCATTGCCGCGGCTGCATCTTGCAGTCGCTTAGTAGATAACTCCCTAATTCCCACGGTATCAGGGAGTTATCTACTAAAAGGCTGAAAGACCTAAATTGGTCTTTCATCCAAATTTACTAATACTAAGTAAAGATTACTTAGTATTAGTAAATAATATTGGGGCATGTGTAGTAAGCAGTGAGCAGCTTATAGCTACTCACTGTAAAAAAATAAAATAAAAAAAAACGAATTCCCCTCCCCTGGGTGGGGCCCTAATAAAACAATAAGGGGACCTACTGTCCTCCCCGCCCTAAATGAAACACCCCCAATCAAGGTGACTAGGGGCCCCTAGTCACCCCCCCCCACCTAAAAAACAAACAAAAAACTATCCCTTACCTACCCCCCTCACCCTAAAAATAGTGAGGGAGGAATAAAATAACTAACCTGTAAAAAAATAAATAAATAAACTTACCATTTGACGTCGTCTTTTTTCTAAAATCTTCTTTCTTCAGCCCCCAAAAAGGCCAAATAAAAATCCATCATACCCGTCGCACTTTAAAAAAAATAAAAAAAATAAAGGGGGGGTGGACCTATTGTCCTCCCAGGTGGGGGGGGGAGGACAGTAGGTTTCCCCCCCCCCCCATTATCTTCATGGCCCCCACCCGCCGCTCAGGGTGGGGGAGGGGGGGGGAGGACAATAGGTCCACCCCCCCTTATTTTAATTTATGTAATTTTTTTTTAACAGTGAGCATCCACAGGCTGCTCACGGTTTAGTAGACATGCCCCTACTCGCGGTATAGCGAGTAGGGGCATTTGGAAGATTTTAATCTCCCTTGTGCTATTATGGGGGTCATATTGACTCCCATAGAGTGAGAGGTGGACCTGGGGAGGCTTATGAAGTGGCGGGGAGCAATTCTCCCTGCCGCTTCTATCTTTACATATTACAAAGAGGGAGCTGCACGCCGGTAGCTCCCTCCTTGTAATAAACTGAACGAACAAACTAACACTGATACACAGTGTTAGTTTGTTCGTCTGACATTTCTATTCATTCATTCGTCTGTCTGATGAATGAATGAATAGATGAAATTCCCATTCGCATGTCCAGGTGTTTCACTGGGCATGTGCGGGAATCTCACAGCCTGTTTAGTGTGGGCTGATGACGTGTCCCTGAGGGACTTCACCTACCGACACAAAGATGGCGGCGCCCTGAATATAGATCGGGGCAGAAAATAAAGATTTAAAAAGAGGTAATCTGGGGGGCTTAGGGGTACTTGGGGGTGACTAGTGGGTCAATTGGATGTAGTGGAGGCGGGAGGGGGGTTAAAAAAAAAAAATGGGATTCGGCATGACAGTGCTGCTTTAAGAATACAGTTTTGCATTCCTAAAGCTATAGTGTTCCTTTAATGAAGCAGTGTTGGGGTAGAGTCTCACTGCTCAATTCTCTGCCATGAGGAGTTAATAACTTACGTTTATACAGCCCTAATCACAACTACATGTACTCCATGCATGCGACTTGTATTGCCTTTCCAAAACACTTTCTGTAAAGAGAGATAAAATGCTTGAACTTCCCATGGATATATCTCTTGAATAGGTCCATAGAGGATTGGCCGAGACAGGACCAGAGACTACTCCATAAAATTACGTTAGCCGCCCGTAGAGCTATTGCACAACACTGGCTAAAAACCCAGCCACCTTCCAGGTCACTGGTGATCGGGAAGATAAAAGACAACTGCCTCATGGACGACCTTACTGCACGGGTGCGGGGTACATGGGGGCGGTTTGCGAGGACTTGGGAGCCCTGGAGAGAAAGCCAATTCGCAGACTGAGCAGAAGCGCAGTTGGCACGGGTCACCGCCCTCCTCGCGGTCCTGCCTTGGAAGCCCGCCCCTGTCCTCCGCCTCCCCCGGCCCTCTGCCCCTGCCTGCCCGTAGCTGAAGCTTTGCCCCTTACCCCCCCTGCTCTCTCACTACTTCTATTTTCCTCTTGATATATCTATCTCTCTTACGCCCCTGTCTCCTCAGGGGGCCCCCTACCACACACAAATAGCACCCATAAGCGCAGATCGATATAGGAATCTAACAGCAGCCTTGTCACCCGGCTACAAGGGGCGGAGTAGTAGGGGGATGGTGGTTGGTTAGAGCCGGAAACTGGCAGGACACTGAGAATAGCACCAAAACCCAATAAGGGGGACTCATACTAGCGCCGTTGGAGGCTTACAGCGCGACCCCCAATAGCGAGAGGGAGCCGATGATTGGCCCCACCACATGCGATTGCGATCATAATTACCTTTCAAAACCAGTAGCACATAACTGCAACGGCCCTATACCCATACCCCGCCCGAAGGGATGATCAGGCCACGCTACTAGATACGTAGACATGACCCACACGGACACTAGCTCTATAACAGCTCTTGTGGACAGTCTCAAACAACCTTGGCCTGACCGCACGATTACTGCAGACCCCTACTACGCACCATCATTTTATACAAGTTAATGTAATATCAAAACTGTGCCTCTGTTCCACGCTATGTTTATATTGTTTATTATGCTGTTCCTACTATACGCAAACGACCTCTGGTGTCATCTTGTGCACAGACAAATAAAGAATTTAAAAAAAAAAAAACTTGAATTTTCTTTATTTCACATTCTGTTTAATTAATAATTTCGTATCTCCTTTTATGTTTTATGTCTTCTAGCTGATCAGCGGTACCCTGCCCGGTGGCACTCCACGCTTCCTGAAACTGAAATTTCATAATCCAGATGCAGTCTGGTGGTTGTGGAGATTGTGGCTGCAGGCAACTTTGGGGTAAACCCCATTTCCCAAACGGCTTAAAGGACCACTATAGGCACCCAGACCACTTCAGCCACTATAGTGGTCCTTTAACCCCTTGAATAAGAGTGCCTCCAGGGGCCTCTTGGCACCATAACAACTTAATTTAGATAAAGTTGTTTTGGTGCCTGAAATGCCCTTTTAAGCTGAAGTAGTTTTGATGACTCTAGTATCCCTTTAACAGGACACTAGAGACCCGTAAAGCACTTTGAGTTAAACTGATCTTTACGTCCTTAGCGAACTGACCTTACCACTCCTCTCTTGGAGCATGGAAAAAACATCTAAAAACACGAGTTTCAAGCTTGTCTACATTTGCATGCAGGTAAATGGTTGACTGCAGTATCCGGTCATAGGATATACAGGAAAGTGAATATCCTCCCCAGCCCCCCCATCTGAAATCTCAACACTTTCACATCTGTTTGAAGGTGCACCAACCATGTTTTGCGCCTTTTGCTTGTGCAATACCTACTAGTAGTTATCGCAACTACTACTTAGTGTACAGTAAGTACATAAAAGCCATGAGTATCTCAATAGAGAGATTCTAAGCATTTGGATCCTTAGAGGAAAGTACAAATTAAGGAGTACTTTGAGTAGGAGAAAACGTTAGGTATTTAGACATTACAGGGAAGTGTAATTTATTTTTTACATTTCTCTAGTTTGAAGTGTCCCTTTAACAGATTTATTAGAAGTCCTATAATATATAAGCAAACTGGTTTATCATATTAATCCATTAATGAAAATAAATAGATCAATCATATTTGGGGTTTACTTAACACTATACTGAGTTGATTTGAAATCCAAACGGCAAAATACATTCTAAAACGGCCAAGCTGGAAATATAAGTGAATTAAGTTTTTACTAACCCATATTTGCTCTAAATTAGCAATTTGGTTTTAAATTCGCTGTTCACAGTGAATGACATTTATGTTTCTGCTTTCAGATTCTGTAGACAGATAAAACTTTAATCAGCAATTACAGATGTTAATGTTCACCAACCACTAGCTTGCAATGAATGCTGACAAAATGAAAAATGGATAATATGTTTACAAGTCCAGATAAACATTGTCTCCTAGTACTTGAAATTAACCTCTAAACCCCTTAAGGACAGATCTTTAGAAGCTTGTCTTACGCTTAAAGGACCACTATAGTGCCAGGAAAACACACTTGTTTTCCTGGCACTATAGTGCCCTGAGGGTGCCCCCACCCTCAGGGTCCCCCTCCCGCCAGGCTCTGGGGGGGGGAGGAAGGGGCTAAACTTACCTCTTTCTCCAGCGCCGGGCGGGGAGCTCTCCTCCTCTTCAGCTGAATGTGCATGCGCGGCAGGAGCCGCGCGCGCATTCAGCCAGTCCATAGGAATGCATTCACAATGCTTTCCTATGGACGCTGGCGTCTTCTCACTGTGAAAATCACAATGAGACAGCCACTAGAGGCTGGATTAACCCATTTATAAACATAGCAGTTTCTCTGAAACTGCTATGTTTATAGAAAAAAGGGTTAAACCTAGCTGGACCAGGCACCCAGACCACCTCATTAAGCTGAAGTGGTCTGGGTGCCTATAGTGGTCCTTTAAGGACAAAGGCCATTTTTGCATTTTTTTTTGCTGTTTGTATTCAAATGCAATTTGCATCTCTGTCATTTATTGCACCAACACATACTATACATCTTTTTTTAGAGGACAAACAGGGCTTTCATTTGATGTCACATTTACATAGATACATTCTCATTAATTATATAAAAATGCCAAAACATTGAAAAACAAAAACAAAACTTTTTTTTCACAGTTTTGGCAATAATAGCGTGTGCTTAATATGTCCAACTTAGAAAAAGTTATTCAAAATAAATTCATTTATGAGTCTTGATTTATAGAGTACATCATATGTATAGGCGCTCATTTTGAAAGCTATAGGTCACAAAATACAAGGACTAAAATAAAATTTAAATTTGCAACAATTTTAGAATTTGGTATTTTTGTCTTGTAGGTTTAGTAGCCATCACAGAAAACAAAAAGTATATATTTATATAAAGTAGACATCACAGGCTATTTACCTAAAGTTAGTTTGACACTTTTTACGTAGCCATTTCATCGCCAATCACTGCTAAATATTGGAGTAAAATTGTGTTTCTTCTCTATTTTGGCATGTACACATAACAAGGTCTTTGTAATGTGTATTTTGTAAAGCTGGTGTGTGCTATTCCTGCACAGAACCCCATACTGTGTTCAGCTATATCTGCTGAGTACAACGATACCCCATTGTACTTTTCTGTAAAGCTACAGTGCCATATAAGAGACAAGGCTATTTCAGTTTCTATAGTTAGAATTTTCGTAGCTGGATTTGACAGGCCTATGTCTCATTTTAGGGTATTATAGCAGTGTGACTGTTCAAATAAGCCCACAAAGGGCTTAATTTGATAAAGCAGACACCCCACGGTATCTAATACGGTGTATATTGTGCCATAACTTGTCACCATTTTTTCACCAATTCATGTCAAAGTTTGTGGAGGGGGGGGGGGTTGGCATTTTTTCATATAAGTTGCATTTTGGCTGAGTATTTATTACACTTAATATGTACCACTGTCATAAAAATCCCCAAATTATACTCAGCTACACCTTCTGAGTAAAACAATATGCCCAATGTATGACCTAGACACTATTTTGTGAAGTTACAGTGCTGTAAAAGAGATGTGACAAATTCAGGTTTTTAAGTGTGAATTTTCATGGAGGATTTTGATGCGTCCGTGTCCCACTTTGGAGCGCTTGAGCAGGCTACATATTACAACTACACCATAAAGGCATACCATTTCTTAAATAAGACATCCCAGGGTATTAGAAAAGGCATATTTTGAACCTTAGCATCGGATAATTTTTCCGCTAGCTTGTACCAAGTGTACTGGTAATAAGCATTTTTTCTGCCTTTTTCACACAAAGTGAGTTTGCACAGTATATTCTGCAAATCGTATCTGTGCTACAACTGTATAATACTTCATATGTTGCTCAGCTATGTCGGCTGAGTACAGCAATACCCCCGTATGTACCTTTGCCAGGTATATGTGGACATCGGAGGGGCACATTTGAGACACAGCCATTCCATATTTTTTTTAAACTTAATATTTTTACGCTGTGTCCATGTCCCATTTTAGCAAGCTATATAATCCAACTAACCCATAAAGGCATACCATTTCTTAAAGAAGACATCCCAGGGTATTTCAAAAGGCATATTTTGAACCTTAGCGTGGGATTATTTTTCCGCTAGCTTGTACCAAGTGTAGTGGCAATAAGCTTTTTTTTTGCCTTTTTGACACACAAAGTGAGTTTGCACAGTATATTTTGCAAACCTTATGTGTGCTACGACTGTATAATACTACATATGTTGCTCAGCTATGTCGTCTGAGTACAGCAATACCCCCGTATGTACCTTTGCCAGGTATATATGGATGTTGAAGGGGCACATTTGGTGACCCAGCCATTCAGTTTTTTTTAGGGATCGACCGATATTGATTTTTTAGAGCCGATACCGATACCGATATTCTGTGAACTTTCAGGCCGATAGCCGATATAATTTGCCGATATTCTGTACATTTACCATTTTGGAAAATAAAAACTATTTCTAAAGGTAAATGCACAAAATATACATGCCACATGTAGTGGATGCAGTGTGTTTAGACAGGGGAGCTGTGTGTGTTTGTGTAGTGGATGCAGCGTGTGTTTGTGTAGTGTGTGTAGTGGATGCATTGTGTGTTTGTGTAGTGTGTGTTGAGGATGCAATGTGTGTTTGTGTAGTGGATGCAGTGTGTATTTGTCAAGTGTGTGTAGTGGATGCAGTGTGTATTAGTGTAGTGTGTATATAATGAAAGCAAAGTGTTTGTGTAGTGTGTGGGTAGTGTGCATAAAGTGAATGCTGTATATACTAAATGCAAAGTGTTTGTGTGTATTTGTGTAGTGTGTGTGTATAGTGAATGTAGTGTGTGTATATAATGCAGTGTGTTTGTGTAGTGTGCATTATAGAAACACACTACACATACTGCATTATATACACAAACTATGCAAACACACTGCATTATATACACACACTACACACACTGCATTATATAAACACTACATTATATACACACACTACACAAACACACACTGCATTATATAAACACACTACACAAACACACTGCATTATATACACACACACTACACACATTGCATTATATAAACACACTACACAAACACACACTACACAAACACACTGCATTATATACAGTGTGTTTGTGTAGTGTGTGTATATAATGCAGTGTGTGTGTATATAATGCAGTGTTTGTGTGTAGTGTGTGTATATAATACAGTGTGTGTGTAGTGTGTGTATATAATGCAGTGTTTGTGTGTAGTGTGTGTATATAATACAGTGTGTGTGTAGTGTGTGTATATAATACAGTGTGTGTGTAGTGTGTGTATATAATGCAGTGCGTTTGTATAGTGTGTGTATATAATGCAGTGTGTGTATTTGTGTGCATTGTATACACACACACACTAAACACACACACACTGCATTATATACACAGTGTGTTTGTGTAGTGTATGTGTATATAATGGAGTGTGTGTGAGGGGGCATTTTTTTATTAAATTAATATTATTTTTTTAGATTTAATTATTATTTTTTGTTTGTTGTCCCCCCTCCCTGCTTGTTGCCTGGCCAGGGAGGGGGATATAGCAGTCCCTGGTGGTCCAGTGGTATTGGCTCACCTCCCAGCAGCTCCTCCAGCTCCGCAGTGCAACTCTCGCGGCCAGCGTGTCGCGCTGCCATGGTGACCCATGGCAACGCTCTGACGGCGGCGGGTCTCGCGAGAGTTGCACTGGGGAGCTGGAGGAGCTGCTGGGAGGTGAGTAAGCGCTTGCTCTCCGCCCCCCCCCAGGACCGCCGGGCTTGTAATGAGCCTGGCGGTCCTAGGAGGTATTATCGGCAATATCGGTATCTGAATTGGCCGATACCGATATTGCCGAAAATACCGAATATCGGCCGATTATATCGGTAAAACCGATAATCGGTCGATCCCTAGTTTTTTTCTAACTTTGAAGTTTTTACGCTGTGTCCATGTTCCATTTTGGAGTAGTTTAGATGGTTGGTTATTGAAACTTCCCCACAAACACATACTATTTATTAAATAATACACCCTGGGGTAATTCAAAAGACGTATTTTGAACCTTATTGTGGGCTCATTTTTTCTCTAGTTTGTTCCAGGTGTAGTGGTAATGAGCATTTTGACATTTATTTTTTTAATCTTTATTTTTTTAACTTTTTAAAGAAAGTTTTAAAACTTTTTACTTATTCATTTTTTTTAAACTTTCCTAAAGCGTTTTTTTTTTTTTTTTTAATACAGATTTAACATTTGTATATGCTTTTTTTTTTTCGTTAATCTGTAACTAGCAGTAAGCAGCACTAACCGTAAATTCCCCACTTTCTCATAACTCCCACCCACACAAGCTAGCAAAATATATAATTATAAAATATTTAAATTAAATAAATTGAACCCCTAAGGGTTAGAAAATAAGAATTCACCCTCAGGGGTTAAAAACAAAACCAGATCACAGTAAAATGTAATTCCTGCCAATTGATCACTGTAGTCCGTGATCAATTGGCAGGGAAGGGATTCATTTTTATTTAAAATTGGTAGAAGGGGGTGGGATTTTAATTAAAAACTTTATTTTTTACACAGGGCAAATCACAGCTTTGATCCCTCTCCCTGCACTTCACAGAACCCAGAAACGCAGGGAGACGGATGGTAAGTCCCTGCAGCACAAGTGCTCATTCTGACAGCCTGTCAGAGTGAGCACTGCTGCAGGGGCAGCACGATTGGGTGCTCCCGGTCTGCCTCTAATACAGAGGCAGACCGGAGCACGGTTAACCCCGTGATCGCAGCGATCTGAGGTTAACTTTAGCGCATGACGGACCTGGTCCGTCACTCGGCGTTAACTGTTTCCCTGCCGCGACGGACCAGGTCCATCACTCGTCACGAAGGGGTTAAGGACGAAAGCAATTGTACAAGTTCTGAACAAAACAAAATCAAAACATAGTCTGGAATTTGTGTCTGTTCAACCATAATTTACCTTTTTCATAGAAACATAGAATGTGACGGCAGATAAGAACCATTCGGCCCATCTAGTCTGCCCAATTTTCTAAATACTTTCATTAGTCCCTAGCCTTATCTTATAGTTAGGATAGCCTTATGCCTATCCCACGCATGCTTAAACTCCTTTACTGTGTTAACCTCTACCACTTCAGCTGGAAGGCTATTCCATGCATCCACTACCCTCTCAGTAAAGTAATACTTCCTGATATTATTTTTAAACCTTTGTCCCTCTAATTTAAGACTATGTCCTCTTGTTGTGGTAGTTTTTCTTCTTTTAAATATAGTCTCCTCCTTTACTGTGTTGATTCCCTTTATATATTTAAATGTTTCTATCATATCCCCCCTGTCTCGTCTTTCCTCCAAGCTATACATGTTAAGATCCTTTAACCTTTCCTGGTAAGTTTTATCCCGCAATCCATGAACCAGTTTAGTAGCCCTTCTCTGAACCCTCTCTAAGGTATCAATATCCTTCTGAAGATACGGTCTCCAGTACTGTGTACAATACACCAAGTGAGGTCTCACCAGTGTTCTGTACAATGGCATGAGCACTTCCCTCTTTCTACTGCTAATACCTCTCCCTATACAACCAAGCATTCTGCTAGCATTTCCTGCTGCTCTATTACATTGTCTGCCTACCTTTAAGTCATCAGAAATAATCACCCCTAAATCCCTTTCCTCATATGTTGAGGTTAGGACTCTATCAAATATTCTGTACTCTGCCCTTGGGTTTTTACGTCCAAGATGCATTATCTTGCACTTATCCACATTAAATGTCAGTTGCCACAATTCTGACCATTTTTCTAGTTTACCTAAATCATTTGTCATTTGGCTTATCCCTCCTGGAACATCAACCCTGTTACATATCTTAGTATCATCAGCAAAAAGACATACCTTACCATCAAGACCTTCTGCAATATCACTAATAAAAATATTAAAAAGAATGGGTCCAAGTACAGATCCCTGAGGTACCCCACTGGTGACAAGTCCAAGCATCAAATATATTCATATTAAGTGCACCCACACTACTTATATATATTTTTGTTCAGGAGAAACAGAGCTTTCATTTCATATCACATATTTATAAATTTAACATAATTAATATGAATAAAAGAAAAAAGAAAAAAATAAATTTAGTTTTTTTCTTGTTCGGCATTGCATTTTAACTGTGAATGTCATAGTACTGTTAGCGTTTACCGCAATAAAATATACATATTTGTGTTCAGCAAGATCTCACAAGTACAACAGTAACCCCCATGAACATGTTTTATGGTGTTTCAGAAAGTTTCAATGCCAGAAATTAGCGTTCAGATTTGTTTTTTGTCATTTTCACACACAAACTGCACTTAGGCCACAGGGGGACTGCCTATTTTAGGAAGTCACCCTGAACCGGATCGCCACGGAGGGCAAGTATGGCGAGTGGTGATCGCAGGGCGTACCATGCTCCCCTGCAGCGTTAATACCCACTTTTTGCAGGCATCATGGAATGTGCATCTGTAAAAAACAGATTAAAGTCGTATCTTGCAATACCTTTTTTTATTGGACTAACAGAACTTTTTAATGGCAAGCTTTCGGGAGAACCTCCTTTTCTCAAGTGTAAAGCATTTCTGAGCAAGACAACACATAGAATTCAAAGTTGAGTTGTGATACAGGGATTAAAGCAACATAAGTGCGGATAAGGCACAGGTTTGATAGAAAATGGACACCATTCTGAGCCTGTCACTTCCTACCAGCGTCATGCAAAGAGACTGTGTGGGAGGGGAGAGGAGGCAGCCCCAGCAGGCAACGAGAGGAGCACGAGACCCCTCAATCTCACCAGCAGCACTCCAAGCCACCCTACTGGACACACAAGGTAAGCTAACAGGAGGGTGGCTAGAGATATTAAAAATATTACATGTGCATGCATATATGTATGAGTGCGCGTGCGTGCATGACAGCGCATGCCTGCGTGCAGGTGGGTGCGCGTCAGGGTGTGGGTGTAGGTGTGCATGTGTCAGGTTGTGCATCTGTGTGTGTGTGTATATAGGTCAGTAAGCATCTGTCAGTGTGTGTGTGTGTGCGCACACATCTGTGTCAAGATATGCGTCTATGTATTGTGTGTGTTTTTATGTCAGTGTGCGTCAGTGTGTGTGTGTGTATAAGTTGGTGTATGCGTGTGTTAAGGTGTGTGTCGGTGCCTATATGAATTTGTGTGTATGTATATATGTGTACAAGTAGAGATTGTAGCCGTATTAGTCCAGTGATGTAGATGTAAAGAAAAGCCTTTGAAGCCAGAATGATTAAATTGTTTAACAGGAAGAATAGAGGACTAAATATTGATTTGGGATTCCTGTCCCACTACCAGCACTTTACATAAAAACTCTCCCAGCATTAGCTTACTATCCTGTCATATGTACCAACACTTTAAAATGCATTCCTATATGTTTATTCTATCTATATACAAAGTACTATGTGTAGACCTATGCTTTCCCATACTCTTATGCATGTATGCTTATATATATATATATATATATATATATATATATATATATATATATTACTGTGCATTTATATTTGTGTATATGAGTTCATGTGCATGAATGTATATGTGTTTATGTATATGTACATGTGTTTATGCGTTCACATATACATATTTATGTGTGTGCATGTATAAAGTGTACCATCCTCTGCACTGTCTGCTTGTTTGTTTTTCTTTTCCCCTCTACCTCCCCCTCCCCCTCCTCCCCACCCCCCACTCTTCTCTTCAAAAAGATATTTATGACCCTCTGTTAAGATGGTGTCTATTTTCTAACAAACCTGTGTCTCATCTACACTCATGTCGCTTTAACCCCTGTATCACAACTCAACTTTGAATTCTATGTGTCGTCTTGCTCAGAAATGCTTCAGACTTGAGAATGGGAGGTTCTCCCAAAAGCTTGTCATTAAAAAATTCTCTTAGTCCAATAAAAAAAAAAGGTATAAGATACGAATTTTATCTGTTTTTTACATATATATGTGTAAGTATGTATGTGGTAGTATATGTGCATACATCCAAGCAGTCATATACCAGCACAACATAAAACAAACTCCTGCAAACACAAATACTACAAACACATCCCTGCATTCAAACTCCAAAAAAGGATATACAGACAAACCTCTTCACTCAAACACAAATACTTCACAGAAATGTACACCTGCATTTAAAAGTGAACATAACATTCGAACACACCCCTGCAATCAAACGCAAACATTATATACAAACACACCCCTATTTAAAATACTAAAACTATATACAAGCACCCCTTCAAACACCAACACTGTACATTACACTATAACACCAGTAAATACCACAGTGCTGTATAGATATATAACCTAGAAATTTTGACTTGGGGTGCCTTGGAAAAATACTGAAATATTAAGGACGCCTTCAACCTAAAAAGTTTGGGAACCATTGGTATAGAGCAGGGGTAGGCAACCTTTTAGCAGCACTGTGCCGATATAGGATTGTGATGTCCCGTAGCGTGCCGATCCAATTTTTTTTTTTTAATTGAGGTGTGTATGCTGCCGTATTCTGCTTGTGTTATTTTTACTGTAATTGCTTTGTATTGTTGTATTTGTGCGTATATGAGCTATTATATTGTATATGTTCATTAGTAGTTTATGGTATCGTGTATGATACATGTGTATGAGGGCTGCTTGTGGAATTGTGTGTGGATGGATATGTCACACTGTGTGTTTGGTAGTGTGTGTTGGCTGTTTGGGGTATTGCATGTGAGAGGCTTCATGTGGTGTTGTGCGCATGTATGTGTAATGTTAGTGGTGTTGCGTTTGTGCGGATTGTGTGTATGTTTGTTAGTGGGCTGTTCATATTATTTGTATGAGGGGAGGGTTATTCTGCATTTCTGTGTATATCTAGCAATGTGGGTGGGTTCCCTGGGTTCCAATGGGGACAGGAGCTGCAATAGCTGGCGAGGGCTGCTCTACTAAAGTGTGGATTCCCATTCACGAGTGATGGGAGGCAGTGATCTGAGATCAGTTCCTCTATGTGCTGCAATGCATAAATTGAGGGTTGTTCTTCGCCACCTCTTCGTATTAGCAAATATCAGAAGTTTTACTGGGACTCCTGATAGGCCAGAGTGCGTTTGGCTCTAGCAGCCTTGAGTGCCGTACAAAGACACCTCGAGTGCCGTGCATGGCACTAGTGCCGTAGGTTGCCTACCCCTGGTATAGAGTAAACTCTGATACTTTGTGAGCAAACCTAGTACAGATGAGTGTATTAGAGATAGGTTCTTAGAAAGAGAAAGGGTATCTCTGATGTAATCACATAAACAGTTAAATTAAGACATTTTGGTTGCACATAGTGACATTAGCTAATTATTGTATATGCAACGTTTCCTTTTAAATTATAATTCGCTTCTGATGCAACTTCCAACTAAAAATACACATATCTTTTTCCCCACTAGCATAGAAAAAATTTCAACTACTCCTTTCTAATAATAATAATAATAATAATAAATATATATATATATATATATATATATATATATATATATATATATATATATATATATATATTTATTTATATAGAAATATATAAAAGTCCCAATAGCCCTGCAATTGCAATCCTATTAATAAATATATAACGGGGCGTGGTCTGGCCGCGAGTGAAGATGGCTGCTTAGGGGAAGAGCTCCGACCCACACAGCCAAAATAGCAAGCACACACATCAGCACGGCACGATTATGGGGCGCACAAAACGCCCGGACGGCACACAGACACCCAGGGCTCACCCGAGCAGCTCACAGACGGGACCCATGGACGGGTACCTAGCCCCGTCGACGGCTGGACACCACGAGGTGGCGGGCGCAAATATGGCCGACTCCCCGACACGCTCACTGTCATCTGAGCAGGCTGAACCCTCGCTGGCTGATATCAGCGCAGATATCAGGGCACTGGCAGCGGCAATGGTAACAAAGGAGGACATGAGAGCCCTCTCTGATACCCTGCACGCGGCGATCCGCACAGAGGTGACCTCACTCAGGGCTGAACTCACTGCCCAGGCTACCAGGATGCAGGTAGCTGAATCTAATGTGCAGGCCATGGGAGACAGGCTGGAAGCCACTAATACTGCAATACACAGGCAAGGCAACATTCTTTTACAGCTAAGGCGGCAAACAGAGGATCTTGATAACAGGGGCCGCAGATCAAACATAAGGGTCCGCGGCCTACCTGAACCTGAAGGGAACGAAGACGTAGAAGCTACGTTACAGATGCTGTTCCGAGATATCCTAGGGGCAGAGGCACCGGAATCCATGGTGTTCGACAGAGCACACAGGGCTGCCAGAGCTCGCGCAACTGATAACACACCGCGAGACATTATCTGCTGCCTACACGCCTACAAGCTAAAGGAGAAAATAATGAACAAAGCCCGTTCCAGACCCACCTGGCGATTCCGCGATGCGGAGGTGGCCCTGTATCAAGACCTGTCTCCTCTTACTCTAGAGGCCCGCAGGGCCCTGAGACCCGTCACTACGCTCCTCAGGGACAGAGGGATCCCATATAAATGGGGTTTCCCCTTTATGCTTTTAGCCAGACATCACGATGAATGGTTCCCACTAAGATGGCCCGAAGAAGTGCCCAGATTTCTACAGCGCCTTAATCTTCCACCCACAGAGGTCACCGACTGGATCCTGGGGTCGACGGACCAGAGACAAGGGCCCCAAACTCCTGGCCAGCAGCGTAGAAGGAGAGACAACACGCCAAGGCGCCCACAGACCCGCAGGCAATTGGTGCCCACGGACCCGGAGGAGTGAAGATAGAAATCCCCCCCCTGCTCCCACTGGGCAAGGAGGACAGAACACGACACGTGCACCATACCCGAGCTTGCAGAACCTGGCGGAACCCAGAGACACCCTACGCACCACAGAGCACAGATAAGTACTGCTTGCATACATACATATGAGGGGACACTTACATGGACACCCACGATTGGGAATAGCAGCACCTTAGCAGCATACACCTCCCTCCCTGGGGTGGAGAGCTCCTCCAAGTTGATTGGGGTGGGGGGCCTGATATGGGCGAGGTGCAACGCACTTGTATAATGCGGTCCTTGGAGGGCCTGGAACATATGTGCCCGTAAGACACAAATTGAGGTGCTACATGGGACAGTTGGACGTTTCTGGGACACTAGAACTCATGATGCACCGCAGATCCTCTGGGGTTGATGGAGTGCACTTGTCGTACCACAACGCACTCATGAAGGCTATCTGGAATATTGTCTGGGGGGTGGCAGGAGGGAGCTAGAGGGTCCCCGGAGGAGCCTATATCTGGGAAATTGTTATGTTCAAAATGTTTTACTGAGCTGTGTTTGGTATGTTGGTTTTGCAGACAGGAGATAGATTATGATAATAGGATGTTCAAACGCTATGGGGGTGATGGGGTAAGGGAGGGGACAGGCAGGGATTCCGACTTTGTTGCCTTAGGACTTACTCTGCTCAAGTAGATGCAACACGGTAGTTTAGCCAGACTAGGTGAGGGCAAAGACGGACAGAGGAGATGGGAGGCGTGCTCTGCCTAGACACATGCTTCCCCAACACTGCACTACAGACGCCCACAAATGCATGCACCTACACTGCAGCCGGGCACTCGTCTGCCCACGGGATATATCCCCAACAGACAAACCGCTAAACACTAAACACTGACCCCTTGACTCTAGGGACACTTTCCGAGAGCCTTTATTTGAGACAAGGGATCCCAGGTTGCCTGCCCCCACACCCAACTCTGCCTATCACGACCCACCACGAGCAACAGGTCAAACACACAATTTGCGGAACGTACAGACTAAAGGAATAGCCCCCTGGGGAAGACCGAACTGTTTACAAAGCCGAACCATGACACGCTAGATAATTGGAAAGTGGCCCGAGCCAAGGCGTAACGTGACCGTACAGATTGTTAGACTAGGAGATCTAGCTACTGACATCAGACTGAATACATGTGGGACACGGACGACTCACTGAGTACGCCATGCACAATACTACTAACCCTTGCCACAGTGCTCCTGCCTCTCAGCAGGTGAACACACTGGACCCAACTGGTTACACCACCCCTGACTAGACCCGTGTAGACACTACTACTGGGAGACCCAATCCCGTGGCTGCCCTAGTTCAACTAGGTGACGGTGCGGCATTGGACTCCACCCAGCTACACGGGACTCCCTCATCTTGAGGGCAATTTCCCCCTACTAGGGTCACAATCTCGTGACCTCACATCGGTGGCCTCTCGGGTCGGGCTGAATCGGGGGAGGGCTGAGCCGTGTCCTGCCCCCCGGGCGACCTAACTCTTGGGTGTCATAACCCTCTTCTTACTTTCCTGCAACCGCAAACTCTCTCCCTCCATCCCCCCCCTCCCTTCCTCCCCCCAAAAAAAAGGAAGAAACTTCACGCAACCGCGGGGGCGCGTGCGGGCATCTCCATTGGAGACACCAGAACAAGACTGCTGAGTGATCTGCGCACACGACCACACTCGCCCTATGGCTTATACGGCTGCACCACTTCATGTGCTATCGCAAAACTGCAGAGGCCTTAACACACCTGAGAAGCGCTCACATCTGCTGAGAGAACTACACTGCAAACGGGTCTCGGTAGCGATGTTACAGGAAACGCACCTCAAAACAGTAGATACCCACAGATTGAAGGACAGACGATACCCCACCAACTACCACAGCACCCACCCTACCGACCGACGAGCAGGAGTAGCGATCCTAGTAGCAGCCAATACCCAATTCACTCTGATGGATCAACTCGCAGATCCTAACGGTAGATTCCTTTTCATCAAAGGCACAATTTCGGGAAAACTCTACACCTTCGCCTCTATCTATGCACCAAATGCAAAGCAGGCACCGTTTCTAAGCAAAACGATCCGCCAATTGGCAACGTATACTGAAGGTTCACTCGTCGTAGGGGGGGACTTCAACGCACCGCTTGACCCATTAGTTGACTCATCGACTGGACACAGCAGTATATCACAAACTGCGATCAGAGCAATAAGGAAGGCCCTGCGAGACCTGAGATTGGTAGACGCCTGGCGAACCCTACACCCGACAGTTCGAGACTATACGCACTACTCAGCCATACATAGGAGATACTCGCGTATTGACTATGTTCTCATACAACAAGAAGGACTACAACGCTTGCAGTCGGCTGACATTGTTCCGACACCATGGTCGGATCACAGCGCAGTGTCCGCACATCTGGATTCTCCTCTATTTAGGCCTACTAGGACAGCATGGAGACTGAATGAGTCGCTCTTATCGGACCCGGAAGTGAAATCCCTTCTGACAGAACATCTAACTAACTACTTTGCTGAGAACGATACAGAGGACGTGTCGAAAGTGACGCTTTGGGAAGCGCACAAGAGCGTGCTCCGGGGGCATCTCATAAAGATTGCATCACGCAAAAAGAGAGAAGCACAGCGGCACATGCTGGAACTCATTGACCAGATATCGAAATTGGAAACCCAACATAAGCGGTCGCAACTCGAGGAGCACTATCGCTCACTACTGGACGCTCGCAGACAGCTGGCAGATCTAGTAGCCCGCAAACACCATAGAGCGACACAGCGATCCAAGGCCTTTTTTTACATTCACGCTAATAAAAGCGGGAGACTCCTAGCCCGCATGATCCGACCCCAACAGGCCAGAGCACAAGTCCATGCGCTACGAACAACCGATGGCTCTCTCACACAATTCCCGGAGGCAATAGCCAATGAATTCCGTAAGTATTACCAACAACTATATAATATTTCACCAACGACATCCGATGCACAACGCGCCGAACTGCAGGAAGCAACAACGCGCTACCTACAAAGATTTCAGCCGGACGCCCTAACACCGGAGGAGGCAGACCTACTGGAAGTCCCAATAACCACTGAAGAGGTACAGGCGGCGATTAAGGCAGCGAAGAAGGGGAAAGCACCGGGACCAGATGGACTCTCAGCGGGATACTACAAGTTGTTCAGGGACATTCTGACTCCACACTTAACAACAGCCCTCAACCGACTCCAACAGGGCGATAAATTCCACCGAGAAACTCTAGCAGCCACAATCACGGTGATACCCAAACCAGGCAAGAACCCCGAAAACTGCAGTAGCTACCGACCGATCTCTCTACTTAACGCGGATGTGAAACTCTTCACCAAGGTCATCGCTACAAGGTTGCAGGCGTACGTGCCGCGCCTAATACATCCTGATCAAACAGGTTTTGTACCAGGCAGGGAAGCCAGAGACTGCACACTCAGAGCGTTTTCAATACAGGCATTGGCGCTTAAAGAGAAGACGGAACTACTAATGCTCTCAACAGACGCCGAAAAGGCATTTGACCGGGTGACCTGGAGCTTTATGATGGCAACACTGCATAAAGTCGGCCTAGGGAGGGGAATGATAGCTTGGATAGCTGCGCTTTACGCTGACCCTAGTGCCAGAGTGAGGGTGAATGGTGCGCTCACAGACACCTTTCCCATCCACAACGGAACCCGACAGGGCTGCCCATTGTCGCCGCTTTTATTTGCCCTCTCCTTGGAACCGTTTTTGGACAGGATACGGCAAACCCCAGAGATTCGAGGGTTTAAACACGGAGACCAGGAGCACAAGGTTGCCGCATATGCTGATGATATGCTTTTCTTCGTGGACAACCCGGTCGACTCCATGCCGATCTTGATGCAGGAATTCGACATATATGGCCAGGTATCAGGTCTGAAGCTTAATCAAACTAAATGCGAACTGCTGAACATACAGACTCCAACGGCAGTGCGAGAGCGGATCGCACGCGAGTATCCCTTTCACTGGTGCTCAGAACAGATGCGATACCTGGGAATCTGGATACCCAACAATCCGAAAGAGCTATATACCAGGAACTACGTACCCCTCTTGCGAACAATCCTGCTCGACCTAAAAAACTGGAATTATGACCATATATCCTGGCAAGGACGCATAGCGGTGATTAAAATGAATATCCTACCACGGCTGCTTTACTACTTTAACACCATTCCTTGGCACATACCATCAGAATTCTTCGCAACTCTTAAATCGGCAGTAATAAAATATGTCTGGAAAGGAGAGAGAGCAAGACTCAGCTACGACAAGCTATGCCTACCAAAGAACTGGGGCGGACTAGCGTTACCCGATATACGCAAATACTTCCAGGCCGCGGTATTACAACGGATTAGGGATTGGCACGTAGCGTCTGAAAACAAACTGTGGGCCGCATTAGATAGAGAAAGTACAAACAAAGCCCTTCACATGTATATATGGCACAGCTCGGCAGATGCAGCAACAAAATTAGGCAATTCATCACCCATTGTACAAACGCTAAAGACATGGTCATCCTTGAGGCGGAACCAACATCTCTCCCCACAACCAAGCCCATTGATTCCGATAACACACAATACTGCAATAGGCGGGGGGCTACACCGATCTGCTTGGCCGATTGAGGGAGAAGGAGAGTATATCCCTATGTCAGAGGTCCTGAGCAATACCGGACTGCGAAACCTGCGAGAATGGAACACGATGACACAACAGACGCTGATGCACAGATTTCGGTACACACAATTACGGCATTTCTACTTCAACCTCCCCAACAGGGCAGCGATTCACAGAGAACAGACTTGGTTCGAAAACATCTGCGTGGCCAACACTGGCGCGGACGGTAGGGTATCGCTCATCTACCAACAATTGATAACAGGAGACCTCACACGGAAAAATGCGTTTAAGAGGCAATGGGAAGAGCTGACAGCTAGGACGTACACTGAGGCACAATGGGAACAGATATTAATCCTGCAACACAAGAGCTCCATAAGCACCAGATATCAAGAGGTTAACTTTAAACTAATCTCTCACTGGTATAGAACCCCATCCTTACTACACAGAATTTTCAGAGGAACCTCAGATACATGTTGGAGGTGTGAGTCCCAAACAGGCTCTCTACGGCACATCTGGTGGGATTGCACGCTAATCAAGCCATATTGGGAGGACATAAAAAGGGAAATGAGGATAATTCTAAGAGATCTGCCGGACTTTAGCATAGAAATGGCCCTACTGCATTACACAGAAGGCTCGATAGCCCAATACAAGAGATCGATATTACGGCACCTGCTTAACGCAGCGAAAGCAGCTATACCTGTCAAATGGAAACAGACCCAACCACCGACCGTCACGGAGTGGCTACAGAGAGTTGAGGAAATACACACTGCCGAGGCGCGATACGCAGAACTAATAGGAAGAAGCACCAAACACATCGATATCTGGACCCCATGGTATCTATACCTCTCACGTCCCGGAACTAGGGAGGCACAGCACACACCATAACACCGGGGGTCTGAGAGGACCCGGCGCACCCCGACACGTGCTATCCATCATGTCTCCCCCCCCCCACCCCTACTCCTGATCCTCCTCCCCCCCCCCTGCCCCCCTTCCCTTTTCCCCTCTGCATCTAATCAACTTCACGTAACTTCTTTTCCTTTTCTGAGGGCTTGGGTGGATGCGGCTTGCCCTGCCCCCGAGGAGGCCAGAGTCGGGAAGGCCCAGAACGAGTCGCTAAACGATATATAGCCACGACACGAAGCAGCTCCCATAGATACGAGTCACCGACTTATATAACAGCTGACTGAGAGAGATGGAACGGGACCAGACAAGCAGAGAACTAGTTCTCAAACACGACACAATTACCTGCTGGGAAGACACGAACTAACACCTGTCCCATGACAGACTGGGGCGACTAGACGCAGGCAGAACGTACAACTGATTAGGGGGATACACGAACGCACAGACCCAGTCAAAACAAAGTTCCTTACGCAATACTCCACCGAGGCAGCTTTCTCTAAGAGATCCCTGGCTAACGTTAGGATTAAGGGAATCACTGTCGCAACAGCAACATGTGAGGAACTGGAACCCGAATTACGGATTCCATTACAATAGAATTAATAAAGCAAATCATTCACTACACTAGGTTCCATAACCTATGTGCCAACTATCATTACTCATTGACGCAATTGCTCCCCTGCTACAAGTGTCTAATATTTTTAGTAATACACTTATTACCCCATCTTTTCCGTCAGACCAGTAAGCTTAGATCTACAGCAGAATTTTAAAGTTTGGTAGAATGTAGCTGCCTGTTTCTAACTAACTAGCTTGTCATTATTGCTATGGCTTCAGCTTCAGAAATGCACACTCACCTACAGCTGTTCAACCTACCTGCATCTCAATGATTGCTGTTATGACATTTGCAAATGTTACGTAACCGACAGATACCAATGCTCATTATTTGTATCGTTATTCAATTGTTCATCTTATTTCTATGCCCATGTGCACTGTTTTGGTGTATGTATGTATATTGTATTCACATGAACCACAAATAAAGAATTTACAAAAAAAAAAATAAATAAATATATAACTCGTTGCATAGCCACACTTCCAATATAGTTCTAATAAAAGCCAGCACTCCAAGGATTTTCTTCAGAGTCTTCCTCATATGATATTCAAAAAAATATTTACATGAAAAAAAAAGTCAACATTTCAGTTCAGTTCTCTAAGAGAACTTTCCTCAGGACATGTATGAGGAAAGCTCTCTTAGAGAAATTAAACATCTACTTTTTTCCATGTAAATATTTTTTTGAGTATAAAATAAAGAAGATTATGAAGAAAATCCTTTGAGTGCTGGCTTATATTGGAAAATATATATATATATAAAAAAAACTGTCTATAAAATTCTGATACATTTACTACACAGTTCTCTGCATGTTTGAAGGGAAATATTTTGACTTTTTTTGGACATGGGACATTTAATGGGTCTTATATGCCAGGAGCAGGCACAACACATTTATCTGGTGCCTAGACAACTGCTCACAATAAGTTGTTTAGTGTAGTAGCACTGTACGTCTCAGTACAAAGGTGATTCTCCCAGTCGCTGTGCAGTAAGAATTCAATACAATAGACGTTAGAAGAAACACGAAGAATAGGTACTTAAAGGGTTACTATAACCCTATAAAAGGGGAGGGCTTTTAGCATAATATGCCCTATTACTATTCCTACCTTCAATCCAGTGCCTGGTGATACTTTTCTGTAGACACCCAACCACCACCACCTTTGACGTCACTGGGGCCATGTGCATTCTCCTAGAGAAGGCTGTGATTCGATCAACTGCCGGCTTGGAGTTAATGCACATATTCCCGGCTGGCGAGGGAGGTTTTTTTGTTTTAAAAAAACCCCAATAATATATATAGAGGGAGATAGGGTGGGATGGGAGATCTATTTCCCTTTGCAGGCACTCTGCCTGCATGGGGAAGATTTTAACGACTATTGTCAGTGTGCAGTTATGCACAGAATTAACATTAGGCAGCTCGGAACAAAGTTCTGATTAGTTCTGGGCTACCCAAGTCACGTGTGCTGGGGGTACAACTTGCTCCTGGCACATAATTGCCAATAACCAAGTATGTGCTGTGTTTCAAGCAGAAAAACTGCATATACTACTACCACAATGACTACTTGAAAACACTGAAGTGGTCATGGTGGTTGAAGTAACCCTTTAAAAACAGCTATTAAAAGGGGTCAACTTCAAGTCCATTCTTGCTGAATAAATAAAAGTGTCAATTTCAAGAATAATCAACAATTTTATAAACCACCCTGTAACATCTTCAGAAGCCAGATGTGTTTCCTGCATCACATGCTTTAAACAATGAGAGGAAGCGATTACTTCTCATAGTGTTTCGTGGATAAGCAGATTGCAGTAATTGTCACAGATGCACTGTGTAACTTCAGCAGCTGCAAGGAGACTCACGGCACAAAAATAAAAAAGATAAAGATATTATATATATATATTATATATATATATAAAAAATAAAAAACTTACTTTAAATACCAAAAAGGTTATGGTGGGGGAAAAAAAATTGTGATTGAAAACCCCTTCCACCTGAAGTCTGTGGATATTTAATACAATGTTAAACAAAACTCTGCACACCAGTCAAGCCATAAGACTTGCTTTTCCCACAGAAATCACACATTTGCAGTGATGTTGCTACTGCAAAGGTTTCTAGGTGGGCATATGCAAATAAGTTTAACAAAGAATCACATTTTTGCCTCATTCCATTTTAAACATGGATTCCTTTGAGTCTGTGTTTGCTGTATACAACAGCTTTGAAATACAACTTAGTAAAAGATACAAAGCCAGTGAACCGCTCATGGACAGCGGTTTACTTTAAATATATACACATATACACACACATATATATCTTGACCTTTAATAATTCAAGCAGTATTTTAAATACAAAGTAGCAGCAGACAATTAACATATTAAATACAACAAAAACCAATACCATGCACATATTTTGAAAAGAGAAGAAAAACTATTGGTCTAGGCTACATACAAGGACATCCCAAATAAAAAAAGAAACTCCATAAAGTAAAAACAATATGATTTAAAACAGGTTACTTCATTTAGTAGAAGCACTCTTTGTCCAAATAAACCATGTGAACAATGAATAATTGACAGTACCTGGACTCTAATCGAAAAACAAAAACATCTGCTAAATGAAGTAATTATAAGTCACAGATCATCACAGCACAGGATCTGAGAACAAGTTCACCCAACTTTACAGAACTAATTATAATAAAAGAAGAAGTAAGATAGGACAGGTAGTAATTATTTATTGCTTATTCGTTTTCTGTTCCTCAATTTCTAATCTGTAATAATACTCACACATATAATATAGGTACACTGTATACTTTGCGATTGACACACGATGCATGAGATACAATCTTTTAGTTTAAATGTTACATAATCCATATACCACAAAACCTGTAACTATAAATGCAACAGAGCTTTGAACAAATTACACATAAAGGAAAAAAAACTGTATATTAAACATTATACAAATGGTAAATGTTAAAACAGGTAAACAAACGCATTTCACAATCAATACATTAAATCGCTCACAGTGGCAACTGCAATTGTCAAACCAGGTAAAATTGCTAAAATAAATCATTATTCATATATCTTAGAAAAAGATAAAGGACAGCGATAAAAGTAAGAAATTAGAGACATAATGAGAAGCGGGCAGAGTGATAGAAAGTGTGTTTTATACTTACATTCTAACACAGCTGGGCTAGGTATAATAAACAGTAAGTTACAGAATTCTTTATTTAATGAGATAATTCAGTGTGATAACAGTGACACACTGCCTGCACTATACACCATGTAACAATAACATAGGACACACTGCGCTGCACAATACACAGTGTAACACTAACATAGCACACAGTGCACACTATACACCGTGTAACACTAACATAGCACACAGTGCCCACTATACACCGTGTAACACTAACATAGCACACAGTGCCCACTATACACCGTGTAACACTAACATAGCACACAGTGCCCACTATACACCGTGTAACACTAACATAGCACACAGTGCCCACTATACACCGTGTAACACTAACATAGCACACAGTGCCCACTATACACCGTGTAACACTAACATAGCACACAGTGCCCACTATACACCGTGTAACACTAACATAGCACACAGTGCCCACTATACACCGTGTAACACTAACATAGCACACAGTGCCCACTATACACCGTGTAACACTAACATAGCACACAGTGCCCACTATACACCGTGTAACACTAACATAGCACACAGTGCCCACTATACACCGTGTAACACTAACATAGCACACAGTGCCCACTATACACCGTGTAACACTAACATAGCACACAGTGCCCACTATACACCGTGTAACACTAACATAGCACACAGTGCCCACTATACACCGTGTAACACTAACATAGCACACAGTGCCCACTATACACCGTGTAACACTAACATAGCACACAGTGCCCACTATACACCGTGTAACACTAACATAGCACACAGTGCCCACTATACACCGTGTAACACTAACATAGCACACAGTGCCCACTATACACCGTGTAACACTAACATAGCACACAGTGCCCACTATACACCGTGTAACACTAACATAGCACACAGTGCCCACTATACACCGTGTAACACTAACATAGCACACAGTGCCCACTATACACCGTGTAACACTAACATAGCACACAGTGCCCACTATACACCGTGTAACACTAACATAGCGCACAGTGCCCACTATATACCGTGTAACACTAACATAGCACACAGTGCCCACTATACACCGTGTAACACTAACATAGCACACAGTGCCCACTATACACCGTGTAACACTAACATAGCACGCACTATACACCGTGTAACACTAACATAGCACACACTATACACCGTGTAACACTAACATAGCACACACTATACACCGTGTAACACTAACATAGCACACAGTGCCCACTATACACCGTGTAACACTAACATAGCACACAGTGCCCACTATACACCGTGTTACACTAAGATAGCGCACAGTGCCCACTATACACCGTGTAGTGCCCACTATACACCGTGTAACACTAACATAGCACACAGTGCCCACTATACACCGTGTAACACTAACATAGCACACAGTGCCCACTATACACCGTGTAACACTAACATAGCACACAGTGCCCACTATACACCGTGTAACACTAACATAGCACACAGTGCCCACTATACACCGTGTAACACTAACATAGCACAGTGCACGGCTTACCTTCGGGGTGGAGATGTGCTCCATGGCTGCCTGTCGGTTCAATTCTCACCGCCGCCACCGTCTGCGCTCCACCCCTGCTCGCTTCTCCCCGCCCGCCATCTTCCTGCCGGCCCTCCAGGAGGTCAGCTGACCTGCTACGTCACAGCGACAGGACCGAGAGCTCGCGAGAATTTCCTTGAGTGCACGAGAAGTCAGGAGAACAGTGGCGTCGTAACCATGGAAACCAGTTCATGCTAGGCGTGTAGCCAGTCTGTGAGGTACAACAGTGGTACGTAATAGTTTGTTTTGTTTTGGGATTTTTTTTTATATATATATATATTTTTTTTTTGGAGCAAGTCACAATATTCCCAGGCAATACCTTCTTTATTTAAAGGAACCCTCAAAGCACCATAACCACTACAGTGGCCTTATGGTGCCAAGAGTGCCCTGACACCTTGTAAGAGATAGGTATATAGTGCCAGACGAAGTGTATTAGTTTTATTATTATTATTCATTGGCATTTTTAATGCAGATACATGTATTAAAAACCTTATTTTGAAGGAACACTCCAAGCACCATCACTACTAGAATGTGCTGTAGTGGTTATGGTGTCAAGAGTGTCCTGGCACCTTGTTACAGACAGGTATCAAGTTCAGGCCAAATTATCTTAGTGTTTATTAATGCAGAAACTACATTTTAAAGGAACACTCCAAGCACTATAACCAGGAAAACACACACACACACTTACACAAGTTCATTTAGGAGCAGACACACACACACACAAACACACACAAAAGCTCACTCACTAGCAGACACACATACACACACAAGCTCACTCACTAGCAGACACACACATACACACACACAAGCTCACTAACTAGCAGACACACGCACACACACACAAGCTCATTCACAAGCAGGCGCACACACACAATCACTGTAATGCTTGAAGCTTACCTGGCACTGGTAGGTGAAGTTGACATTTTGTGGCCTCTTCCAGAGAGGTCAGCAACATGTGTGGGGGCGGAGCTTGTGTGCAGGAGGCCGAGCTATGTTCAGGAGGCGACGCTCACGTGTGGGGGCGGGGCATGCGGTTGGAATTAATGTACATTTTGAAGGGAGAATGACAGGTCTCCCTCCAGCTTCCAGCAGCCTAATTGAGGCCCACCAGCCCCTAGCTCCTCCCTCTTTACTCTCCTCAGACTGACACAGCCTGGCACAGTCCGAGGGGAAAATACCTAATAAGACATTAGCCTGATGATCAGTGCCGTCAGCCTGGTGGGCCAGTGTGGCCCTGACCATAACTACTACAATGCACTGTAGTAATTATGGTGCCAAGAGTGCCCTAGCATCCACCCAGTTTATAGAACTGTTAGACTACATACATGGTGTCCGCTCCCCGTCCCACCACCTTAGCCAAAGTGCATGAAAAGGCAAAGTACCTTTGCCACACCATAAAGCTAAAATCTTTATTAAATATGTTTATTGATATTGACTGAACTTTAATTCAAAATTTTATGCAATCAAAAGATATCGTAAATCAAAGTAGGAATTGTGTGGGATGCACTCTAAAGGTATGATTACTGGACGGTGTGGCAATGGTGGAGGAACAACACCAAACGCGTGTATTGTTCTTCTCAGCCCTACGGTCAGGGAAAGAGGCTTGGCATTACTTTATTCACACTATTGACATTAATGCTATTTTGAGCACTTTGGCATAATAGCTTAATACACCCACTTGCCTTCATACACTGACCAGCCACAACATTAAAACCATTTTCCTAATATTGTGCTGCCAAAATAGCTGTGATGGGTCGAGGTAGAGCCTTCTCTCTGACTCTGTGATGTTGAAGAAGGATTTTTTTTTTTATTCCTCTTTTGCTGTCAGAGATCTCTGTCTGAGATCTGTAATGTACACTGATCAGCCACAACAGTAAAACCATATATTATAGTGTAGGTACCCTTGTGCTGCCAAAACAGCTCTGATGCGTCGAGGCATTTACTTTACAAGACCTCTGAAAAGTATTACTCAGCTTGAGTCTGGCCTTGTGCATGTCATTAGGAAGAGTAAGCTATTTAATATCTTTGGTAATTTTTGTATCTACAGGATTGTTGTGCTCATCAAGAGGTAATTTTATTAAAGACACAGAGGCTCCTATTATGCTTTCTCTTTCCTTTAATTTCTCTCAGCAGCGAAAGAGAGATGTATACAAAATAGAAAAATAACATAACATTGCTTAACAACAGTGCTACCAATCAGCATCAAGCACTCAGTATAGAAGGTGTAGCACTCCATAACTCTTCCTCTTTCTTCGCTGCTCCCAGGGCCGGACTGGCCCACCGGGATACCAGGAAATTTCCCGGTGGGCCAATGCACCTGGGGCTGGGCTGACAGCCATATTCATCAGTGATCAGGCTCCCGTAATCCCGGCCGGCCGGCCATATGTGAGCTGTGCAGCCGCACAGGGCGCCATGGGAGCAGGGGGAGCTAGGCGGCTGGCACAGCTCACACATGGCCAGCCAGGATAAAAGAAAAGATGACTGTCTGCGTGTGTGTGTGTGTGTGTGTGTGACTGTCTGCCTGTGTGTGTGTGTGTGTGCGTGACTGTCTGCCTATGTGTGTGTGACTGTCTGCCTATGTGTGTGTGACTGTCTGCCTGTGTGTGTGTAACTGTCTGCCTGTGTGTGTGTGTCTGTCTGTGTGTGTGTGTGACTGTCTGCCTGCCTGTGTGTGTGTGTGTGTGTGTGTGAGAGACTGTCTGCCTGTGTGTGTGTGTGTGTGTGTGTGACTGTCTGCCTGTGTGTGTGTGTGTGTGTGTGTGGTCTGCCCTGTCTGCCTGTGTGTGTGTGTCTCTCTGCCTGTGTATGTGTGTGTGTGACTGTCTGCCTGTGTGTGTGTGTGTGACTGTCTACCTCTGTGTGTGTGGATGTCTTTTTGTGTGTGCATCTGCTAGTGAGTGAGTGAGCTTCTGTGTGTGTGTGTGTGTGTGTGTGTTTGTGCGCATCTGCTAGTGAGGGAGCTTCTGTGTGTGTGCGCCTGCTAGTGAGTTTGTGTATGTGTGTGTGCCTGTTAGTGAGTGAGCTTGTATGTGTGTCAGTGAGCTTGTCTGTAGGGATCATGTGTATGTGCGTTCGTGAGCTTGTCTGTAGGGAGCTGGGTGGGTATGAGTCTGTCTATGGTGAGCAGTGAGTTTGTCTGCAGTAAGCATGTGTGTGATCGTGAGCTTGTCTGTAGTGACCATATGTGTGTCAGTGAGCTTGTCTGTAGTGAATCTGTGTGTTAGTGAGCTCTTTTGTAGGGAACATGTGTGTGTCGATGGGCTTGTCTGTATGGAGAGTGTGTGCGCATCAGTGAGCTTATCTGTAGTGAGTGTGTGTGTGTGACAGGGAACTTGTCTGTAGTAAGCTTGTGTGTGTATCAGAGTTTGTCTGTACTAAATTTGTGTGTGTACCAGTAACCTTGTCTGTGTGTGTTATTTAGATTGTCTGTCAATGAGCCTATTTGTGTGCATCAGTAAGATTGTCTGTATCAACCCGCCTGCGATACACCTCCTTGGGCAGACTGCCTTCGGCTATCAGGCCCACTTCACCGGAGCGGAGCTCTGACCTCGCTGTCACAATGACATCCTGCATTTTACGGAGAGGCTGGCTACAACATACTGCTGAACGGATCCTTGCTGCCGGGCGGCAAGCCTAGAGGTCTGGGGTGGACTGGCTGCATGTGTCCCACAATTGCTTTACACTTTACCGGGACGCCTGTCGCTTCTACCTGCACGGCTGTCAAGCCTAATTCTGGACTGCCGAGGACTCTTTTTTTTTTGCAGATGGGCAAGGTTTTCAGTGATTTCTTTTATTTTGCACTTATCAATATTTTTCCATGTGTTTGCCTCATTTCTGCAGTTTTGCACTAAGTGTAATGCCAGTTTGCATGTAACTTACTGACTCCAATGCCCAGTATCTTATCAGCCATGAGAGTTTACTGCTCTTCTCCTACCATTAGGTCTGGCAACTCAGCTCTGCTAAATGTGATCACCCACATGACCAGCACCCGATAAGCCTGATCTATAATAGTTACACGCATTGCATGTTAAGCTCTACTATTTAATGCATTTACGTTACCAGCTTAAATTATATTATATTATATAGTCTAGTCCTCATACCAGTCGCGTAAATTACTTTGTTTGGTGGGCATAGCTAGTTTCAGCCAACCCAGTATGCACGCTACCATATCCTTTGCTAACCAAGCAACACACTGATTTTATTACCTACCTTGCTACTCAATCACACATCACGTAAGGCGCACAGAGCACACCATAACTACATTGTTAATATGTCTAAGCCCTGGTCACCTTACCATACCGTCTTCTACCAGACGCTAACTCTAAGGCACATATCGTATATACCCGCCTAACCCAAGCCATTACTCTAGTCTAACTTTGCCTGGACCACCTTTTATTATTAGAAATGGGCCGATATGCTACTGATCTTCCTCATTAATATAAAATGTGCACTGTTCCTCATGTCACATAATTGTTATAATCCATTTGATGTTATGCATATACCAGCCGCTGAGACAGTGCAATCTTGTTTGCCTAACCTATGCACAAATAAAATAAAAAATATAAAAAATTTCATTAAAAAAAAGATTGTCTGTGTCTGCATGTGAGTATGCTTTACTGTATAATTGAATTACCCTGAAAGGACTAATATTTTGAATTAGAAAAATAAATATACCAATAATATATATATATATATATATATATATAGATAGATAGATAGGTGTTTGTGTGTATATATGTATATATGTGTGTGTTTATATATATATATATATAACACACACTACATAGCAAATGACTTATGGCGTAGATTTTTTTCCAGGGCTGCTTCGAATCCCCAGTCCAGCCCTGGCTGCTCCCTCAGACCAACTAAGTACATTAATTACTTTTCTCCAGTACACATTGTATTTTTTACTGTGAGGCAATTTATGTTAAACTTCATTGCTATCTTGGCGTGAATGTGTTTTACTTTCTAAGACCTGTGGAGTGTGCCAGCTAGTTTGCTCTTTAACATCTGGGTGGGTTTTTTCATTCCCTCCTTTCCCTTGGGAAGCTGTGTTTTCCACTGCCTCACTCTCGGCAATCTTTGTCTGGACGTGGGAGGGCAGCGAGCATTTTTTCCCCTCACCCTCTCCACCATTCCCTGTCAGTACTGCCGTGACCCGCCCGTGGCCTTTTTCAGCATGTTTCTTTGCATTTAGTGCCATTCACGGCACTCCCACCTTTGTTACATGCCGTTCGGTTCACGATCACCACGCATGTGCAGAGCACTCGCGGCGGCCATTTTCTTGGTTTCCGTCATCACCTCTCGTGGTGGCGGCCATCTTTTTTACCCAGAGTAGCGTAATCTCGGCGTGGGTCCTTTTAGCGGTACATGGCTCCTCTCCATCTGGCATACTCCCGGTCATTGATACTGTTTAACCTGCCTATATTGTGATATTTTCTTGCTCATTTTTGACTCCTTTCACTTAGTGTGCTTGGACTAAAGGACCACTCTAGGCACCCAGACCTCTTCAGCTTAATGAAGTAGTCTGGGTGCCAGGTCCCTCTAGGATTAACCCTTTTTTTTATAAACATGTTATGCTATGTTTATAATAGGGTTAATCCAGCCTCCAAAGCCTCTAGTGGCTGTCTCATTGACAGCCGCTAGAGGCGTTTGCGTGCTTCTCACTGTGAAAATCACAGTGAGAAGACGCAAGCGTCCATAGGAAAGCATTGTAAATGCTTTCCAATGAGACCGGCTGAATGCGCGCGCAGCTCCTGCCGCGCATGGGCATTTAGCCGAAGAGGAGGATTGGAGGCGGAGAGGAGGAGGAGAGCTCCCCGCCCGGCGCTGGAAAAAAGGTAAGTTTAACCCCTTTCCTCTCTCCAGAGCCCGGCGGGAGGTGGTCCCTGAGGGTGGGGGCACCCTCAGGGCACTATAGTGCCAGGAAAACGAGTATGTTTTCCTGGCACTATAGTGGTCCTTTAAGCAATCCTTACCTCACTTTATCCTTTTTCACCTTGTTGCTACTGTTAGACTTTATTCAACATGCAGTCTGCTGGCGATAGCCCCTCTGGCCACCATCTACCACTATTGGGGCCACTATCTCTGACCCTATTAATGAAGCCAATCTCATGGGTTCAGAGGAGTTTCAAAGCCTGTTAGATGCTACTATGTCTAGCTCCCTAAGCAAGGCCATAACCATTACCCACCATTACCCATTCTATAACACATGCTCTGATGCCGGCACACCCTGCCCCTTAATCCCCCTTGCAGACTTCTGCCATTTCTGAAATAGTATTGCCGGGCCATAAAGCCCTGAGCAAGCGCAAACACGCAAATGACCCTCATCACACCCAGGAGATCCCTGGTTTGACAGACACGCCTCAGGCTGTCTATGATGGCGCACAACAACCGCGCATTGGAGCCACTGGCTGGGCAAAAGCGGCCAGACATTGGAAACGGACAAGGGCCCAAGATGTGATGTCCGATTCGGACAAAAGGGAGGAGGAGGGATCAGATGACCCATACTCGGATCAGTATGAGGAAAAGATCTCTGAAGGCGAAGACCTTCCAGGGAAGCAATTCCCATCCGCAATGGCTAAAGCAGTCCTAACAACTGCACCGTCGGATGAAACAGGATCAAGCAAAGTCCAGGACACAAAAGCGACCCTTTTGTTCGATCCGGATAATCTGCGCCACCCTCGCTCCGCAGAATGGGAACCACCGGAGCATATTGCGCAGTACCTGGCGCTGAGAGTGCATAAATCCCTGTCCCAAGAGTGTCGTAATAAACTAAGGGCCAACATGGTGGCAAAAAAACCCTAAGTGGACCCACAAATTGTCCAATTTTTGTCTACAACCGGCTGGAAGCCGAAAAAGGACCTTGACTATTCATTACCTAATTGTCAGGACAAGTTCTTGGACACCCTGGGCCCGATCACCATGCAATACGAACTGCTTGAGACAGCACAATCGGGTGAGGCCCAATTAGACTTTGAAGTGGCCTTTGGTTGGCTACAGCGCTTAGTGTGCATGGTTGGAAATGCCAATATGGCAATGTCCACAGAACGCAGGAAAGCGATTCTGCTAAAAATCTAGCCAAAATTGGCTAGTATGGCTACCACGGAACCGGGAGCTTCCACTAAGGGTTTACTATTTGGCGAGTCCTGTGTGAAGGACCTTAGCACATATGTGAAGACTTTCACAGCGCTAGATAAGGCTCAATTAAGAGGGTTTTCCACCAAAAGGTTTTCGATGGGGCCGGTAGAGGTAGGAGCTGTCTATCCAGCCACAATCCCCGGGGTTTTTCCAGACTGGGCAAAGGCTCCTTCAATCCGCAAAGACAGGTGCAAGAGCGCACATATATCCCCTTTTTCCCTACCAGAGGACGACCTTGGAATGCCTGCGGCGGTCGTGGAACGACCCCAGGAAAAAGTTCTTATGGTAAGTACTATTTATCCCCATTTTTCCCATATAAATGTGGGGGGAAGACTGGCCCTGTTTTACCAAGCCTGGACTATGATCACATCCGATACATGGGTATTACACACAATTCAGGGGTATCACTTTGAATTAACCGCCCTACCCATACAGGACACCCCTCCCCTCTGCTCAGAATGCCCAAATCCCATCTCAACCTAATCTCCAAGGAGATCAGGGAATTGAGGGCCAAGAATACTATCGAGGAAGTCCCTCGAGATATACCAGGTCTTGTGAGCAACCTGTTTTTGGTACCAAAAAAGGGCGGAGGCGTCCGACCGGTCATAAACCTGCGACTTGAATGCCTTTGTTCAGTACCGGCATATCAAGATGGAAGGCATCAACTGCCTCCGAGACCTACTTCTACCAATGGATTGGATGGTCAAAATCGACCTGAAGGATGCTTACCTGACAGTCACCGTGGCAGAGGACCACAGGAATCTACTACAATTCCGATGGGGAACGAAGAAGTGGTGTTTCACATGCTTCCCCTTTGGCCTGTCCTCAGCTCCCTGGTGCTTCATGAAAGTCCTGAAACCAGTGGTAGCCTTCCTAAGACTACATGGAATTCGGCTCATTATGTATTTAGGCAACATCCTCATACTTTCACAAACACGAGAACACCTGACTGTCCATTTGTCGTGGACCATACATCTCCTTCAAAACCTCAGTTTCCTGGTGAACTGGGAAAAATCAGTTCTCCAACCTTCCCAACAGATGAATTTCCTGGGATTTCTAGTTGACTCCATCCAACATGTCCTATTTATAGAAGATATCAAATATCAAAAAGGAAATAAAATGGTTGATGAACCGTCCAAACATATCACTGCAATAATTAGCAAGGGTCATCAGCTTGTTGGCCACCTCCATCGAGGCGATTTCCCCGGGTCCACTTCACTACCGGGCTCTACAACGATTGAAAGCATCCTGCTTAAGAAGTGGCCACTCATATGAGACACACATTTCGCTGGACGAGGAGTCCAGGGAAGAATTGACCTGGTGGCTAGCCCACATGGAAGCATAGAACGGGCAAGCGGTATTCAGATCCACCCCAGATCTCGTGATTGAATCGGACGTGAGCTTAAATGGCTGGATCGCGCATTGCGGTCCCATATCCACCGGAGGCAGATGGTCCTCAGACGAATCCTTTCTGCATATCAACTCCCTGGAACTGCTGGCAACCTTGTTTGCCATTCACAGTCTCTCCGCCAAGGACATCTCCTGCTTGATCCTCCTCAAACTGGACAACGTTTCAGCCATTCACTATATCAACCACCTGGGGGGCACCAAATCACAAATCTTAGCAGTATTGGCTAGAGATTTCTGTCACTATTGTCTACAACACAACATATCCGTGACCGCGGAACACATACTGGGTCTAGAGAACTACACCGCAGACTGGAACTCCCGTTACCTGAGGGACATGGGAGATTGGAGACTTCAATCTGCTATATTCAACAGGATCACACAACTCTGGGGACATGTGGATCTCTTTGCATCCAGACTGAACACTCAACTACCCCAGTTCTTCAGCTGGCGTCCAGCTCCGGAAGCCATAGCAACGGATGCGTTCCTCCAGGATCGGACCACAGGCCGCTCATATGCCTTCCCTCTGTTCAACTTGATTGTTCGGACTCTGGTGTACCTACGACAATGCAAAGGCACGATAGTCCTGATAACTCCATGCTGGAGGTCACAACCTTGGTTCCCACACCTATGGGAAATGGCGATAGACTATCCACGATTGCTACCGGACAATTCCTTCCTTCTGACCAATCCAGACAGGGAGAGTCACGGACTGATAGACCAGGGATTTCTACGTCTCATGACATGGCTCATTTCTGGGGATTCTGGGAAATCACAAAGGTTTCACAAACAACTGCCCAACTCCTGGCAAACGCTTGGGCACCAGGAAGACAGCGTTCTATCATGCAGCATGGAAAACATGGTCTGATTGGTGCTTGGAACGGTCAGTGGATCCTATATCAGCTACTGTAAAGATGGTGTTGAATTTTCTTTCACATTTATTTGAATCCGGCAAGGCCTTTTGTACCGTTAACCTATATGGATTGGGATAATGTTTAAAAGTGCGCATGGTAGGTTCATGACAAGTAGTCTCTAAAGACGTTGAAGTACTTACATTAGATTGTTATGGTATATTATGTCATGAATAATTTAAATGAATTTTTCTTGATGATATGTCACAGCGTTTTTCATATACATGCTGAAATCAAGTGACGAATTGCGTTATTACCATTTTTCTCTTCTTTTTAGCTTGAATACACCTATCAATTTCCAGAGGTTTTGAGAAAGGGTTAAACCGTTGCCCCACAGAGGATGGACATACGTCTACTACCCAGTTTCCAGTTCAGTGTTACTGTTTGTCGATTTTTACTGGTCTTTGGATCACTACAGAAAGAGGAAGAGTTATGGAGTGCTACACCTTATATACTAAGTACTTGATGCTGATTGGTAGCACTGTTGCTATACAATGTTATGTTATTTTCTCTTTTGTATACATATCTCTTTCGCTGCTGAGAAAAATTAAAGGAAACAGAAAGCATAATACTCGCCTCTGTGTCATTAAAGGACCACTATATGCACCCAGACCACTTCAGCTTAATGAAGTGGTCTGGGTGCCTGGTCCAGCTAGGATTAACCCTTTCTTCTATAAATATAGCAGTTCCAGAGAAACTGCTATGTTTATAACAGGGTTAATCCAGCCTCTAGTGGCTGTCTCATTGACAGCCGCTAGAAGCGCTTCCGCGCTTCTCACTGTGATTTTCATTGAGAATTATTTCCTATGGACTGGCTGAATGCGCGCGCGGCTCCTGCTGCGCATGCGCATTCAGCCGATGACGTCGCTATGGAGGAGGAGAGGAGGAGGAGAGTTCCACGCCCGTCGCTGGAGAAAGAGGTAAGTTTAACCCCTTCCACCCCGTAGAGCCCGGCGGGAGGGGGACCCTAAGGGTGGGGGAACCCTCAGGGCACTATAGATACTTGTTTTCCTGGCACTATAGTGGTCCTTTAATAAAATCATGACTTTACGTCATGTTAATAGTAAAATCTTGGAAATATTGTGCACATGGTGTTGATCTGTGTTTACAATTTGTCACACCGGATTTCTCCAGAATCTTTTATATGTATCTCTGTTGATTTATCTTTATTAAACAATCGCTTTGTTGAAACCTAGGAAATATTTGATTCTTTCTAGGTGTTTAATTTTAAATTTAGCTGTAATCATTCCCCTTTCATCCTTGAGTAAAGTTTCATTACTGGCACTGATCATGAGATCATTGACCCATTTTATAAGTATTATTTTCTTCTCTTCATACGGTTTGATGTATATGCAGTGGTCTGGTGGATATTACTTAAACCCATTATTATTTACATGGTTTTGTAGCAAGTTATTTCAATTTCTACTTGAATGTGTTATGCTATATAATATTCAACCTGAGGACTAATTTTTCATTCTGTTCTGACTTGACCTCAAATCTCTGCATACATGCCTCCCAAACATTGCGATTTCTTTAGTACATCCCTGATTTTCTGGTCCTGTCCTGCTGTCCCACCTTTGCTCCCTGGTGTCCTGCTTTGGGGACAGTTCCCAAGTGTACCATGTGTAGCGAAAGTAACCTCGCCACTGGCTTTTGGAGGAGCCTGTTTGCCAGCCTCCTACCCTGTGACCATAGGCGTGCCTGGGCACACCCTAATCCCGCGGCATGCCTATGGAGTGAGACCGTCAGAGGAGATCTCAGGATCTCCCCTGTCGGCTCATGCAGAGCCGGCACTATCCGTGCGCCGGCTCGGCTCTCATCCTCCCTCCCCACTGCAGCATGGAGGGAGGCAGGGAGCTCAACCAGCAGCTCCGACCGGGTTCCTCTCGCAAGATCTGAGCGTTGCCGCGGCAATGCTCAGATCTCGCGAGAGTGAACTCTATCCCCACAGGGGCTAGAGTTCACTCTCCACTGGACCACCAGGGAAAGCAGCAGGAACAAGGATACCCCCTCCCTACATAAGGTAAGAAGGGTGGGTGGATATTAAGTAATGTTCCCCCACCTTCACCCCCCACACAGCACAGACACACAGCACACACATACAGCACCCATACACAGACACACAGCACCCACACACACACACACACACATCCAGCACCCACACACACACAGCACACACACATACACATACAGCACCCACACACACACAGCACACACACACATACAGCACCCTCACACACATACAGCACACATACACATACAGCACACACACAGCACAGCACACACATACAACACCTTCACACATACAGCACACACATACAGCACACACACGCACACACATACAGCACACACATGCACCCACAAACATACAGCACACACACAGCACACAGCACACACATACATACAGCAACCACACACACAAAGCCCACACACATACAGCACACACACACAGAACACACACACACACAGCACAAACATACAGCACACACACACAGCACCCACACACAGCACCCTCTCACACACAGCACAGAAACAGCACCCTCACAAACACACACACAGCACCCTCACACACACAGCACACTAACAGGACCCTAACAAACACACACACACACACACAAACACCCTCACACACACACAACACACAGACAGCACCCTCACACACTTTGAGATTCATCCACTGTAGAACATTGTCTCCCATAATTTGCAGTTCTTTTCAACTCTATCAATTCATAGCCTGTTCCATCAGTTTCCTGTATTCCTTCTGGGCTTATAACCTTAGGTAAACCAGGCAATGTAATAAAAGCAGAGGAACGCCACACATGTGTACAGTGTCTCTCAGCTCCACACTTAAGTGGTAAAATCAGTAAATCAGAAAACTTTATTCACGCTATTGACATTAGAGGAACACAAACACATTAGCAATATAAATCTGCATTCCTAACGCTTTAGTGTCCATAACCCTAGTGAAATACAGTTGTCCTCCCCCACCAGTTTGTGAAAATGTACAAAATAAATAAATCATTTACTTTCTCCAATGTCAAGATTCCCTTAGTGCTGTTTACAGCTCCACCTTCCACAACGTTACAGAGGAGACATAGTCTCAACCAGGGCCAGACTGGGGAAAAAATTCAGCCTGGGCATTTAAAGGCATAGCAACCCTAGGAGGGGACGGGGACAGATAGGGGGAGTGTCATTTAATCAACAATGACATGCTGCATCCTCAAAGTGAGGATGTTAGTTTGCTGTCCCTCCAGGCCATCTCATGTGCAGAGCCCTGCAGAAGAATTTGTGCATGGGAGCAATGCCTCGTGTTTATTTTACATGGCACCACTCTGCTTTTGCTGGTGGCTTGTCTTTGGTGTCCCTACAGGACAGATACCAAAGAACATAAGTGGGGCATGGTCAGTAAAAGGGTGTTGTGCATGTGTGGGGAGGCTGTCTGTGGAGCTGTATGTGATTGGAGACTAATTGTGGGATTGCCTTTGCATAGAGGAGACTGTATTGTAGTGCAGGCCTGGACTGGCCATCGGGCACACTGGGCCGCGATGGCCTTGGGCCGAGGCCGGCCCATGAAGGGCAGCACCAGCCCTAAGCGGGAGTTCTGTCACCTCATGGGCCGGAGGGGTGATTGAGCAGTGAGTCGGTGCTCCATGCATGCAGGTCAGACAGTCTCTATCGTCTCACAAACGCCTTTATCATCAGAGTGTTGTCATGGTAACCCGCGGCAACGCTCTGAAATATAGGTGCTCGCGAGAGGCAGCGACATGGTCTTTTTTTTCCCCATTAATTATCCTACCCCTTATATACACACCCCCTCACATACTTACACAAACACACTACACACACTCAATACATCCTCCTATAATCTTGAGAGGTTAACCTGCACTAATTGGCTAATGGCATTACAGCACTTGATTGTCTATGTTACATCATCGGAGGGGCGGATTTACTACACATAAAAACAGCCGGTGAACTCAGTTAATTTCTACTCTTGACAGGTGCATCATAGCGTTGAAACGCGCATCGAGGAGAACGCTATTATAGGCAATTTTTATTTTATTAGGGTTTCCTAGGGCTCTGCCATCATGCACTTTGCCAGGATGGTAAGCTTAGCTTCTTTATTTTAGAGCTGCCTTGAAGCAGCTAGAGAGATTTGGGGTGTGTTAGGATCTGTGTGTTACTGATTCTGATTTTTATATGGTTGGAATTAACCTTTACCTCTTCCAGTAAGCACTTGTACCACCCTGGGTATGAGAGTAAGGTTTATGGATTAGGACCTTTAGAAAGGTATCTCAATAGGGAGTCTATGTGGTATGCTTTAACCCTGGTTTAGGTGCTGTCAAACGCAATATTTACCTGGGTTAGCTACCTGGACTAATCCCAGATACCTCTCATATATATTTATTTTGATTAAGCCCTTCTGGATGACTGTCGTGTTTTTTTGTTTTGTTATATTTGTTTTACCTCTTTCTTTGCAACTATAATCAGGGTTGTGGTTTGTAGTGGGGAAGGGGATAGGTAATTATTGCTATGAACTCCAACCCTCTTCTTTTCCCCTTTAAATCCCATATTCACCCTCTTTTAAGTGGAGTTTGGTCTAATTATTAAGGTGGGGTGGCAAATTAACACTCTATACACCTACCCTCCTGTTCCTTGTAATCAGACTCTACTAATATACCAGTTTACTTCCATTATCTCTATCATTGTGTCTACCCATACCTTTAATTCATCTTTTTTGAATATCTCTAATATTTCCAATATCTATTATTTTCAAAATATATCTAATTTTGAATCTAAATGCTAAGCTTTATTCTTCCGATCCCTATAGACTGCTGCTATTTAATTGGCCACATTTTAGTCTTCCACTTGGAATAACATTTTATTACTAAACAGCTGTCTTTCTTGATACTATCTTTCTACTTGGGTTGATCAAGAATTTGTATATTTTCTTGCGCTTGCTGTGATTGATATATACAAGCTCGATAGGTTTCTAGGTTTCTCCTTTTTAATATTTCTAGGTTTCTCCTTTTTAATATTACACTTTCACAAGTCACTTTTATGTTTCTCACTTTGTATTCTTTCTTTTTCACTATTATTATTATTATGATATTTATATAGCGCCATCAAATTTCGCAGCGCTTTACAATGGGTGGATGAACAGACATGTAGTTGTAACCAGACAAGTTGGACACACAGGAACAAAGGGGTTGAGGGCCCTGCTCAATGAGCTTACATGCTAGAGGGAGTGGGGTATAGAGACACAAAAAGGTAAGGATGGTATTAGACTAGTGACAGTTGCAGAAGAGGAATCAGTCAGGAGCTATTAACAGTTTTATTGAAACGCTTTTATGAAGAAGTGGATTTTTAACAATTTTTTGAAGGAGTGGAGACTGGGTGAGCATCTAACGGAAGAGGGAAGCGAGTTCCATAGGAACGGTGCAGCCCTCGAGAAATCTTGAAGGCGAGCATCAGAGGTGGGAGTACGGACAGAAGATAGACGTAAGTCTTCAGCAGATCGTAAGGGCCTAGACGGGACATACTTGTGTATAAGGGAGGATAGATAGGTGGGAGCAGCATTATGTAGAGATTTGAAAGCAAGAACCAGAATTTTAAATTGAGCTCTATATTTTATAGGAAGCCAATGTAGGGACTGACAGAAGGGTGAGGCATGGGAGGTGCGGGTGGACAGGAAGATGAGCCTTGCTGCCGCATTCATTATGGACTGTAACGGCGCAAGTTGGAAGCACGTAAGACCACTGAGAAGCGGATTACAGTAGTCAAGGTGAGAAAGGACAGTGGAATGGACCAACACCTTAGTCTCATCTGGCGTTTTAATTAGGGGCGGATGCGCCAAATGTTTTTGAGATGGAAAGGACAGGATTTGGCGATCGATTGAACATTGTGGGGATATTTATGGGAAGATAATATTAAACAGTCGAGAATCGCCCACTATTTCAATTCTCTTAGATCTTAGAGATCGTTTATCAAATAAGTGAAATGTATTCCATGCAATAAAATCACAATCTGTTATAAAAAAAGATTTATTAAATGTAACAAATTAATTAACAAATAATATTAGGCAGCATGCATGGTAATAATCAGTAAATATTTAGTATAACATAAGTATACAATACAATGGAATGGCTATACACGTTCCAATGGCTAACAGCATCTTCTGTCACTTAAGATTTATGAGGGTATCTTTACACAGCGAAAAAGCCATAAAACCTCGGCTAACAGTTAAATCAACTGAGTAACCCTTTCAATGCTGGCTAGATCCCCCTAGGCATATAGTATCCTATTCTCATGTGATTTTCAATTAAAATAAAATTTGAACCAACTCATTAGTCATTTCCTGGAACCATCCAATAAGAATAATCTACCAGATTTTTTATAAAAGCCGAATTTTAATTTGCTTAAAAAGATATCTTATCTTATTTTAGAGCAAATCAATACACCTGGATAAAAACAACGGTATGCTAACACGTGATTCTATCACATTAATATATAATTATTCTTAATTCCACCTGCAGAATGGAATGTTTATAACTATATATTCTTTAGTTAACTAAGATTTCTAAATATTGAAACCTGACCGTGATTTATCCAGTCATATATCATGCTATTAGTAAATTTTAATTATTTTAAATTAATTAAATAAAACCAGCATAATTACCAGTTATGTAGATATTCTCATCAGATGAGTAGGTAGTCCCAGGAACTTGATTGGTTGTATGGAGGTGCGTGAGTGATAGAGAAAAGTGGTGTTGGTTAGAAAGTCAGAGTAAAATTCTAAGTGTCAAAGAGTTTAAGAGTTGAGTGTCCAAGAGAGTTTAAGAGTAGAGTGTTAGTCCCAGAGATTGTTTCTTGAGTCTCTCTGCATGTCCGAATTGGAATCCCCAAACTTCAACCCCCTCTCTCTGCCAACTACCTTCTCTCTTCCCTTTGTCCTAACTTTTTTTTAAAAATTTTTTTTATATTCTTTATTTTTGGAGTGCAGCGGAAACATACATTGTGTGACAATGACATATAGTTAAGTTGCATTATAAATGATTACAGGCTTCAAGTATAAACATAGTATGTCAGGAGAAACTGCACACATTTTTTGGTTGAAAATGTAAAACAAGAATTATTTGCTGCGCCAGCGTTTACATACATGCTTATTATACCATGTTGAAATGGCCAAGCGGTGTACATCACATTGGTAAGATCTGAGGCATGGCTTGCTAAGAACTTGCTTTATTACAGGCTATAATAATAGGCTAATGAAGATGTAGTTTAGTACACGCTGTTATTACCACTGGGAGACCAGGCCCTGCTGCAGAAATGATTGGGGCACTTTCACTAAATAATATAAGATAAAACAATGTAAAGTGGTGTGGCTGACTGAGGCTGAGCAGAGGCTCACTGTTTGAGCTGAGTTAAACTAAGGGCACAACATTTAGTAGGTGTCTAATTTTTAGCTGTATCATTTTATAATAATAGAGACATCAGGCCACAGTTCTATCCTGTCAGGTGGCTGGTAAGAGTAAAAGAGTTAAGGACAGAACTGTAGCTTTGCAGTGGGAGATAAAATGGTCACCTCGAGGGCCCTTGTGGCTGAGTTCTAGGTCGGTTGGTGAGGTAAGTTTATCATTGGTGCTGGATCTCGCCTGTGTAGTCCCCATATAGTGCAGGTTTAATTCAGCGGGGCACATAGGCAAAACGTCCAGGTGATTCTCTGCTCCGCCAGTGTCCTCTGTGTGCTTCTCAAGCTACTGCTGCATGCCGGCTATCAGGTGTGCGTTGCTGCTCGTTCATGGCAGGTTGTGGAAGGTTGTCTGGCATTTCGGTAGGGGTGTGCGGCTCTTTACGTTGGAGACCAGTTCTCCGTCTCGGCTGGAAGATAGGGTTTTGTCCGTGGAGTGTCTCTTGCCTTTTCCGCGGGGGGAATGCTGGCTCGTTGTGCCCCCTTCGCTTCGCCGGCCTCAGGTCTGCTGAGGTGCTGCAATGCGTGCAGGTGGCTGTTTGTTGTTGATTTCTGGCCAGTTGGTACTTAAATCTGTGCTGTCAGGCTTGAGCGTGGGGGAAGAATATTCCTTTCCTCTGCCGTTAGTGCACATGGCGTCCACCATTTTGGGCGAGGTGCCGAGGTCGCCGTTCTGGGTGGTCTCGTTACTGGGCCTTGATTGTGTTGCAGCGGTCGGTGTCCCAGGGCAAGGACCGGGATCACCCCCCCGGTCCAGAGGGGGGGAGACAGGGCCAGTTCCACTCTGCTCTGGGCCTTCAGGTCAGGCATTGTTAGGCGGGATGGTGGGGCTGCGGCCGTCCGCCCCACTCACCGCCGGAGTAGGCCCCATCTGGGACTTCAAAGATTCCTCCTTCAGGGGACTGAAGCTCGAGGAGCCAGCCTCTCCCTGGATCCAGTGCCTCCCTTGGGCCGATGGTCTTTGCTGTTGGTCAGCTTTTAAGTTGAAATTTGTAGTTTTAGAGGCTTAAAGTTTAGAAAATTGCAGGAGCTGTGCATTCTTGTGACCGTCCAGCTCGGCGGTCCGGCCCCGCCCCCCCTTTGTCCTAACTTTTAAAGGGCCAGACTCTCTGTACGTCATTAGTTGATAAGCCAATAGGAAACTGTAGATGGGTTCAATCTATGGATGGCAATTTAGGTATTTGATCCATAGAGGGCAGTCTTGCCTAACTAATCCTTCTTATCCAGGAAAGAGTTAACTTTTCCTGATGAGGATTTTCACGTCATTTGGCTTATCTAAAATGACTACCATAACTTAGATTTGCTGTCAGTTCAAAGCGTTTGTCTCAGTCTTTGTGGCAACTACTTTGATCGTAATTTGTAAAAATGACAGTTCTAAACTCAATTTTACCCCTTACTTACAATGGAACCTTGTAAAATTTAGAAAGTAAAATTAATTACTTAGTCTTCTCTGTCACTAGTGTCTGTGTTTATATAATGCATTCCTTAGCTCGAGCAAGTGGTTAGTGAAATCCAGGAAATTATGTGTTTTTGTTATCCTGAAGATAGCAAAATGGAGTCCGCTCTGTTCTGAGTGAATCTTGCAATACTTACTTTTAATTTCTTTCTTAGCACAAAATGTCTGCCGATATAAATATCCTGACATGAGGCATGAAGGAGAGGTCGGAGTCAAAGAGAACACCTAGGCAGCGAGCCTGCTTGGTGGAGCTGATGGTAGCACCACTGACTTGGAGGGAGACAGACACAGGAGTAACAACACTTGAGGGAGGAAAGACCAGAATTTCAGTTTTGGTCAAGTTTAGTTTAAGGAAGTGGACAGCCATCCAGTTAGAAATAGCAGAGAGGCAGTCAGATACACTAGTCAAGAGGGACAGGGAGAGATCAGGAGAGGACAGGTAGATTTGCGTGTCACCTGCGTAGAAATGATATTGGAAGCCAAAGGAGCTAATGAGTTTACCAAGGGAGGTAGTATAGATGGAGAACAGTAGGGGACCAAGGACTGAACCTTGGGGGACACCAACAGGGAGGAGTTGGGGAGAAGAAGCAGAGCCAGAGAAAGAAACACTGAAAGAGTGCTGGGAGAGGTAGGAGGAGCACCAGGAGAGAGCAATATCTTGTAGACCGATATTGCGGAGGATCAGAAGAAGCTGTTGATAATCAACAGTGTCAAAAGCCGCAGACAGGTCAAGGAGAATTAGGATAGAGTAGTGAACACGATATTTTGCAGCGAGTAGATCATTGGATACTTTGGTCAGTGCCGTTTCCACAGAGTGCTTAGCGCGGAAACCAGACTTGTCAGAGTATTTATATCGGCAGACATTTTGTGCTATGATAGAAACTAAAAGTGTATATTCTGAGTCACTCTGAACAGACCAGACTCCATTTTGTTATTTCAAGTTAACAAAGAAGACACTAGATTTCTTTCTGTAAGACTGGCCTCTTTGCCAGAGCTAAGGAATGCATAGTATAAACAAGTGATAAGAAGAATATAATCAAATCTAAACCCAGACAATTGTGACAGAGAAGATTAAATAATTTAATATTTAACTGTCTATATACATATAAGGTACCATTGTATGGAAAAGGGTAAACTTAGTTCATGATCTGTCATATCAGAAATTATAGCAGATTTGCAGACACATAGTCTGGACAAAATTTAAGAACCCCTTTGATCTTTGAAGGATACGTAAGTTATAGCCACTATCTAGATAGGCCAAAATGACGTCAAAATAGCCACCAGGAAAAGTTAACTCTTTCCTGGATAGGTATGTTTAGTGGGACAAGACTGCCCTCTACAGACCAAATAACTAATTTGCGATCTGGAAGATAACCACACCTCTAGTGCTTCTATTGGGTTATCAACTGATGACGTACAGAGAGTCTGGCCCTTTAAAAGTTAGGACAAAGGGAAGATAGGGGATACAAAAAAAGAGAGAGGAGGCAGATGCAAGATATGCAAAGGAGAGGAGAGAGGAATTGGAAGTTTGGGGACTCCAACTCGGACAACATCTGAGACTAACACTCTACTCCTAAAACTCTAACACTTAGAATTTACTGACTTTCTAACCAACACCTCCATGCAGAGAGACTACCAATCGGATGAAATATCTACTCAACTGGTAATTATACTGGTTTCATTTAATTAAATTAAATTAATTAAATTATATTAATAGCATTATATATGACTGGATAAAGCACGGTCAGATTTCCATATTAAGAAATCTTAGTTAACTAAGAATATATAGTTATAAACATTCCATTCTGCAGGTGGAATTAAGAATAATTATATATTGATGTGATATTATCACGTGTTAGCATACCGCTGTTTTTATCCAGGTGTATTGATTTGCTCTAAATTAAGATAGATATCTTTTAGACAAATTAAAATCTGCTTATATAATATGTAGATTCTCTTATTGGATGGTTTAAGAAAATGAATTTAAACTGGTTTAAATGTTATTTTATTTAAAAATTACATAAGAAAGATCTTAACTACCTAGGAGATCTAGCCAGCATTGAAAGGGTTATTCTAACTGTCTGCTAAACTTTACGACCTTACGCTGCACTCTGAGGAATTCTGTTCTTCTGTGAAAAGTTTCACTTTCAGCCTGTGTTAAAGATAGTCATAAATAATTCTTGACAGGAAATGCTATTTAGCCATTGTAACGTAATACCCATTTCTTTGTATTGCATATAATTTTATACTGAATATTCATTGATTATTGTCATGCATGTTACATAATATTATTTGTTAATTATTGGTTATCATAAATAAAATCTATTTTTATACATTGTGATATTAATTATATGAAATACTTTCACTTACGATAAACGTTCTTTGGGATCTGAGAATTGAATTAGTGGGCAATTCTCAACTGTTTACTATTATTATCCCATAAATATCCCCACATATTGGAGGCACGGTGCTGAGATCGTTTAAGTTGAAATTGTATTTCATATATAATAATAATATTGGTGTAATTCATGCAATTTAATCTTAATATAGAAAAGAGTTTTGTATTGAGATTAAATCACTGTATAGAAATATGGCTGAATCCAGTAATACATCTGTAACAGATAATACTGAAATAATTGAAGACCTAAGAAAACATGCTCTAGTTCATATTCATAAACATATGAAAAATGATGCAACCTATGAGGTTTGGTTGAAAAGCATAGAATGGGAAGCTAAACACACCATTCTAACTGATGAACACATCATCATATATCTTAAAGAAATTGCTGAACAAAAGAACATAGAAAGGAAAATGGCGTACATAATACACTCTTGGCCTTTCTTTATGACAGCACTTCTTAAGGTGTGTGATGAAAACAAGTCACTGAATGCCAAATTGTACACGTACAGTGACGATTTGGGCATTCAAAATGGGAAATACCAAGATTTACTTGCTGAGCATAAAACTCGTCAGGCTGATCATGAAAAAGAAATGAAAGCTTTGATGGATAAATATGCACAGGAAATAAATCAGCTTAAAATGCAATTGGATGAGAATGAAAAGGAGAGTCAGAAATTAGACAGTGAGGTTGGTAGTCATCATTCTGTGCCAAAAAGTTGCACAAAAATGCAAGAAAAGACTATCTGTAAATCCCCTCCTTATTATGATTTTCCCACACCAAACCAGGTTTTCATAAAACAGTCTGTAAGTAAAGGTGTGAGTAATTCTAAAAAATCACCTGTGGAACAAGATTCCCCATCTCATGACATTACCAAGCCACCTTGGCAATCTTGGGCAGAACAGTTTGAAAAAGCTGTCTTGGCCAAACTTGAGAGGGAGAGTCCAATTCAAGGTGATAGGAATGAAAACAGACATGGTTCTGTACACTGGCAGGATTCTGATGCTGATCAGAATTGTGACAGTGAACAAGAAGCTCAGAGTGATGGGAGTGAAAGTGATTGCACTGTCCACTCTGAAGGCCATGTAACTGATATGCCATCTGCACTGTTGTACGGGTCTAATTCCTCTTCAGCAGACAGATCGCATAGACGTTTACCCAAACACAGAAACAGAGATCGTAAATCAACGACGCCTGTTTATGAAACACCAAAGGTCATCAAATTCCTTAGAGAGACTGTCCCACAATTTTCTAGAGGTTCAGGAAACATATCTGAACATCTGGAAAATTATGATAGAGCAATGAATTCATTGGGCATGTATGATGACATTCATAAGAAATGGTTCATTACATGGACCTTTGATTCAATGTGCCGTGTTTATCTAGAAAGTCTTCAAGCTATACAGTTAATGTCCTGGTCCAAGATGAAATATGAAATAATCATGGAATATGGTAAGTATAAAACCATTGCTTCTGCAAAGAAGGCGCTTTATAACTTAAAGTGCCGTCCAGATCAAAGCCCCAGAGAATTTTTAATAATTCTTAAAAATGCATACTCCGTGGCCCAAAGGAAACCCAGGTATGAAAGCACAGACTTCAAAGATCTGTATTTTCATGCCATGCCAGTAAACATACAAATGAATCTCGCAAGAGATTACGATTGTAAGTTACCATTAGAATGGCTAGTCAGTCAGTGCATGAAATTGTATACTATACACCATGCACATGACGAAAATCAGCCAAAGGTTAAGAAACCTGGTGATAAAATGGTGTCAGAGACTAAAATTCAGTTAGGTTTAGAAACCCAACAGAAAAAGAGGACCTATTCGAGGTTTTGAAAACACCAAAACCTCAGAAACAGGAAAACGCCAGAAGCAATTCTGCAAATTCCTCCAATAACTCTGAAAAGTCCAATGCCAATGGGAATAAACGCCCCTGGGTTAATAAGAACCAAGGCAATTCCCAATGGAGAAGGAATCCTCAGGGAAATAGGAGATATGGAAACAGAAATAACCAATCTGCTTCCAATAACTCCCAACAGTCTCAGCCATCCCAGCCAAATTCTAATGGGCAAAGACAAAACGGCAATGGGGGAAATAATTTGCGTCGTCAGGTTGGTCAATTGACAGACCAGATGGGCAAATTAATGGAGGAAATGACAAAGATTAACCAAGTCTTTGCTCTAAATCCTTTTTTAGGGATAGCTCCAATTGCAGAACTACCTGTGCAACCGCAGCAACAACCACAGGTGCCGCAGCAATAATAGCCACTGTGACTAAACAGGCTAGGTTATCAGTAGATGTAATGCCTAACCCTGTTTCCTTTCCAGGTACTAACAGTCAAACAAACAATAGTTGTATTAGGAAACCTATTGCCTATCCCGTCACTTCACTTTCGGGTGAAGGAGGCGCAACGTGTTCCTCTGTTTTTTCATTTCAGCCAAAGGCTAAAGTAGCCCCAGCAACCACTAGTTTCCAGGATCCAGACCTGAAAGGGTTAACTGATGAGATGCCGACCACTAGTTCTCACTTGATAGTTCAAGATGTTCCTAAAAAGGATGGGCCTGTGGGTAAGACTGAGCATTCCTCAGTACAGGTAGAAACTACTGCTGTGACCGGTAATGTATGGAAAACAAGTAATATGTTGACACATTCTAAATTCTTATGTGAATTAGAAGAACATGAAGGAAGGTACTACATGTCTGTAGAAATACAGGATTCGCTACCCCAGCCTTTTAAAGGGTTAATAGATACTGGTTCACAAGCCACTATCTTATCCAATACCTACTTCCAGCAGGTAATGGACTTAGCAACGGATAAGCCGAAGCTAAGAGATTTCCCCAATGCTCTGTTGAGTGTAGGAGGAAATGCCCTTCATGTTATTGGCAATACATGGTTAAAGTTTAAAATAGGTAACAAAACCTTTAGACACCCGGTGATAGTGGTAGATCTCCCCTATGACCGACTGATTCTGGGTATAGACATACTCAGAAGACTTAACACTATTATTGACTGTGTGAATGGAATTGTATGGTCACAAGCTAAGGTTCCCATAACCTATGAGAAATCACATGTTCAATCTGATCGTAACTGCCATGTGATAGAAGAAAGACCTGACTCGATAGAGGTACATTTTAGAAATAGTCAGTCGCCTGACGTGACTATCCTGCAGGTGAATGATGCAATCGCACCTGTAGATGAGCATTCCGTAAGAATTGCTCCAGAGAGGATCCAGAATGTCTCTCTGGAAGGTGATGTTTTAACCATTTCTCTCCACAGGGACTATGTTGAATCTGTAGATCTGGCAGGTCATGCTCAATTCCTTGCCAGAATTGAAAGGGTTAATAACAACTTATTCTTTCCTATTCAAATAAATGACTTAGGAAGAAGTAGGAATGCAAAGCTGGACTTACAGAGTGAGAACAGCTATATTAGCAGAAGTCTGTTAAAGCAGATAGCTAATCCTAAAATGATCAGGTACGCTTCCCCACATGACAGGTGGATCCAGAATCTGGATGGCGAATCAGAGAGTCACAATGTGATAGCAAAATGTTTACTATCTATTTCCATCGGAAATAAGACAGTCAAACATTTATTCCTAGTGATAGACGAACCTCGCTATCAGGTTTACGTTGGCAATGATGTCATACATCGCTTTGCCATACACCTTGACCTGATTAATTCCAACTTGTGGACAAGGTTAAAAGGTAATCCTTGTGGATACCTACACGAGGAAAACGCCCTGAAATCAGGACAAATACTCCCATATGCGGTAAGTATCCAAGTTCCTGATGACATAACCATTCCACAGGGGACAAGTAACTTTCTTTTACCCCTACAGGTCAAGGAGGGTCAGAGATTAGAAAACTCTGATGCCCTAATCTGTTTATCCAACAGGATACAACAATTAGGGATGGTGGTAACACATACACCAATGGTAAGTATTGGTAAGAATCCCACCTATATAATGGTCAACAATGTTACACCCAATAGTGTTTCTTTACCAAAAGGAACATCATTAGGTCTAGCATTGGATGCTGAGTACTATACATTTGGTTTCCAAAACCAAATTATAGGCCTCATCCCTGAAGAATACTTAACTGAGGACGAAATTGTCGATCAAATATTCCATTCCTCCCCAGAAGGATTATTCACTATCCTATCTGTGTATCCCTTCAATGTTGAAGAAGGCTCGTGTAAAATCGAAGAAGCATCAATCACCTTCGATCATCCGCTCAATGAGCAGGAATCACAAGAGTATCACGACCAAAGAGAAAAGGTAAGTCAACACCGAACTGACCTAACTTCTAGGCTTGAAGAAGCTTATGAGATAGGCCAGCCTGAAATCTTTCCAGGATTTCAGGAAAGGCTAGAAGAGCAAATATCTTTAGCTGACGGTTGCTCCAACGATGCTGAGCGACAACAGCTAAAGGAAATCCTTTTGGAATTCCAAGATATTTTTGCCAAAGATTCCTACGACTGTGGGTTAACTAACCTCCACGTAGCCAGAATACAAACTGATCCAAATTTACCACCTGTATTTATCAAACAATATAGACTCCCATTAGCGTCATATGATGGTCTACAAGACATCATTCAGAATTTAAAGGAAAGGGGCATTATACGTCCAGTGCACAGTTCGTATAATAATCCGATCTTGGGGATTCTGAAACCTAATGGACAATGGCGTTTATGCGCTGACTTACGACAGCTAAATAAACGCGTCTATATGTCTGGTTGGCCAACGCCATACATAGACCAATGTTTGGTACAAATGCAGGGATCCAAAATATTCACTGCCATTGACTGTGCGCAGGGATATTGGACTGTACCAGTCCATAATGAAGACCAATACAAATTGGCCTTCACATTTGGAAAGCAGCAGTATACCTGGACCCGTATGCCTTTCGGTTATATAAACTCTGGTCATGAATTCGCTGTGTTCATGCATAAAGCTATGCCTGACGCACTCGAGAGAGGAACGTTATCATATGTCGACGATGTCTTGCTGAAAAGCACTTCCTTTGATAAGCATATCTTAGAGATTAGACATGTTCTCACTCAGTTAAGAGAGGCAGGGATTAAACTGTCTTTACAAAAGGCGCAATGGTGTCGCACCCATGTCAATTTCCTCGGACATGAGGTAACTTCTGAAGGATTAAATCCCCAGAGGAAGAAGGTTGAAGCCGTACTAAAGGCTAAAACACCTTCAAACATCAGGGAATTAAGATCGTTCCTTGGTATGACTAACTACTCCCGTAAGTTTATAGATAACTATGCAGAAATAACTAAACCACTCTTACACCTGCTTAAAAAGGAAACTACCTGGAACTGGGGGGAGCCTCAGGACCAAGCGGTAAGTGAACTGAGAGGAAGCTCACTCAGGCACCCTGTTTAGCATACCCAGAGGGGGGTAAACCCTTCTATCTGGAGACAGGATATACAGATTTAAGCATAAGTGCTGTTCTGTATCAGAAGCAGGACAGTTTAAACAAGGTTATTGCATATGCTAGCAAGACTTTGTCACCTGTTGAAGTTAAATTCAACACGTGTGAGAAGGCGTTATTGTCGACTGTCTGGGCACTACAAAATTTTCGTAGCTATATCCAAGGTGAGAAAATAATTGTAGAAACAGCTCACCAACCTCTACAGTATCTGCAGAGTGAAAGAATTAGAGACGGTAATCTCTCTAACAGTCGGATTACTGCATGGACTCTATCCTTACAGGGATGGCCGTTAGAAGTCCGTTATAAACATAATAAGAGAAGCCCAGTTGCCCAAGGTTTAGCAGAATTACATGACTGTACTGCTCCATCTCTGGATGATAATGACACCGGAGATGACTTCCTAGAAGAGCAATTGCTATCTCCTTATAAAGTTTATGACGAGGAATACTGTCGACCACTACCGTGGGTATACATTGATGGTTGTTCATATCACCACGTCGCTGGTGCTGAACGGAAGTTAGTTGCAGGTATCGGAATCGCCTGGACAGGTGATTATCCTAATGTATCTATAGGATACAATATTGGTCCCAAAAGCAGTCAGATAGCCGAACTCTGTGCAGTATATAAGACCATTCAAATGGCAATAGAATATGGTATCAAAGAATTTGTTATTATAACTGATTCCAACTATGTTCGCAACAGTTTCGTCGAATATCTGCCTAGCTGGAAACGTAACCAAATGCTGAAAAGCAATAACAAACCTGTTAAACATGGGAAATTGTTTTGTAAAATCGATGAACTGGTTAAGGAAAATGGTTTATCCATATATTGGAAGAAAACCAAAGGCCATTCTAAAATAGAAGGTATTGACAAGGATGGTAATGACTTAGCCGATTCACTGGCAAAACAAGCTGCCATCAATGGTGAAACCCTAAACATTGATGATCTTATGGGTTCAATTCATGTTGAAGCCATAACTAGACGACAGGCTAGAAATAATGCCGACTTAAATGTCGTGCAATGGAGTCAAGAAGCTCCTAGTGAGGACCTGATTACTAGTCAAAAGAGTGATCCCGTCATAGGCATTCTCTATAAACATATAGAAGACCCTACTGCCAATCCCATCACAGATGTGGATTGCAAAGATAATGAAGATTTACGAATCTTGATGAGATATAAAGTCCAATTTAGTATCATGGATGGGTTACTGATCAGAACTTCTAAACATGGTATACAACAATGGGTAGTCCCAACTGTATACAGAGGGTTAATGCTCCAACACGCACATGATGCACCTACATCTGGGCATCGTGGTGATAAGATCACATATGAGATATTGCGTGATTATGCATATTGGCCACACATGTTAAGGGATGTTAAGACATACTGTCAGGGATGCTTGATTTGTCCGCAATATCAACCCCATGGTCCAACCCATCGTGCACCACTTCAGAAGAGGGGGGTGTCATTACCCTGGTCTGATATTCAAATTGACTTTATAGGTCCTGTAACAAGATCTTCAAGAGGTAACAAATACATGTTAACCGTTACATGTATGTACACAAAGTGGATAGAATGTTTGCCTTGTAAAGAGAACACGAGTACCGTGTGCGCCACTTTGTTGATTAACCATGTCTTTTCCAGGTTCGGTCTGCCTCAAAGAATTGAGTCAGACAGAGGTAGTCATTTTACCAGCGAAGTAATGGCTAAGATGTGGAACATTCTAGGTGTTAAACGAAAGCTACATATTGCATACCGCGCTGCGTCTAGCGGGGGGGTAGAGCGATATAACCAGTCTATCGTTAATATTCTAAAGAAGTATGTTAAGGAGTCTGGTAAAGACTGGGACATTAAATTGCCCCTAGTTTTAATGGCGATTAGAGCTACACCTAGCACTGCTACCAAATTGTCACCTTTTGAATTGATGACAGGAAGAAAGATGGTTTTACCACAGCATTTACTATATCGTACTTCAGATCATAACTTGATCAATGCTGCCACTACGCATCAGTATATCGAAGATTTGCGCAAGCATTTACAGCATGCGTTTGCTTTTGCCCAAAAGAATCTAGAAAAAGCAGCGACAGGGGTTAAGACCTATTACGATCTAAAAACCACGAAAAAGGAATATGAGATAACAGATCAAGTCTATCTGTATAACTTTGCGCGAAATCAAGTCAAGGAAAATAAATTTTTACCTTCTTGGAAAGGGCCATATGTCATCATTGACAAAATTTCCCCTGTAGCGTATAAGATAAAAATTCCTAAGGATGGTGATTTTATTGAAAAGTGGGTTCACATTAACCAGTTGCGTGCTTGTCATCCTAAATCTCAATTAAGGATTATAGGTGTGGATTCAGACGCAGAAGGTGAACGACTAACCAGGATGAATGCTTGATTCACGTGGTATAGTATGATGTGAAATGTTGTGATGTGCCATGATCTCATGTACGTTCATGTCATTAACCATTTCCTTGCCATCCAATAACTACATTTTATAAGCAGGTTACTAGCTTGTTTAACTGCTATAGGCAAATTGCTGGGATGAAGTGATGTAGTGAGGGATGAAGTTATAAAAATAGAATTAGACAGAATACATATGTTGATGAATCGTAATAATGTGTTGTCCTAGGCCAAGTGATGTCACACTGTTATAAGTTTGTATGCTTAACAAACCTTGAATCATTAGTAGATAAGTCTGAAACGAGTTCCTGATCCGTGACTGTCGAAGGATGTCCAAGAAGGATGTGGCGTGTTTCTGGATCGTACTGCTCCTGTGCCAAGAGCTACGGACCGACCCGATCGCAGAGATGGGACCATCCTCCGGCATCCTGATTCAAGAGACACCAGGGTTCATCTTGACCGAGAAGAGGATCCTGACCCGACGTGTGTTCGTCAGCTTGGACCCCAAGAGTTCCATCGAGAAGGCATACAACATTTCATCGATGCAGCTTCCTGAGTTACAGACTTGGTACCAGATGCACCTACAAAGAGCACAGGACCGTGTGCGAAATATCTTGGAGCAAGCCCGGAAACCATTTGTATCCAGTTCTATTCCGATGAGCACCCGACCCAAAAGGTTCCTCACCGCTATAATTGTTGCATTAGTTTGTGCCACTGTCGGTGCAGTTGTCGCAACTGGAATGTCTGCAGCCAACTCTATTACTGTCCAAAAGCTGGATATGGAAATCTATGCGCTAAAGCAACACATTAACGATATTCATCAGGTGATACAACAGCAAAGAACACTTCTCCAAGACGTGTTAACTATTGTGGAAGACACAGTTGTTACAACAAATTTGCATTCAGAGTTAATTGCCAAATCCACTGAGTTGCACCAAAGTCATGACTTATTCAAGCGTGAACTTTTATTTCTGCATGACCCAATATTGTTCCATACACTTGCTTTTCTTGACGAAGTGCAAACTGGAATGATCGAATTGGCAGGGGGACGCATACCTCTGTATTTTGTATCCAAGGATATTGTTCATGCGATGCTTGCCAATGTGGATGGAGAGACAATTGAGCCTATGCAATTAAATCTGGCCTTTGAGATGGGGAGCGCTATACCTCTCTTAATTGATCCGGAACGTATGGAGATTTGCTTTTTATTGACCATACCATATGTAACTCCCAAAAACATTTTTCAAATGAAAATAATGTACTATGTAATAATGATATTATGGTTGATTGTACTAAGTGTAAAGTTCAAAACTTTTACAGGTACAAATATATACAAAAATGTTCATTCCACGCACGGGCCTATGTTAGAAATGATGTGATTGCACAATATGTCTAGTAACTTCTATAGTGCTTATTCATAAGCTAAATTAATTTTGGCTATGAAATGCACTAAAGGGGGGTTATGTCAGAGTATTTATATCGGCAGACATTTTGTGCTATGATAGAAACTAAAAGTGTATATTCTGAGTCACTCTGAACAGACCAGACTCCATTTTGTTATTTCAAGTTAACAAAGAAGACACTAGATTTCTTTCTGTAAGACTGGCCTCTTTGCCAGAGCTAAGGAATGTATAGCATAGTATAAACAAGTGATAAGAAGAATATAATCAAATCTAAACCCAGACAATTGTGACAGAGAAGATTAAATAATTTAATATTTAACTGTCTATACATATAAGGTACCATTGTATGGAAAAGGGTAAACTTAGTTCATGATCTGTCATATCAGAAATTATAGCAGATTTGCAGACACATAGTCTGGACAAAATTTAAGAACCCCTTTGATCTTTGAAGGATACGTAAGTTATAGCCACTATCTAGATAGGCCAAAATGACGTCAAAATAGCCACCAGGAAAAGTTAACTCTTTCCTGGATAGGTATGTTTAGTGGGACAAGACTGCCCTCTACAGACCAAATAACTAATTTGCGATCTGGAAGATAACCACACCTCTAGTGCTTCTATTGGGTTATCAACTGATGACGTACAGAGAGTCTGGCCCTTTAAAAGTTAGGACAAAGGGAAGATAGAGGGGACAAAGACACGAGAGGAGGCAGATGCAAGATATGCAAAGGAGAGGAGAGAGGAATTGGAAGTTTGGGGATTCCAACTCGGACAACATCTGAGACTAACACTCTACTCCTAAAACTCTAACACTTAGAATTTACTGACTTTCTAACCAACACCTCCATGCAGAGAGACTACCAATCGGATGAAATATCTACTCAACTGGTAATTATACTGGTTTCATTTAATTAAATTAAATTAATTAAATTATATTAATAGCATTATATATGACTGGATAAAGCACGGTCAGATTTCCATATTAAGAAATCTTAGTTAACTAAGAATATATAGTTATAAACATTCCATTCTGCAGGTGGAATTAAGAATAATTATATATTGATGTGATATTATCACGTGTTAGCATACCGCTGTTTTTATCCAGGTGTATTGATTTGCTCTAAATTAAGATAGATATCTTTTAGACAAATTAAAATCTGCTTATATAATATGTAGATTCTCTTATTGGATGGTTTAAGAAAATGAATTTAAACTGGTTTAAATGTTATTTTATTTAAAAATTACATAAGAATAGATCTTAACTACCTAGGAGATCTAGCCAGCATTGAAAGGGTTATTCTAACTGTCTGCTAAACTTTACGACCTTACGCTGCACTCTGAGGAATTCTGTTCTTCTGTGAAAAGTTTCACTTTCAGCCTGTGTTAAAGATAGTCATAAATAATTCTTGACAGGAAATGCTATTTAGCCATTGTAACGTAATAACCATTTCTTTGTATTGCATATAATTTTATACTGAATATTCATTGATTATTGTCATGCATGTTACATAATATTATTTGTTAATTATTGGTTATCATAAATAAAAATCTATTTTTATACATTGTGATATTAATTATATGAAATACTTTCACGTACGATAAACGTTCTTTGGGATCTGAGAATTGAATTAGTGGGCAATTCTCAACTGTTTACTATTATTATCCCATAAATATCCCCACAGACTAAAGCGGGTCTAGCAGAGAGTTGGACTTGAGGAAGTCTGTCAATCTCGCATACACAATTCGTTCAAGGATCTTGGATGCAAATGGCAGTAACGAGTTAGGCCGATAGTTGGATGGGGAGTTAGGGTCAAGATTGGGCTTCTTTAGAATTGGGGTTACAGCTGCATGTTTGAAGGATGATGGAAATATACCAGAGGAGAGAGAGAGATTGAGAATTTTAGTGAGAGGTGGAGAAACAGAAGAAGACAGAGTACGGATGAGATGCGAGGGAATTGGATCTAGGGAGCAGGTGGTGGGGTGGGAGGACTGGAGCAGAGCAGAAACCTCTTCCAATGTAGCGGGTGCGAATGAACATAGAACAGCAGAGGGAGTGAAGTTAGGGGAAGTATTGTAAGGGGAAGAAGAAAGATGAAAGATCTCTTCTCTGATTGTAGAGATCTTGTCAGTGAAGTGAGTTGCAAAGTCTGAGGCGGTCAAGTTAGTGGGTGGAGGAGGAACAGCAGGGAGAAGAAGAGAGTTAAATGTGTGAAATAGTCATTTGGGTTCGCGGGAGAGTGTGGTTATGAGGGTATTGAAGTAATTAACTTTTGCAGAGGAAAGAGCCAATTATGTAGATATGCCCTTTAAATACTATTAAAGTGTATATTTAAATTTTTTGTTTCTTACCAATTATAGTGGGTTATACATGTTATATGTGGGTAAATATAACATTTTTTTTGAGAATCGTTACCCATAGTCTTTTGACTTGGGACCCCCTTTTTTCAAAGATTTGTTAGTTATTCTTTTTTCAATTTTGTCTTTTCTGGGTTAAGCCCATATTACCCATTGGGTCCACTCTAGACTCTGGGGTCAGGTTTTTCCTGCCCTTCTAGTTGTGTAATTAATTCACACTCTATACCCCCTATATAGACACACTACTGCCGCTGCACTAGCACACTACACACACTACACACACTCTATACTCTCTATATACATACTACAGCCCCTGCACTAACACACAAACACACAACACACACTCTATACCCCTATATGCACAATACACCTCCTGCACTTACACACAAACACACTACATACCCTTTACATAAACACTACACCCTCAGCACTCAAACACACACACACACAGCACATTCTAAATATACACTACACCCCCTGAATTCACACATTTTGTACCCCTATAAACACACACATTACACCTATGCTCTCACACACACTGCACACATTTTATATCCCACATGCATTCACACACACTATTCTATATCTATAATTATACATACACATACCCGTATACACACACACACAACACCACCTACGCACACACTATTATTATTAGTAGGTTGCTCTGATACATTTCCAGGAGCAGGTCAGATGGAGCTGTCTGCACACATGCTTCATTTCTTACTGGACCACCAGAGAACAGGATTCTCCCCATTCTGGGCCAAGGGTAAGCCTCAGGGAGGGGGAAGAAACATCATGAATTTATTTGTTTAATTAAAAAAAAATTTTTATTTTTTTTTACCCTTCATCTCAGTCCTTTATTAACCCACAATTACTATTATTATTTATAAAGTGCCAACAAATTCCATAGCGCTGTACAATGGGTCGACTAACAGACACATATGTGTAACCAGACAAGTTGGACACACAGGAACAGAGGGATTGAGGTTCCTGCTCAATGAGTTTACATGCTAGAAGGAGTGAGGTATTGTGACACAAAAGGTAAGGGTAGGATAGAAAAGTAGGTTGCTAGACCACTAGCCCCCACTACTGCCCCTGATCTCTCACTATATGTCCTAACCCCTCCTAATGCCCCTGATCCCTCACTAACCCCCCACTACTGCCCCTGATCCCTCACTATATGTTCTAACCACCCACTACAGGTCCTAACCCCCCCCCCACTACTGCCCCTGAATCCCCCTTATAGGCCGTGACCCCCCCATTTCAGCACCTATCCCCCACTACTGCTCCTATCACCCCACCACATCCCTATCCTCTCACTACAGCTCCAATTCAATCACTACAGACCTAAACCATGACTGCTGCCTTTAAACCCTCACTACAGCACCTAACACCCCAGCTATTTTAGGCTGTGGGGGAGATAACTTGAATCCCCATTCCCATCTTATACTAAATTCCAGGCCCGGACTGGCCATCGGGCACACCGGGCAAATGCCCGGTGGGCCGCGATGTCCATGGGCCGAGGCCGGCAAGGGAGGTCCCAGGATCTCCCCTGCCGGTCTATGCAGGGCCGGCACTCTCCTAGCGCTGGCCCCGCTGTTTGCCACGACGGGCCGGTGGGGAGATCAAAGCTCTCCCTCACCGGCCCAAATGCGGCCGCCGGCGGGGAGAGAGGGAGGGAGACAGCCGCCAGGAGAGGAGGACCCGGCGGAGCTCTAATTTGAAGCTCCGCCGGGTTCCTCTCGCGAGATCCGGCACGTTGCCATGGGCTAGAGTTCACCCACCCACGAGGACCACCAGGGAACACTGCCTCCCAGTCCCAGGTGCCAGCGTGCCTGTTTTTTGTTTTTATTTACCCCCCTACACACACAATCCATTCTAACATTTATACAGCACTCTCACACCCATATATACCCACTCTCTCACACAGCACTCTCACACACATCACACACAGCACTCTCACACACATCACACACAGCACTCTCACACACAGCACTCTCACACACAGCACACACAAAACTCTTACACACAGCACTCTCACACCCATCACACACAGCACTCTCTCACACAGCACTCTCGCACTCTCACACACAGCACTCTCTCACACAGCACTCTCACACCCATCACACACAGCACTCTCTCACACAGCACTCTCACACCCATCACACACAGCACTCATCACACACAGCACTCTCTCACACATTACACACAGCACTCTCTCACACAGCACTCTCTCACCCATCACACACAGCACTCTCTTTCACAGCACTCTCTCACAGCACTCTCTCACACAGCACTCTCACACCCATCACACACAGCACTCTCTCACACCCATCACACACAGCACTCTCTCACACACAGCACTTTCTCACACACAGCACTCTCACACACACAGCACTCTCACAACCATCACACACAGCACTCTCACACACAGCACTCCCTCACACCCATCACACACAGCACTCTCTCACACCCATCACACACAGCACTCTCACACACACGGCATTCTCACATACACACCGCACCCCTCACACACACATACTGCACCCCTCACACACACACAGAACCCCCCCAACACCCTGCACCACACACATACACAATACTTCCAAATATATATATATATATATATATACACACACACACACACACACACACACACTCATACACACTCTGGATCCCCTATACACACACTAGATTCCTTGTAAGCAAACACATACTACACCCCTAAATACACACTACATCACCTATATACACACACACACACACACTATAGCCTGTATGCACACACTTGCTATATCCCCAATACACACATTCTCTACAGCCCATAGCCACATATTCATCACATTACACCACTTTACACCACAAACACAACATGACTAAAACCAACCTTATTACACAATACCACACCACAATCAGCTCACTCTACACACACGCAATACCACAAGCAGGCTCCAAACACATGCACAATACTCTTTCCTGGCCCTTTTGTCTCCTGGTATCCATATATAGAGACACCAGAGACAAGTTGCAAGGAAACACAGTTCAAGCATGTTATTAAATTTGGTTGCACTGTGCAGAACAAATACAGAGCTTTTTTCTCATGCTAGAGCTCTTCAGCAGAGCTCTGCGCATGGTCTGCCCTGGAAGAGCATTGAACCAACATGCTCACTTTGAGAGGAGGCGTGTTTGTCATTGGTGATGACAAAACACACCTCCTCTGCCCCACCCCCTTCTTAGTGGGCCGCTGTGTTAAAAAAATGCCCGGGCTGAATTTTTCTCCCAGTCCGGCCCTGCTAAATTCCTAAATGTATTGGGAATATACTATACTAATTCCCACATCACACATTCCCACACACAACACTCACAGTCAGGGCTGCCGCCAGAAATTTTGGGGCCCCTGACGCTGCCCAAGGTCTGTGCCCCCTGGGGGCCTGCCCCAAGTCCGCCCACGTGACCTGCCCCCAGATCAACGCACAGGGCCCATCCTGAGTTTACCATAAGTATGAAGTGTGTGTGTACTGAATTTGGTGTGTATATAGTGGCTGTAGAATGTGTATAGTGGATGCAAAGTGCATGAGTAAAGTGGATGCGGTGTTTATAGTGGATGCAGATAGTATGTTTGTGTGGTGGATGGTGTGTGTAGTGGATGATGTGGGTGTTTATATGGTGGATGCATTTTGTGTGTTTATATGGCGGATGCTGTGTATCTGTGTCGTGGATGATGTGGGTGTTTATGTGGTGGATGCATTTTGTGTGTTTATATGGCGGATGCTATGTGTGTGTAGTGGTTGATGTGTGTGTGTCGTGGATGGTGTGTGTTTATGTGGTGGATGCAGTTTGTGTGTTTGTGTAGTGGATGCATTTTGCCTGTTTGATGTGTGGCAGATGCAGTTTGTGTGTTTATATGGCGGATGCTGTGTGTGTGTATGTGTGTCGTAGATGATGTGTGTGTGTGCAGTGGATGCTGTGTGTGTGCAGTGGATGATATGTGTGTGTGCAGTGGATGATATGTATGTGCAGTGGATGATATGTGTGTGTAGTGGATGATATGTGTGTGTGTAGTGGGTGCTGTGTGTTTATGTGGTGGATGGTGTGTGTGTATGTGTGTAGTGGATGGTGTGTGTAGTGGATGGTGTGTGTGTAGTGGATGCAGTTTGAGTGTTTGTGTAGTGGATGCTTTTTGTCTGTTTGATGGTGTGCGTGCTGTTTTTTGTTTTTTTTTGCTGTTAAATTTTTTTTTTAAATATATTCCCCCCTCCCTGTCTCTTACCTTAACTCTTTACAGCCGCGGCTCACGAGGGTGCCGGAAAGGGAGGTCAGTATATCCTGGGCCCTGCTTGGAAGTCAGCAGGGGCATATATATATATAGCGGTATTCGCTATATATATATATATGCACATTGAAGGGCGGGGGGCCCAGACACGCAGAGGATTACTTGTGCAGTCCAGGCCCCCCAGGACCGCCGGGCCCATGACAACAATCATAGTTGTCACTCCCTGTGGCAGCCCTGCTCACAGTGGCTGAAACGTATCACTCATAGCTACTCACACTACTACACATACCACTCACAACTACACATGTAGCCACACACATAAATCACAGCTATACATACATAACACACAGCCAGCCAGCTTTATACATTACGCACAGAAAGCCGCAACAAACAACTCACACATACTTACAACACTAACAGCCAACCTACATCCACACAAGACACACACCCACACCACACATCCACTCTACATTTTAATGAATATTCACATTACATAACATAGGGGATTATTTTCCCGGTGCACGGCCTAATGAAATGGGTTGCACACTGCGGCTTTAATGAAGTCTGGGCAAATGAGCTGCCCAGGAAGACCCAGCAAAGAGCCTTAACACTGGCTAATCGGCCAGACTGCAGTAGATGCAGGCACTAAGTATGTATGGATAATGGCAACAATGCATGGCACCAACGGCCGCAGCTCAGCCATTACTTACAGACTCCATCTGCTGGCTGCCGGTGCCCAGTGTACACTGAAGACTGCTACATCCATTTAAATAGGCTAGGTAGCGCACCGCAAGGGTGCAGCGTTTGTATGCCCCCTGCCCCTTGTGCATCAGCAGAGAGCTACAGGTGCCTCTAAAGTTAGTAAAGAATGTGATCTCAACAGCAAACTACGGGACTCGAGGAATGATTATTTCAATACAAATGAAATAATTGAGTGTGTGAATGTGGCTATATGTGTACATGAATGTGTGTATATGAATGTGAAGTATCTTTGGATTAATGTAAATGTTGTAAAAAGGGATGAGGCATATGTGATGACATGGGCAGATCATATGGGTAGGACATTGTGATGTCACAACTTTGAGGGAGGGGTGGCAAATTATAATTTTTTTGCCTAGTGCAGCAAAAATACTTACACCGTCCCTGGTTGAGTTGCCTGATTATGACTGTGTGTAAGATTGGCGCCGTCTAATGATGGGGTGGCTTAAAGTGATTGTGGTTGAATTTTTGGAGCGTGTTTGTGTGTGGAGGTTAATTGTGTAATAGTAACTGTAAAAATATGAAGTAGTTAACTTTTCTTGTTCATATGTATTTTATGCTCAGATAAGGTTTATAATCATTAGTGCTGACTGTAAGGATATGAAATAGTTAAACTCTTTTTGCTTTATATGCTTTAAAATAATGTTTGAAATAATTATGCTGACTTTGGCAGATGTATTTTGTACCTTGCTCGACCTCAGGATGTTCCTGTCCCGTCTTTATTCAAATGCTTATCTTTTAATGTCAGACAAGTATGTACTATTAACTATAAGGAAGCGATAAATCTCGCTGCTTGCGTGACAAACTGTGTATAAATGCTAGCCCTGAAAATACACTCATTTGAGAATCTTGTTAAAGCACATTTGTGGTGTCCATGTCTTTATTGCTAACAATGATTCTCCATCAATATTAATTATGGTGACCGGAGAATTGAGAATCGAGGGGAGTTGAGTCCAGAACAGCATTAACCCTTTCAGTAACATAAAAAAAAAAAAAAAATTAATACTATGCCATTTAACAGTTCTGCAGGTAGGGGGATATAATACATGGTGGTCCACTGGGGGTATGATCCCTGGTGGTCTTGTTGGGGAGCGTGTCTTCTGCACCTCCAGCTAATATAAACCCAATTAAAGGCTTTTATGGTCAGGGCTCATTGAATGAATCACAAAGTTGCCATGGTAACCCACTGCCAACACTCTTTCTTATTCTCTGAGCACCAGGACCAAGCGGGAATACTTAAAGAGCTCCCTGCTATTATTTCATTGTTATTCAGCAATTTGGGAAAATACTAAATAATGGAACTTTGAATTGTGGAACTTTTTTTCAACAGTAATCTGTAACTTAAATATGGTATAAAATACATTTTCATTTACTCCGCTCCTAAATGACTTCTGTGTTGTACAGGTTAATTTCATTTATAATTGCTTAAATCCTTCCCATTTGTTTTGAAAATTATTCCCCCCAATTTTTTTTTGAACATGTCTTTGCATACACACTCTGTCGTCTTGTGAGTGTAATGCAAATGTGAGATGTACTCATCAGGGGGTGCAAGAGATGACAGTTTGTTGCCACAAAAATAATAAAAATCCACAGAGATAAAGGCATTGTAACCATAGGAACTGTATGAGATGGAGGCAGCGTGTCCGTCAGACCTCAGTTATGTGTGAACATGTAACTATCACCAACCACCAACGAGAGATTGGAAACCATAGAAACAAGGAAACATACAGGGCATGTACCGTTATTATGGAAACAGCAATATAGCAAGTTAAAGCACCGGCATAAATTGAGGGGTTTTATTGTCCTGAGATCACCAGAGAATGTTGGTACCATTTTTTCTATTCAGGGCAATTTTAAAAGGGAATAATAATACAAAAGGTTCATAGTACAATACTGAAAAAAACCTAATAATAACTGAGTCTGCAGTATATTTCAACTGCAATAAATTAGTGTCGCAGTTCAAGACTTGAATAAAAAAAAAAAAATATATATATATATATATATATATATATATTTGCAGAATGTTTGGCTCTTTGTAAATAAAATCACAAATGGAATAGTTATATCCTTTGAGCCTGTATTGGATAAAATATAGGTATGCAGTACCGGTGATGGGCCTAGTTATTAGGCCTCAAAAATCTCTTGTTGAATTGATCCCTGTAGCGACAATAAGGCCAGGACGAAAACGTTATGACCACAGAACAGTTTATGGTGACTTCAAACACACATACTAGGAAAGGGTAATTTCTGTCATCAGGTTATTGCAGTCAACAATTTGATGAGCAGTTCACTGATGTGAAATTTACTGTTATAAGATTCTATCTTATTGCTGTGAAATGATCATAGCACATAGATTACAGACGACTTGTAGTATTTTTGTTTCTTGTTGTTTTCCTTATACCTATGAATATGACTAGATTTGTCCCTGTCATGCACAGGAACAATCTGCAAACAGTATAAAAAGCTGAAGAAGCTGTAGCAGTTCTGTGGGAGTGCCATGCACTCCCAAACCTATTTGTAGTAGCCCCCATGGAGCCAGGGAGGAAAGGGGGGAATATGAAAGCTACATTTAAAAGCTAAAACCAAAACGGTTTTAGCATAATAAAGTGTTTTTCGTTTACAGATCATGCTCGTACAGTCTTACTGCTCAATGTTATGCCGTTCACATCACTTTTTATGCATACCTCACCAGTTTGTGATTTACACAGCTTCCCTACAAACGTTCAGAAAAAGATGTCTGCTTTTTAAACTTTTCTTTTTGCACACTGTGTTTAATGTATCTTCTGTTCTGTTAGAGCTCACAGCAGCCTCTTGTTAAACAGAGCAAGAGATAAGAGATTCTAAAGTAAACACACTGTTATGTTAAGACTGGTTTGAAAATGAAACCTATTATATACATACATAATTATGGAGACTGTTTGAGTCACAGCCAGGGAAGGTGTAGCTAGGATTGTATTTAACTCCTAAATGGCATAGATTTGAGTACCTTAGTAAAACTGCAGGGGCACCATCTACACGTCAAACCTGCTTAGTTTAGCCAACATTTTGGTGCTTAAAGTATCATTTTCAGTAGAGCTTTAGTGTCTTTGTGTATTTGTTCCTCACCACAGCTGCCGCTTTGCCCTTCTGAGAGCATCAAGAAAATGATCTCAGCCTATCCAACATTTTGCCATAACTAAGCATTGGAGGCTATTGCGTATGAGCAGCAACTGCCGCACTATGATAATCGATATTTCCTCGTAGAGATGCATGATACCAATGTTTCTCTGTTGGGAGTAATGAGCATTACATTTAAATTGCTGAGATGTCATGGACACTCTCTTTACAACATAACTATTACATTGGTTCTGGTGATTATAGTGTCCCTTTAAGTACAATAATTTCAGCCTAGTAAGCAGGATCCCAAAGGAGTACACCTTCCCATAGCATAGATTGACAGACTACATACAAAATCTAAGTCAGTGACATAATGATGGGGCGATGTAGTACAATCACATATCTAAACATCATTGACCTCAAAAGATAAAGACATACAGTAAATGCATGACTTTTTGACCTGTTCTGAATCTTGGTTGACTGGAAGGATTACTTGGAAAATGAATGTACAAAAACATAAAATACGTAATTATAACGGGTATCATTGTTTGCCACATGAATTTATGGAATGTTTGATACCAGGTGTTTATATGTGCAAAGAATTTACATAATCTTTGTTAGTATTGAAACAAATCTTATTATAACAAGCTTTAATTATTGTAATGAAATGTCTCTTATGACATTGTAATTAAAAACAAGTAGTACTTAATATCAATGTAAATACACTGGAATATAGTCATCAGTTGAATTCCAAGGGATTGTTCCAAATTTGCACAATTATTGATATACTGAATATTTTGCTGCTTGGTCCTGGCAGTTATGTTGACTAGGGTGAAGTCTGTCCAGTTTTGGTTTCAAAATGTTCTTGTATCTCTTCGTACTACAGGTGTCTGGACCTTTCCACCAGGCTTGGTCCTTGGGACTTTCTGTTTCTTAAGCAAGATCATTCACATATTTATGAATATAGTCAGTGCAGGTGCTGACCTATTTCCCCAGTCTCATCTTCTACAGGGCAGGTAACCCACAATCCTGGTCCCATTGCTGTACTACCTGTTCTGGCACTTACACCACACCTAAATTTACACAGACAACCCATGGTGTTTGAGTACTATTGTAGCGGCGCCATGCCCCTACCTATAACCATATCTGCTCTGTACCACTTACTACTACAGGGGATGGGGGTTACCCATGTCTCACTGGGAGAATGTCCTGCAGCTGTCTTTCACTGAACAGGACTGGTCTAAAATGTTGGTCCTGTCACATCAAAGCTTTAATGTGCACATGTTTCCTGGAGATAAATAGAAAATATGTGAAAAATAAAAATAAAAGTAAGAATAAGAGATAATGAGAGATAGTAAATGAGCCTGTCTCAATGGCAGTATTACAGGAATAGAATTTAGACATAGATGAGATTAAAAAAAATGTTCTGCATAGTGTGGTAAATAGATGACTGGAAGCCTGCATCTAGGAAACACTTACCTGTATTGTATCCAGCAAAGCAACATCTAAGCTGCTGATCTGGGACTCCGTGAGCAATACAAGGTCTGCACCTAATATGCAATTTGTATATCAGCTTATAGACACATGTTAATGAAGTCTGATTATTATTATTTTATTTGAAAAAATTTTTTTATCTGAGCTTTTATATACTGATTTTAGCTGAGAGCTAAGACCCTAATAAAGCAAGTTTTATTTTTAACTAATATGGACTGCTTTTTCATGTATTGTATCAATACAGAGAGTCACTAATTCATTTTTCTCTGTATCTTTTCCACATACTCACCTTTATTGTGGAATGCTACTATCCAAGAAAATACCTGGGACAAAGGAGACTTGCACAGACTAATATTGGACTTTATTATTTAGTCTGTTGCATTCATTATATGAGATCTGCTATTGACTCTTGTTCTAATTGTCATTTATGGTATATTACTGTTTGACTATCCAGGACAGAGAGGCTCATTTATGTTACTGCAGTAACAGAGACTGCAGTTAGAGGTTAAGGGTATAACCTGTTTATTATTATATTTCATGGTTTTTCTTATGACTATATTATGAATGTACCTTACATGAGAATCCTATGAGCTTTTTACAATGTTTGCCTCATTGAACCAAATGTTTGTTTTTATGATAATTTTTTCAACTTCTGTATTCATTTCTAAATGCTAAATGTATTCATTTCTAAATAAAGATTGTCAAAAAAGAAAAGTATTTTGTTTGTGATTGAGTTCCCGGAATGCAAAGGTGGGAGATGGTTTGAAGGTGGGAGGCAGTTTGATGTTCTGTTTTTTTTGCAATTTGCAATGTGTGATATGCTTCTTTTGTGCACATACCTAGAATAGTCCAATTGGGTCAGACCAATATACTTAATAACAATCAGGGTGATTTGATAGATGTCGGAAAGAATGACATATCTGAACCAATAAGGTCTTGTGAACCCAATACATGTATATTTACAGATTTTTTTTTTTCTTGCAGCACCACAGACGATAGAAAGATTTGGACAGATTGAGCAGACATTGCATGCTCTACGCCGTGCAATGATAGGCTTTGAGCAGTGCACTCATCATCATGGCTTACACCCAATAACTCCAAGACGTGAGCCGTACAGAATTAGATGGTTAATGAGACAGTGAAACATCCTAACTATTGCAGCTGTGGCAGAGAGGTTGAGCATTGTGTAAGTCTTGTGGAGACCTATATTTTTTGTCAAACTGTTTGAAAACATTTTGACATAAACTGGAGAGACTGTACCCAAAGCCTACTTATACCATAACTACTATGGTAAGTTGTAGGAGGTAGGTATCCCCTAAACAGATCTGCTCCATCTCAGTTGAAAAATGAACATTCAAACTCAATATTCAAACTCAAACACTATTAAAGGAATACCTGAGCACCATAACAACTACATCACACTGTAGCACAGCTCGGAGTGTTCCTTTAAAGATGGCTAAGTTGAGGACAATGTAATTATAATGCAGCTGAACTTGCTTGTTTGATTTTATACCAGCCATTTCGTTTCCTCTCGAGACAAAGGAGAGAATTTTGCTTGGGAAGTGTAAACGTGATTAGAATGTGTTTCTTATATAAGAGCATTTTCCTCTGGGAACAATTGAATATTCTTTTAATCAATAACTGACAACTTAGCAGGATTTTTTGCACTGTTTGCATCATTATTCTAAGCATCATTATTCTAAGTAGTTAATGAATTTAATTTTTTTTTTATTGCCATTACGTTTGCCCTATGTTTAAGTTATTTACAATTCATGTTAAATGTAAATATGTTAAGGTTGCCAGATAAGAATCAGAGAGATAAGAATAATATTGTCTAGCATGAAGCATTCTCCTGGTTCCATGCATAGTAAATACTCAATATTCACATTCATGTCCTGTGACAGCAGAATTGCAGATTAATTGTTAATTAACAATCAATATAATCCTGAGGACCAAATCAATTGTGACGAAAGCAACTTTTGGAGGGGCCTGTTTGCCAGCCTCCTACCCTGGGACTATAGGCCCTGTGATAACCCATGTTCTAAAGTATTGTTTCTGCCCCTTGGACTTTTAACTGGAACAGATTCAAACATGTGGCGGCGGCCATCTTAAATTGTCCAGCTGTGTTTTGTCGTCGAGTGTATGGAACTGTTTTCGGCATGGGACCATGTGCAGGGTGGGGCAAAAATAAGACTTCCAGGAAATTCCTGAACCCCTAACCGATCTGGGTGATTTTTGGATATGTTGTTCATCCAGATTGGGGCTATCAGGGGATGTGGGGATATGTTGTATTTTGGGGTACTTTTTGGGGTTTGTAAAAATGTATGTTTTTTCTGCTTAGAGTTAATTGAGTTAGTCCATTGTCTTCGTTAATTATATCACAGGCAGAGGGGAGGGATTGTGTACACTATATCGGAGTGACTGAATGTAAAACTATGTTTTTTATTGGATTGTGAGTTTCATGTGCTGTGCCCCACAAGGTCCACCTGGGAGGTAACCTTGTGGGAAAATACTGTATAAAAGAAGCAGCTGTACCATTAAACCTTCAGTTCTACTTGACCCTCAACTCGCAGCCTCGTCTCATGTTTGGAGGGGACAGCTATAATCACTACAAGGATTGTGTTGCGGCTCCCGGCCCGCCGCATGGCGCAGCCGTGCCCGACCAGCATGACCTCGCTGATATTGCGAGCTTACCTGCTCGTCGGCGAGCTGGGAACTGCTCCTCCGCGTCTTCTGGGCGTTGCGCCCAGATCAAAGATGGTGCTGACCACATGGTCGCGCAGATCACAAGCTCCGCCCCTCAAATTTATACGGACGTGTGCATGACGTCACGACGTCGACGCACACGCGCGTTCTGTGGTCAGAGGTCACCCTATGACCAATCAGAGCCCAGAGAGGGATATTTAAATCCCTAATTCACTTCAGTTCCTTGCCCTGTCGTGGTTTCCTGTTCCTGGTTCCCGAGAGTGCATTTATCTTTGTGAATCTGACTTCCTGGTATCCTGATCTTGGCTTTTCCCTAGTTATTCTGAATTCTGGTTCCCCTGACTTGGCTTGTTTAAACGGTATCTGAGTATTTCTTGTTTCCTTGACCTCGGCTTTCCCTTTGACCATTCTCTATCTCTAGCAGATTAGTCAGGCCATTCTAAGGTCCAGTTTACGCTCTGTCCTTTTATTTCCTTTCCTTTTATATGTATATGTTTACATAGTTTCTGCGTGTTGGACCACACTAGCAGCTGTGACAGATTGCTATACTCTGTATACTCCCTTAGCTTCACTGAGCTCTTGTAAGAGCTGTTCCTGTTTGACTTTCCTGGAGGAGAGGTTATCCCCATACGGTCCTGGATCCGGAGTTTGAAGTTACCAGGGTGGGAAGACGATGGCGAGACCCCAACCAAGCTGCGGCGGTTTATGGGGTCTGCAGTGCTTATGGTGTCTGGTGCGGTACTGATGGTCCTTGGTAAGCACTAGGACCATCCGTCGGCGGTCCAACCCTCAGCTAGCCTGGGGCAACCGTTACACCAATGAAATGCTGTTTTTCCAAAGTCGGATTCCCATAAAGTACACTAGACCTTTGCTTACAATACATTTTACATATCACATTGGTTTACACAGGGGCTCACATGCCAATGGAGTCATTTACTATTTTTAACCTTGGAGATTATTATGGGGATATTAAACATAATTGATGAATAATACATTACAAAATCTCTACTGGTAAACTGAGAGCATCATATTTATATTGACTGTACCCACCATAGGCAATGCTATAAGTGTTTCCACCATAGTTAATGTTAGAAATATGTGCATCATAGACTATGTTATAAGTGATTCCAACGTAGACAATGGTCGGAATGTGTCTACCATGTACAATGGTCTTAGTACGTCCATCCTAGTGGATGTTACAAGTGTGTCCAACCTAGACAATAGTCGGAGAGTGTCCATCATCATAGTTACTGTTAAGGTTGTGTCCACCATACAGAATAGTCATAGTGTGTCCAACACAGACTATAGGCGGAGTGCATCCACCATAGTCGATATTATGAGTGTGTCCACCATAGACAATGGTCAGATTGTGTCCATCCATAGACAATGGTTGGTCAGTGATTTGGAGTGGTTATAGTGGCTAGAGCCTGTTTGTGCAGAGTTTTGCTATGAAATATTGCACTTATGGAGTTTAATCCCTCTGTTTCTTTTTTTTTCAATGTTACATTTTTTTATTTTCATTTCTTACATGCACAGAAAAAACAACATAAATTATAAACAATAATAAAACACAATAACATGAAATAAAAATAAAAATACATAAATAAAATAAATTAAATTTTGCTTTTCTTTGCCATTGCCTTAATTTCATTTGTAATCCTTATATTCAACTCATACAAGTGTGCAAAGTAAAAATAATTGACATTGACAACTAGTTCTTACTTACAAGCGGAATGCCCAGCATCTTCGTCCTGTTTTAACAGTTTTAACAATTTTTTACTTAAATCTTTCAGCTTTGCAGTCATACCCTATCAATTATTAATTAACATGCAATAATGTACACGCTTTAACCTCATATCTGTTTTGGTCTATTCCTCCTTTTGCTATAACCTCTATTTATACCTTACACCTATATGCTAACCATTCTTGCCATGCTTTTTCATGGCCACCTTCTATTTTATTTACTATTCTCTCATATTGATACGTCTTGTCTACTCTTTCCTGCACTTCCAAGATATTTGGTGGGATTGTTTTTTTCCAATTTTGAGCAATGCTTATTTTTGCAGCGATTAATATATGAATAATAACTACATTATTTTTTATTCGACACCAATCTTGGTATATATGTAAAAGATAGAACTCAGGGAAATTTGGTATCACTGTATCCATTAAAATTTGAATTAATAATTTAATATTGTTCTAAATCTGTGCAAGATGAGAGCATTCCCAGAAAATATGTAATAAAGTTCCCTTCTCCCTTTGACACCTCCAGCACCTGTCAGAGGTCACTTCATACATTCGAGACAATTTTGCAGGAACTAAATACCAACGCATTAATATTTTGCTATAAGCTTCCCAATATGTAAGGCTGTGAGATATTTGTTTGGTGATTTTTATAGTTTGATACCAATGGAATAGATCAAAGGTTTTTAATAGGTCTCGTTCCCATAATATCATATAAGGCAACTTTTCTTCCCCATTTACATATAAAAGGCTTTTTAATAGCATATTGAAAGAGGTTTACTCTCCATATTAGGGTTCAAGCAGAATTTACCCAACCAAGTCACTAAGGCCATATCTAATTTTGACAGCTTATTTTCTAACAAAAAATTCTTGATCCTTAAATACGAAAATACCTCTTTATTCAGAAGGGCAAACTCTGCCTTCAAACTAGGATACGATTTGATCCCTAGCTCATTATATAACATATGCACTTTACTAATGCCATTAGTTTCCCAAGTATTCAAATTTAAATCTTGTATAAAGTACTTTATTACATATAATGGTGCTAAGACTAATAGCTTCACACCTTTTAGCAATTTAGGAGTCCATTTTGACCAATGATAGAGCATTAATTTTGTCGTAGAAAGCATGTTTTTGCCTTTTGACCCATTCATTAAGGTCTTCCATAAAAGCTTTTCTATTAAATAGGGTTTAGCGCAAGCTTGTTCCAGTTTTAACCATACTGGTGAATTTAAACGGAAAAGTACTGCCAAAGCATAGGACAACATAGATGCCTGATAATATTTACTAATATTAGGAATGCCCAATCCGCCTTGTAAATATGGAAGCTCTGTAAGCCTAGCTGCCACCCTTGGCGGTTTTTTTTTTCCATATATATCAGTTAAACATATGTTGAAATTTTTTAAATAAATTTTTTGGCACAGTCATAGGAATAGTTCGAAAAAGATACAATATATGGGGTAAGGCCATCATTTTAATTGTATGTACACACCTTAACCAAGATGTCCCCAAAGACCCCCAGTTTTTTTAGCGGATCTTTTAATTTATGTAATACAGGAATATGATTGTGCTTAATTAAGAGAGAGCTCGTTTTAGTACGTTTTATCCCCAGGTATGTTATGTTATGTTAGAATTGAGGTTTTATCAGCCAGTCTTGAGCAAGAGTTATGAGCTGGTTAATGACAATTCTGTGCAACTTTCATTGCACAAAAGGTCGGTCATTGGCTGAGAAGGGTCAGCTGACATTCTCAGGCAACCTATTAGGTTAACTTGTCATTGGACCACTAGGGAGCATCGGAGCTTGGCGGAGACCTAAATGGTTTGGTCCATTACAGGATGCTCCTGGCATCATAACCACTACAAAAGGCTGTTGTTATTATGATGATTGGAATAAACCTTTAATTTAAACCATACAACCCCCTCCCCCACACTTCATGTTCACTGTGTGTCTGAGGGATTGATTGAAGTACCTAAAGTAGACCAGGAGGTCACCAGGAGAGGTGAACTCAAGCCAATAGCAAAGTAGAGCCAAAAGTCAATAAGGGGTGAGTTGGAGGACTCAATGGTAGGCCAGCATGACGAAATAGAGATGCTTAGTCCACTCCCCAGGATTATTAAAGGATCACTATACTGCCAGGAAAACAAAATTGTTTTCCTGGCACTATAGTGCCCTGAGGGTGCCCCCACCCTCAGGGTCCCACTCCCGTGGCGCTGAAGGGGGAGGAAGGGGTTAATCCCTTACCTTTTTTCCACTGCCTGGCTCCCTCGGCGCTGGGACTCTCCTCCCTCTTCTGACGTCACCGTCTGAATGCATGCATTCAGCCAGTCCATAGGAAAGTATTCACAATGCTTTCCTATGGACGCTGGCGTCTTCTCACTGTGAAAATCACAGTGAGAAGCGCGGAAGCGCCTCTAGCGGCTGTCAATGAGACAGCCACCTAGAGGCTGGATTAACCCATAGGTAAACATAGCAGTTTCTCTGAAACTACTATGTTTACAGCAAAAAGGGTTAAACCTAGCTGGACCTGGCACCCAGACCACTTCATTAAGGTGAAGTGGTCTGGGTGCCTATAGGGGTATTTTAAGTTACCCATCAGGTTAATGCATTAAAGACAGACTAATATATTTGGGAAGACAGAAAGGAAATCGTAATCTGGGTAAACAGAAAACCTCAGCTGGATGAGCTGAGATCAGGTAAACAGAAATCAGAATAACTGGTAATTCAAGCTTAAGTCAAATGCAGAATAGTTAGGAACACTACCAAACACTCACACAGTGGTAAAACTAGAAAAACGCAATGAAGAATATAAAGCAAAGGTTTAATTATGTTTCTTCCAGTTAAAGGCAAATGTGCAATGAACAAAGGTAGAGGTACAATAATGCAGTTTCTTATTAGGTTTGATATTGTTTCTGGCCACCAGATGGCGATCACTCACAGCTGCAGCTACAACAGATGTGCAACACTAGCAGTCTGCATTTGATGCTATTAATGGTATTGGACACTGTCCATGAATGAGCCTCCACTTGGGCCCTGACAAAAGAAAATCCCAAGGAGGCATTATGGGTAACGCATATAATATGGCTTCAAGCTAAACTTTTTAATCAGTTTATTTTAATTATGTAGCGTTTTCTTAAGTTATTTAATTTTCTCAAATGTTTATTTTAAACAAGTTATGATTTCAATTCTCACTGTAAAGTTGGCATGGTAAGATCCATCTTCTTTTCTATTGCGGTTTTATTTTGTGTATGTTTAGTCCCTGATTGTCAGGTACTTGGATGGAGTTATTTACTAAAGTACGACTGAGCCTGTACCGAATGGGTCAAAACCACCCAGCTTCATACTGGGCCATTCAAACTGCAAGATCTGGACATGGTTCACACTACATGTCCAGATTTTGTAATTCATGCCCTGTATGAGCATGAATTTGGTCTGGATTTCAGTCGTACAGAACACTGCTGAGCAGCTAAAATCTGGACTATGTCAACTATTAATATCAGTAATATTTGTAAATCCAAGTCTCAAGAAGTTTTTACTGCAATTTAAATTTTCTGTTTTATATAGTAAAGTGGCTTCCCAATTAAAAAAAACAAACATAAATATTTATATTGGACAATTATTATCTATTTGATATACAGGGTAAGCCAAAATTCAGAGTAGGGTTTAAAGAGTCAAAAACCTTTTCCTGATGAACCAATTTCAGTGATATCACATATAATGAATGCTTAACGTATGGCGATTTGTTTGACTATGGACGGAAGATGACACTTTTTAAATTAGCTCAATTTGCCACCTCGCAAAGTTGGGCTCTTTCAATTGCATTGTTCATAACATTATTTCATGTTTGAGGCTTTAGTGCTCAAATGTCTGCCCAATCACGTCCTGCGTGGTCACCCTGCACCAGACGGTGTATTTTGTAGGGTGCAATTGGTGCTAAAGAATTATCCATGGAATTTATGTACCCCGGAAACAACAGGTCTGCTTACTGAAGAATTAATTTAAATGAAAATGATCTTTGTCAGACATGGTGAGTTGATGAATAAATTAATTGTTTTTTCTGGCTAATTTGTTGTTCCTGTGTCTTGTTCCTCAGTTAGAAAAAAGGGCAAATTCATCATTTGTTACATGTGAGTTTACAGAGGAAGAGGTTCTATTTCATCTGTCAAAAGTAAAGACAAATAAGTCAATGGGGCCTGATCGAATACACCCAAAGTTATTAAAAGAGCTTAGTGGTGTACTAGCAAAACCATTAACAGATTTATTTAACCAATCATTGTTAACAGGAGTAGTCCCAGAAGATTGGAAGTTAGAAAATGTTGTGCCCGTTCACAAGAAAGGTAGTAGGGACAGTGGCGTACACATGACCCATGGGGCCCCGGTGCGAAAATGTATCCGTGGGCCCCCCCACGCGCGGGCTGGGCCACAACACATGGCGGTGGGCACCTGGTCGCGGGGGTTACAGGGTTACGACCGTGGTATGTCCGCCAGTGCATGCAGATGCACACACACTTAAAGGACCACTACAGACACCCAGATCACATCAGCTCAATGAAGATGTCTGGGTGTCAGGTCCCTCTAGTTTTAACCCTGCAGCTGAAAACATAACAGTTTCAGAGAAACTGCTATGTTTCACTGAGGGTTAATCCAGCCTCTAGTGGCTGTCTCACTGACAGCCGCTAGTGGAGCACACTGAACGTCCATAGGAAAGCATTGAGTAATGCTTTCCTATGGGCGGTTTGAATGCGCGCGCGGTCGCATTCGGAGCTGAGAGGCTGAGGGATCCCCAGCGCCAAGGGAGTCCGGCGCTGGAGAAAGGTAACTGCTGAAGAGACACACACTCTCACTTACAGATGCATACACACTAGCTAACAGACACACACATTTACTGACAGAGACACACTCAGCGACAGACATACATACACACTCACTTACAAAACATACACTCTCATTGACAAACACACTCACTAACAGACATCAAACAGACTCACTAAGACACACACACAGTAACACACTCACTGACACTCACTAGCAGACACACACTCTAACACTAACACTCACACACACTCTAACACTCTCACTCACTCTAACACTGACACTCACACACACTCTAACACTCACACTCTCACACACTAACACTCACACACTCTCTCACACACTCTAACACTCACTCTAACACACACACTAACACTGACACTCACTCTAACACTCACACACACTCTAACACTCACACTCACACATGTTTTTTTTAATGTAATCCCCCCAGCCTCCCTACCTTTTGGAGTGCTGGGGAGATTCCCTGGGGTCCAGTGGTGCTGCTGCTGGGCTCCTGGGCGGGTGGCGCGCGCGCGAGGGAGCACTCAGTGCTTCCTCTTCAGCTCCCTCGCGCGCCGCGTAGGGATGCCGGCGCCGGAAGATGACTTCATCTTCCGGCTCCGGTATCAGTGCGGTGCGCGAGGGAGCTGAAGAGGAAGCACTGAGTGCTCCCTCGCGCGCCCGCCTGCCTGCCCGACCGGCCACCCGCCCAGGAGTGTGTGTGTGACAGCAGGGCCAGCCTCGGGGGGCCCTGAGGTGGCCGGCTCGTGGGCCCCCCAGGGGAAGAGGCTGGCCCTGTGGGTACATACCGGGTCGCAGGGGCGGCCGGGCCCCCTGGTGGGCCGGGCCCGGTCGCAGCCGCGACCCCTGCGACCCTGGTATGTACGCCACTGAGTAGGGAGGAGTCTGGCAACTATAGGCCAGTAAGCCTTACTTCAGTAGTGGGGAAAGTAACATAACTATGTTAAAGGATAGGATTGTTGAACATCTAAAATCACACGGATTTCAAGATCAAAGACAACATGTGTTTACTTCAGGGAGATCATGCCAATCTAATCTTATTGATTTTTTTGATTGGGTATCTAAAATTATAGATCAGGGTGGTGCAGTAGACATTGCTTACCTAGATTTCAGTAAGGCTTTTAACACTGTTGAACATAGAAGGCTTATCAATAAACTGCAATCTTTAAGTTTGGATTCCATTATTGTAGAATGGGTAAGGCAGTGGCTGAGTGACAGGCAACAGACGGTTGTAGTCAATCGAGTATATTCGAAGCATGGGCTTGTCACTAGTGGGGTACCTCAAGGAACTGTACTTGGACCCATTCTGTTTAATATTTTTATTAGTGATATTGCAGAAGGTCTTCATGGTAAGGTATGTCTTTTTGCTGATGATACTAAGATATGTAACAGGGTTGATGTTCCAGGAGGGATAAGCCAAAGGGCAAATGATTTAGGTAAACTAGAAAAATGGTCAGAGCTGTGTCAACTGACATTTAATGTGGATAAGTGCAAGATAAGGCATATTGGACGTAAAAACCCAGGGCAGAGTACAGAATATTTGATAGAGTCCTAACCTCGTGACGGAGCGCCTTGCACCCCGACCGGGGGTCTCTGCCAATCGATGCTCCTAGTGCTCACGAGTACTCCAAGCACTCCACCTGACACCATCAGCACTGTAGTCCCCGCTTCCAGTGTTACAGCTTGGTTGGGGTCTTGCTGTCCTCCACCCACCCTGGACCCAAGACCAGGATCCAACTTCCAGTGGGTAGACCTCTCCTCCAAGAGAGTGTAGCAATATGCTCTTAAAAGAGCAAGTGATTAAATTCCCAGGGGAGTATCATAGGCGTGCACACGGGGTGTGCCGGGTGTGCCTAGGCCCACCCTAATCCCCACGGCACGCACTATGTGCCTCCCTCTGTGGGCCGGTGAGGGAGATCAAAGATCTCCCTCACCGACTCACAGGCAATGAGGGAGGCAGGAGAGGACCTGGGGAGCTGTTGCCAGCAGCTCCGCCGGGTTCCTCTCACGCGGAGCGTTGTCGCGGCTCAGATCTTGCGAGAGTGAACTCTAGCCCCACGTGGGGCTAGAGTTCACTCTCCACTGGACCACCAGGGAAGGCAGGAGCACGGTCCCCCCCCCCTACATAAGGTAAGAAGGGAGGGGGGATATTAACTAAATGGCCCCCACACATTACACACAAACATACAGCACACACACATACATCACCCTAACACACTAAGCACACACACACACACACTAACAGCACCCTTACACACAGCATATACAATAGGCTGTGCACACCTATGGGGAGTATAGTGATATAGCAATCCCCAGAGTGAATATTGCTGTCCCTTCCACACATGAGACGAGGATCTATGTTGAGAGTGAAGAGGAACTCGTTTATTGGTAGCCACAACTGGCCTTATATGCAAGTCCTCATGTAAGGGGCACTCCCCTCAGGACCTGAGAGTAAACCACAGTAGAAACAAATACATGATTACATTGGCTCTCAGATCCAGGACACTCCCATACATAATGAAACAATCCCTCCTCTGTGCCTGGGAGATAATTGAGTCATGGACTGTACTAACTCAATTATCTACAGGCAGAAAAAAAAAAAATCCAGCAATACCCTGAAAGTACCCCTAAACCCTATGGAAACCCCATAAACGTTACATGCCCTGAAAGCCCTGATCTGGGTGACTAACATATCCAAAAATCACTCAGATCGGTTCAGGGGTTCAGGATTTCCATGGAAGTCATATTTTGACCGACCACACACGAGGCTCCTGCCCAAAAGAGTTCCATGAATTCAGGCTGTGCGGTCAGTCTCTTTTGGGAATACTTAATACAGTCAAATCAATGAATAAACTGTTCGTGTGTACGCCTGTCTTGTGATTGCGTTCAGGAGTTTGCACTCACCAAAAGCCGTACTTTCTAATCCATTTTCCCGAACGTAACTGGAGGTGAAAGTCTCAGCGGTCTTTGCGCTGTCGAGTGTCGGATTATAGTTCCATGCACTTGATGACCAAACACCGCTGTCTGTGTTTGCGGCTAAAGATGGCCCACCATGTGTTCACACATACGAACGACGGCCACCCAGCTAACCACTTAGAATGTTGCGGTTAGCGAGGTCAATGAGGTTAACAAGCAGCACACGACTGTTCTGGGTGGTAGGTCCGTTCGACAGTTCATTCGGTATATGAACAGTATCAGTCTAATCTGTTCGGTAAGCTCCATATACCAAACCATAGCGGACATGAACAAAGCCTTTCCACAGTCCTGAACCAAGGTATAATACATGGGCCATAGTCCTGGGGCAAGAGGCTGGCAAGCAAGCCCCTCCAAGAACGTGTGGCGAGGTTACTTTTGCCACACTCAACATCTGAGGAAAGGGATTTAGGGGTGATTATTTCTGATGACTTAAAGGTAAGCAGACAATGTAATAGAGCAGCAAGAAATGCTTGCAGAATGCTTGGTTGTTTAGGGAGATGTATTAGCAGTAGAAAGAGGGAAGTGCTCATGCCATTGTACAGAACACTGGTGAGACCTCACTTGGAGTATTGTACGCAGTACTGGAAACCGTATGTTCGTAAGGATATTGATACTTTAGAGAGAGTTCAGAGAAGGGCTACAAAACTGGTTCATGGATTGCAGGCTAAAAAAAACTTACCAGGAAAGGGTAAAGGAACTTAACATGTATTGCTTGGAGGTAAGACCAGGGACGTGTTAGCCGCGAGGCAAACAAGGCATTTGCCTTGGGCGGCATTTTTCAGGGGGCGGCAAAAAACGCCACCCCCAAATGCCCAGGGCAAATGCCTAGTTAGCCTCGGGGCTAACAGACGTGCCGAGCAGGTGGGCGGCGCTGGCGAGGGAGCACTTCCTCTGAGCGGTCTGCTCAGCTCCCTCGCGCGCCGCAGAGTGAGGCTGGGAGCCGGAAGATGGCGTCATATTCCGGCTCACAGTCTCAGTCTGCGGCGCGCAAGGGAGCTGAGCAGTCAGCTCAGAGGAAGTGCTCCCTCGCCAGCGCTGCCCACCCAGCAGCCAGCGCTGCCCAGCCCGACCGGCAGCCACTGGACCACCAGGGACAAAGAGAGAACCCCCCCCAGCACTCCCAAAGGTAAGGAGGCTGGGGAGGGGGTGGGGGTTTAAATTGAAAAAAAGTTAATGTGAGTGATTGTGTGTGTGTGTCTGACTGTGTGTGTGTGTGTTTGTGTCTGACTGTGTGTGTGTTTGTGTCTGACTTTGTTTGTCTCTGTGTTTGTGTCTGACTGTGTGTGTGTTTGTGTCTGACTGTGTATGTGTGTGTTTGTGTCTGACTTTGTCTGTTTGTGTCTGACTGTGTGTGTTTGTGTCTGACTGTGTGTGTGTGTTTGTGTCTGACTTTGTCTCTGTGTTTGTGTCTGACTGTGTGTGTGTGTGTCTGACTGTGTGTGTTTGTGTCTGACTGTGTGTGTGTGTTTGTGTCTGACTGTGTGGGTGTGTGTGTTTGTGTCTGACTGTGTGTGTGTTTGTGTCTGTGTGTCTGACCGTGTGTGTGTGTGTGTCTGACTGTGTGTGTTTGTGTCTGACTGTGTGTGTGTCTGACTGTGTGTGTGTTTGTGTCTGACTGTGTGTGTGTGTGTTTGTGTCTGACTGTGTGTGTTTGTGACTGTGTGTGTGTTTGTGACTGTGTGTGTGTGTTTGTGTCTGTGTTTGTGTCTGTGTATGTGTCTGACTGTTTGTGTGTATGTGTCTGTGTGTGTGTATGTGTCTGACTGTGTGTGTTTGTGTCTGACTGTGTGTGTGTGTGTATGTGTGTTTGTGTCTGACTGTGTGTTTGTGTCTGTCTGACTGTGTGAGTGTGTATTTAGAAGGTGGGGCGGGGGGGAAGGGTAATGTGCGGGTGGTGCGGGGGGAGGGGGGCACCTGAGTTTTGTCCTGCTTAGGGCAGCACAAAACCAGGATACACCACTGGGTAAGATGAGACAGGGGGGGGATTTGATAGAAACATTTAAATACATAAAGGGAATCAACACAGTAAAGGAGGAGACTATATTTAAAAGAAGAAAAACTACCACAACAAGAGGACATAGTCTTAAATTAGAGGGGCAAAGGTTTAAAAATAATATCAGAAAGTATTACTTTACTGAGATGGTAGTGGATGCATGGAATAGTCTTCCAGCTGGAGTTGTAGAGGTTAACACAGTAAAGGAGTTTAAGCATGCATGGGATAGGCATAAGGCTGTCCTAACTATAAGATAAGGCCAGGGACCAATGAAAGTATTTAGAAAATTGGGCAGACTAGATGGTCCGAATGGTTCTTATCTGCTGTCACATTCTATGTTTCTATGTTTGTGAAATTGTCTGTGATGAGTCTCCCAAGACCCTCTTATAAAATATACCTGCAAATTTTTTTTTTAAAACATGTAAATTTAACTGCCAAAAAGTAAGTTATTTACCTGACAAATCCTATTTTGAATTTTGTCCCTCCCTGTATGATGATACATTAAATGTTTATACGTTGGTTGAATTATTCATACACAGTTATAATAAACTAAAATGAGAGTTTTAAAGTAAATAATTTATTCAGATATTCAGCTATGTCTACAAAAAGTATTTGGAAATGACATTGGTTTAAACTTTGATGGTCAAATGTAAATGAAAAACTGGATAATATTCTTGAGTAGCAGTAGCTGGCATTTTTAGATGAATCAATCAATAAAGCTATAATGAATACTAGTTTCACTGTGAAATTCTCTGTGTAGGAATCTCTGGTCAACTCTTATTTCAATCATTTAATCTCAATGTAAATTTGATAACACAAAGGTAATATTAATCTAGTGTCACTATTTGACCATTTCTAGACAGTTGGTAAAATGGGTAGAGAAAATAGCTTGGAAAGAGCAAAATCTGAACAGGCCAACCAGATAAAAAAAAATTACATTCCAAAATATCTCTCATAGAAATTGAAAAACAGTAAGCAATAAAAGACCAAATACAAGTTAATTTAGAATTTTATGGGTAAAAAATGCCTTTACTAAGAGCAAGTTTGTCTCATTCTCCTTCACACTTTCAATAGTCATAAATATGTAACAGTTTATGGTTAAACAAATTCAGACTTATAATGATAATGGTGACATTGTGCATGCGCCATGTAATTAGAGACATAATCAGGGAAAATAAATATGGTTGAACCTGAACATCCCAGACTATCTTAGTGGGTGTGAATTCCCCTATAATTCTACTCTAACTGTAGAGTGCTCCCCCTAATTTGATGGTCCTCTAATCAAATAGCATCCCAATCCATCAGACCACCATTTTTCCAAACCCTACTACTTTCTCTATCCCCTCTTATGCGGACTGCTGTGTCCACACCCCTTTTTATAACGCTGCACGCGCAAGTCAGCGTCATGATTTTACCAGCAACAGTTATACACATTTAAACCTCCCCTTCACGCTTGGGGGTTGTGCTTATAATTAACCCAGCCTATAAAATCAGCAATTTACCAAGTGCACTTTGCCTTGTTATGGTTTCTCCATGACCCAATAGCGTGTTTATGCTGTTCTGAATTACTGTTACTGACCCAGCTCTCCACTTTTCTGTGTTCTACTACCCCTGACCCCTGTCTTTCTGTTTATCTGATTTCTGGTGTCCTTTGATTCTGGCTAGTTTTGGCTTTTCTTTCATTCAAGGCAAGCCCGGGCACCACTAAGAACCATTACATGCCTAATTACTGAGGTTATACTCTGCGTACTTGGGTTATATATATTTATCCGTGACATTAACTTTATTAAAAATGGCAGAAAAACACGGCTGAAAAACGCCTTTAACATAAAGAAAATTTCCCAGACCGAATTTAGCAATGGGCATGTGACTTGAACATTGTCCATTATTTAAGTAAAAAGTGGAAGCATTGCAGAAAAGAATTATATGAATCAGTACAACCTGGACGAGCATTTAGATATGGTAGGCCTGAAGGTTTTAAAGGACTATACTAAGCATGCAATGCACCGTCTGTGCATCGCAGAATCTCACACCTGTCACGTTGGTCTGGGAACCTAAATGTACAGACAAGACAACAGAGAGAATTGCCATTCCTGTCGTTAGAATGGCCGGGCTAAGCAAAAGAATAGTCAAAATACAAGCCGAGGTCAAAGGGTAACAGAGAGACGGAATACGGAGAGACAAGCCGAGGACAGGGGTAAGAGACGACAGAGTATACGTAAGACAAGCCAAAGTACGGTAACAAAATATCAAGACAGAGTATGCCGCACTATTGGGTTAATAAAGACCACAACAGGGCACCGAGGCAAGAGAAAGGCAGGCTTAACTATGCTCCAGAGGCTTCTGTTTGACTAATCTGCAATTAGAGTTAATTATGACACATGAGGGGTACCTGGGTCCTTTCCCCGTGATGACATCTTTGCGCGCCTCGTCAGGTGACCAGCTCGGGCACCTATGAAAGCGCGTTTGTGGCGAAAGTGACCTCTGGCCACTGGTTTTTGGAGGGGCCTGTTTGCCAGCCTCTTGCCTTTTGACTATGGCCCCTGGGAGATTGTGCCCTTTAGAAACAGTAATTTGGCTTATGGACTCCTATTGGACTGGTGCTGGCCCTTTAAGCACATTATTGGGGCATAATGAGAATTGGAACAATGCCCCTTTAAAACTGTGTCCCCAGAGTCCCCAGACTGTGAAAATAACTTGTACATGTCTTTTTCCTATATGGTTCGGTAAATGGGGTGTGTGCCGTCGAATTCATGGAACTGAAATCGGCTAAACGACGGCACAAACACCACTGACCCTTACCTTCTCCTCCATTTTGACGCTTCCGCTGAAATCGAAGTGTGTTCGACGATTCGAACGCACTGTTATACTGGACTATTTGCACGAACGGCGCCCCGGTCGTGCATTCGAATGGGACTTAGTTATTTTTCTATGTAAAATAGACCGACTGCACAGCCCAAATTTATGGAACTCTTTAGGACTTCCACCTAACTTTTAAACCACTGGTGGGAATTGTATGATTTTTGAGTATGTTTGTATATGGAGTATACTGATTCAGAATATGTAACTTTTATGGAGATTGTATGAATATTTTGGGAGTTATGAATATTGTATGAAACTGTATATTTTCCTGCCTGTGATAATTGAGTTAACCCATTGTGTTCAGTTATTATATCGCAGGCAGAGGGGAGGGTTTGTGTGCCTTGGCTGGGATTGTCTGACTGTATTATAATATGTTTGATTGGTTGTTCCACAAGGCCACGTGGGTGGTAACGTTGTGGAGATATATGTATAAAAGAAGCAATAAAACCCCAGCACTGTCTGTTCCTGCTTACACTCCAAAACTGTGTGTCATCCTGTTATTGGAGGTAAAGAAGATTTGCTCCTGTGTCTGCTATTCCAGCTTGCAGGAGATTTAGGGGAGGAAGGATTGCTCCTGTATGTGCTGTTCCAGCTTACAGGAGATTCACCAGGGAAAGTGCTTGTAAGGACTAGACCTAATTTTCCATTCGGCTCCAGGAAGCAGCGGTTCCAGGGCCCCAGTCCAGCCACGGCGACTGTGGGCAGAAGTGCTGCGGTTTGTCCCCTGTTCCAGCTAGGAAGCGGTCCTTTGGCAGAAGTACCCAGCTGGGGTACAGGAAGCTCCGCTACAGCGTTACACAGGAGCGTGCTGCGTGCAACACACTGCCAGCAGGATTCACAGCAGGACACAGCCGCTTGCCTGCGGCGCATGGGAACCAGAAGCCGCCGTTCGCGGTGAGGCACCGGCCGAGGACGTGACAACATCAGAGTGATGTATGGCTTGACTTCTTGAAATATAAATCACAAATGAAGGGAATTCCATTGGAACCTTAACAAAAACGTGCTAACTGACCCCAAACTTCTGACGCAAATGACACAAATGCTAACCCAATACTTTACGGACAATGTCAACCCTGAAGTGACCCCCTGACGGTGTGGCAAGCCCACAAATGCGTAATCAGGGGACAATTTCATTAAAGGTTGCACACTAGGCAAAAAAGAATTCACTAAACACATGACGGACCTAACACACAAAATAGCAGAGCTAGAGACAAGACATAAGGGGGCGCTGACTGAAGACACATACATACAACTGACGGACACACCCAGTACCTACTCTCCCAAAAACTACTACACAAAATCCAAAAATCCAACAGACACTTCTCTGAATACTCCAACAAATGTGGCAGACTCCTAGCACGCAGATGCGCCTCTAGTGGCTGTCCGGAAGACAGCCACTAGAGGCTGGCTTAACTCCAAATGTAAACATAGCAGTTTCTCTGAAACTGCTATGTTTGCATCTGAAGGGTTAAAACCTGAGGCACCTGGCACCCAGACCACTTCATTGAGCTGAAGTGGTCTGGGTGACTACAGTGTCCCTTTAAGGCCATCGGAAACAGGGGAGGGAGGGGCAGAGTCCAGTAGGGATCCCTCAGAGCCATTCCTAGCAGCCAGCCAAGATCGCTTGGAATGAGGGTGAGCCCTGATGGAGGCCTTATCCTGCAGGCTCTTTTGTCACTGGGAACAGGTCAGCCATGACCAGGGCAAACATGTTCAGAGGAGCTGTGCACCCTCTCTAACAGAGAGGTGCCTTGTGTTGCAGCATGGCTCTGTAACTGGACCACCGGAGACTCAAGTGGGATGAGAGGAACACTCGAACAGACTTGAGAAACCTCCCTTTCTGCAAAGAATGAAGAACGATAGACCAGAAGGGAACTTCAGGAAGCACCTGATCACCCTGCTGTATACACCATAACAAAGTAGGCATTAACACCAAATTGTACAATGTGTCATACTTCAACCACCCAGCAATCAGTAAACACCCAAAGCCATTTGAACAGTTGCTGGCCCAGGCCAGCAGTCATGAACCTCTTCCCAAGTTGTTTAGGGATTTTCTTTCTGCTCCTATGCATCTTGTCTATTCAAAGTTGTTTACACAGTTTTTTCTTTAGAGTTCAGAAAGAAAGAATGAATATACAATTAGCCCCGTATCTGTACACTTTCATTCACTCTCAGTTTTGCAATGCAGATGTGTCTCTGTTTATGAGTATATGGCAGTGTATATTTAATTCACCTCACATCCTGATGAACCATGATCAGATCCAACTTTATTGCAATCGATAAATGAATTTCTTTCATGCTAATGAGACCTGAAACTAAAAGAAAAACGACAAGGTCATTTTTTTGCTGTGTAATTGTATTCAATATAATATTGAATAATTAAACAGATTACTGAAACTCTGCAAAGCTCAGCAGAAAATCTCCACGCATGGATCATTGCAGAAGAAATAAATGTTGCTGGTCATTACGGGATCATGCTGATTTTCCCGTAAGGACTGGTAGAATAATGTGTACAGAAGACTCAATTAAATTAACAACTTCATTCATCAGTTCAACTTTTTCTCATTAAAAGTAAACTTATATGATTAGAACACATGCATCAGTGAGATTATAACAGGTCACACTAAACATTATAACACCTATCCTGGACTTAGTCTTCCTTCGAGTGGCTTATAACTAGAGTGATTTGCAAAAACGCTAAGCCTCCTCTCTCGCTCTGTGATGTTGAAAGAGGATTTTATTTTTTTTTTAATTCCTTCCGTTACCATCAGAGACCTTTAATGTACATTGATCAGCCACAATAAAACTACCTGCCTAATATCGTGTAGGTCCCACTCATGATGGCAAAACCGCTCTGGTGCATCAAGGGATGGCCTTGTTTGCCTTAACATGTCCTGTGGTATCTGGCACCAAGAAATTAGCAGGAGATCCTTTAAATCCTGCAAGTTGATAGATCGGATTTGTTGTTCCTGCACATCCCACAGACGCTCAATTGGATTGATATCTGGAGAATTTGGAGGCCAAGTCCACACCTTGAACTCTTTGTCATGTTCCTCACACCATTCCTGAACACTTTTTGCAGTGGGGCAGGGAGCATTATCCTGGTGAAAGAGGACACTGCCATCGGGGAACACCATTGCCATGAAAGAGTGTACATTGTCTGCAACAATATGTGTCAAAGTAACATCCACATGAATGCCATGACCCAAGGTTACCCAGCAGAAGATTGTCCTGAGCATAACACTGCCTCCGCTGACCGGCCTTCTTCCCATAGTGCATCCTACTGCCATCTCTTCCCGAGGTAAACTACACACACACGGCCATCCATCTGATCTAAAAGTAAACATGATTCAGCAGACCAGGCAACCTTCTTCCATTGCTCCATGGGCCAGTTCTGATGCTCACATCCCCATTGAAGGCACTTTAAGCAGTGGACAGAGATCATCATGGGCACTTTGACCAGTCTGCAGATACATAGCCCCATACACAGCAAATTGCTAAGCACTGTGTGTTCTGACACCCCTCTATCATGGCAAGTATTAAGTATTTCAGGAATTTGAGCTACGGTAGCTCTTCGATGTGATCGACCAGATGGGTTTCCCTTCGCTCCCCATATGCATCAATGAGCCTTGGGCATCCATGACCCGGTTCACAGATTGTCCTTCCTTGCACCACTTCTGGTGGGTGGTAACCACTGCATACCAGGAACACGCCACAAGACATGTCGTTTTGGAGGTGGTTTGAGACAGTCATCAAGCCATCACTTTATGGCCCTTGTCAAAGTCACTCAGATCTTGTCACATGCCCATGTATCCTGCTTCCAACACATGAAATTCAAGAACTGGTCACTCGTCAGTGGTTTTAATGTTGTGGCTGATAAACGTATGTGTGTAGCATTAGCATGTACTACTTGGTCCGACAGAGATAAAATTAGGTCGCCCCGCAATAGACAATAAGATGATATGATTTCAATAGTATACTTACATAAACAAGACTTTGACGGTTTGTGAGGGAACCTCATACTCCTAGGTTGCGGACAACCCTTCATTTACTCTAGCTTCTAGTTGACCATTAAGCGCTGATCCAGCAACCGTTTGTCCACTACTTGGTCCGACAAGCTTCAACAAGGGCCATGCACAGAACTGGTGTGCGCCTTTGCAGATTCTTGCAGAAAATCTATAAACCATTCATCCATTTTGGATCCAAAAGTACTTCTATACATGATGTCATAATTGTGGGTTCTGGGAGTTGTAGTGCAAGTATTCTTCTACAGTAGAAAGCAGACAATTGGACTTCACCTCAGAAAATCTGTCTGTGTACAGAAAGAACAATTTATTGGAACAGCTCAACTATGCTAAGAAACAGAGCATATATCACTCCCTTTCTTGTTTAGGTGAGAACTTATTGCAAATCTGCCTAAACTGTAGGAAATGCAGGAATTTCAAATGTGAATATCTTTTTATTTTCTTTGATTTTTAATTTCTTATTCTGCACATTTTACTGCACTCTGCATGTAATGTGTTACAAAGGAATGGATAAAATCCAGCCTGCAGCGTCCTCTAAAGACTTAACAGAGCATTTGAGGGATTGTGGGATTAACAAACTGATAGCATGAAGGGAATGTGTTTTATGACTCCCTGTTACTTGTCTGATGTAATGCTAGGTACCAACATCCTTATGTCACATAACTCTGATCACATGGATAAAGGTCACTCTGGGATATTTTGTTTCCCATTATGTACTGGTGGCAACTGTGTCACAGAGACATAAAAGTATGTGTCTCTTAATCATTCAGAGGTCTCTGTAAATCCTAAGTAAAACGGTGTCAAAAAGGGCCACTGGTTTGTAACTCTACCCCCCTCAGGTCAAATGTTTCCAGCCCTCCCACATGGCCTTGTTTGCCCTAAGTAATGTAGTCCACCAGGAAATATCAAAGTGGGCCAGTACAAGTGTGTGGCGCTCTGATATTACAGGCCACCAGTCCATGCAACAACCCATTCCGTGTTGATATAGCAAATCCCAGCTACTGCCCCACTCCTGCAGTACTGTGCCAAACTCAGACAATCTGTGTGATGTTGAAGCCCGCATCTGCTGCATGTTAGTAACCCATGAAACAATGGGCCCTCTGATCCACTTACCATTCCTCCCTGAACGACACTACCACTTTTTGGTTTCCTGTCTCAGCAAACACAAGTCCATGGACCTGGCCTTTTTTCTGAAATCAGCCCTGCAATAAAGACCTGTACTATTAAGTAGCATTGACTGTACTGATGGGATAATTTGGGCATAACATACTTACTGTACCATTGCTACAGTGGGAAAATTACGATTTGTGATCATGAGACCGCATGTCAATGGTGAAATTTGTGTCGCCAACACACCCTTCAGGGCAGGCCTTCACAACCTACAACCCCCCGAATACCAGTTTCATACAGGCATAACCTATATAATGAACACGGATTCTTATGGTGCTTGGAGTATCATATTAAAAAAAAAGGTTAGGTCTTGGAATGTTATATTTTTACATTATATTGTCACATTATACGCAGTAAGCTTTAAATAAATGTGCTTGTCATTTTACACACAGAAGATGTTATGAAAAATAAAATAAATCACTTTCCCTTTCTTGTATAATGGTCTAAACTTACAACGAAAGGCTTGTGGTTTCTGACAATGCTCTGGCAAATTTAGATCTCTGTTCTTTTGGAGTACACAGGTCTGATTAATGATCTAACAAAATTATTTAAAATGTTTGAATCAGAACATAGTGCTCTTTGCATGGACTATAAATTTACTTTTGTTTAGTATTAACATTAAAGGGTTAATCTGGGTAAAATTTGGACATATATTTTTAACACATAATACAGCTAATGCATCTACAAAACTTATTTAATAAAATAAAGAATTTATTGACTATTCAAAGTGTCCCTCATTGCAATTATTATTGAGTCCACTCAGGAGAGTCTTATTCAGGACTATATAGACTGTTTTGCCTCATAAGCCTTGACCCAGCAGAGGATAAACATTTTATCCCCAAAGAGCAGTTCCAATCATTACATAGGATGATTGGAGCTGCTCAATAAACTAATAGCAGCTACATTGCAACTGCTATAAATGTATACACAGCTCTGTTCACTGAGAACTGGGTTGTGGGGGCTCTCTGATAGCTTTTGTCAGCTCTTTTGTGGCAGCAATATTTACAAATTACTACTTCCTTAAGTTTCTTTCCATAATGAGTAGGTTCAGTGTGCTCTAAGCACCATGTACTCTGCAATAATGAAATGTGCTTTTGGTATTTAGATTGGCTCTTTAAACTTTATATTATTTGCTGCAACTTCATGGAATCATCTACTTTGAAAGATAATAATATAAAGAGGATCCAATCATCAAGTTAAAATTATAAGGCCTTACAGCCTTACTCACTGTCCTTTGAGGCGGTCACACTAATTATATTTATTTAATCCAATGGATATTAACGTTAGTCTGTAATAGACTTTATATTACAATGTATGAACTTTGAATCATTGAATTTAAAGTGGAATGTCAATTTTCTTTTTTTTCTGCATTGAGGTTCTCATAGACAGTTATGCCATTAATTTTTGTGTGTATATGATTTTCTGGCATGTTTAGGAACGTAACTTTCTTTACATGTGGTTTTAAAACTTTGATAATTATCTCTAATTTTTAAAAAAGATTTTATTTAAGATATTAGGCAAACTCAGTTGCAATTCTTTTTGAGTGTGTTTTATCTGAAGAGGGCATTTCAGAGTGTCAGGATGAGGGATAATTTACAGACAGTAGAGCTTATAAAGACAGTTACAAAAGAGTTGTGTCAGAGCTTAAGAAGCGGTTGTGACTGTGAACCGAAGCACAATTCCTGTCTGTGCCAGTCTGCATATATCTCATAACTGTCAGATTTCTTGTTCTGTTCCACCATACTGGGTTAGTTCTCTGGTGTCTCGTATCAAGAGACATTATAGAAATGTGACTGTTTCCAGTAACCCCAGGGCACTAAAACCACGGGCAAAGTCCTGCATGAATGCACACCAGGCTGACAAGCCTTCTTTTCATGGGGGGGAAGGGGTGCATTGGGAGGTGCTCTTTTGCCAGACAGACTTGCCCATTGTGAAAAGCCCCTTCTGACCCACATGCCCTTCCACCCTCCATCCAAACTGGTTTCACCCATGAAGGTAAGACAGTGCCCAGACAGTCCAGCCATAATATCAACTTAATTGAGCTGAAATCCTGCACACGATAATATTCATAAAAACTAGTTATATAGAATGCCAAAGCAATGAAGAAAACTGAATATTGCTATATGCCCCACTATTAGACATGTGCAATTCGTTTCAGTCCAAATGTGAATTCGGACGAATTGCAGGCAATTCGGGTACTTCTGAATGATCGAATAGATGAATTGCCGAATGGTTGAAGTTCCGAACTCCCAAAATTACCGAATTGAACTAAAAGAACTAATATACTTACCCAGTGGAAGAATTAAGAATATTACACTGTATACAATTTTAAATAAAAAGTATACAAACATACCAACACTTACAACAATCAAGTAACATATATTCATATAAAATGTAAGTTACTTAGCCAGTCAGTGTAATGACAGGAATGAATAAGTAGATAACTCCCTAATTTCCACAGTATCAGGGAGCTATCTACTAAAAGGCTGAAAGACCTAAATTGGTCTTTCAGCCAAATTTACTAATACTAAGTAAAGATTACTTCTAACCTGAAGGGGGGACCTATTGCCCCCCCTCCTGCCCCCACCCCTGAGCAGTGGGTGTGGGCCAGGGGGGAGGACATCAGATTCCCCCCCCTTATTCCAATTTAGGGCCCCCACCCACTGCTCAGGGGTAGGGGTCAGGGGGAGGACATTAGGTCCCCCACCTTATTAGTATTTAGGGCCCCCACCCACCGCTCAGGGGTGGGGGCCAGGACATTAGGTCACCCCCTTTATTTTACTGTAGGGCCCCCACCCGCTGCTCAGGGGTGGGGGCCAGGGGGAGGACATTAGGTCCCCCCCACCGCTCAGGGGTGGGGGCCAAACCGAACCGAAAATTTTCCCCATGCACATGCCTCCCACTATCACCAAATTCATATTATCACAGTTTCTCCTCAAAACTAATTAGTTCTCCCAGTGTTGATTACAGACCACAGAATACTATTAATCTGGCTGGAGAGTACTTTAATATAAGTGTCATTTCAGAAAACACTGATATTTGATATGGTGAAAGTTAATTGAGCTTAAGTATAGTGAAATGAAAGGATGACTCCTGGGTTACTTGGCTTGATATATCTGGTAGTGCTGTCACAAGCCTCCTCCTTAAATAAATTCACAGTTATACTCCATGAGTATTGTATTTTATGTAGGCTGCATAGGTTACAAAGAGTTCATTGTGTATGGAAATTGATATCAATTCATGAGATCACAGGAGTACATTGAATATGAGATTACAACATAATAGATCCATTGATCCATTGATCCATTGATCCATTGAGCCTTCAAAAAAAATCCATAATGCTGTCATTGCCTTTGCAATCTAGAAGTTTAGTAAACTCTGTAAAGCAAAGAATTTGGAACAAAACAATAAACAGAAACATTTCTTGCTTCAGGGTGTCCAAGGCAAGGAGTAGTATCTTAATTAAAAAGAAGATATTTCTTTCCAAGTTGAATGTCAATCTTCCAACCTCGGCGTTATTCATCTACTTTTAAAATAGCTTATTCTGTATATTTCTACAGTCTATTCTTTGAAAGGATGGAAAACTTGTCAGTATTGATAATATATATATATATATATATATATATATATATAGATAGATAGAGAGAGAGAGAGAGAGAGAGAGAGAGAGAGAGAGAGAGAGAGAGAGAGAGAGAGTGTCTAAAGTGGACCTTTTGCTTGTGAGATTTTCGCTCAACCAAACAGCCAACGAAAAGTTTTTTTTTAAGTTTTAAATCTAAGTTATTATTACCTGCCAGGCAAGGCATGTATATTAAATTAACCCCTGCAGTGCCAAGTTCACATACGGCACCACTGAGGAATTACTAAGCAAGAATTTATTTAGAGTGCGTTTCTCAGTACTGTAGTTTCCTGAGCACTCCTGAGCCACTAAAGTCGTCATTAACAGTTAATGTACATGTAGCTGCTCTGGTGTCTATAGCCTGTCCCTGCAGGCTTTTTAATGTAAACACTGCCTAGCATCCTGAGAGTCTGGCCCCTATGAGAATGAATACCTAATAAAACATATGCAAGATTTCCTTTTGTTTTTATTTGTTTTACAATTATTTAATTTCAGAGACCTAATTTTGTTAGGAATACAAATCAAATGTAGTGGAGACCTAATGCGCATGCATAGTGAGCACCATGTACACATTCAAATTGATTTTATGATGTTACACAAAGAGTGTGCATTACAGAGGGCACTTTGAGGGGACATCTCCAGCTGCCAGAAACAGAAAGCAGAAGAAAGTGGAAGTAGGATTTAAATGTATGAGATAAGTGTAGATGTTTGGTGCTTGGGATGATTAAAGAGGGGAGGAAAGTAAAGAGGGTGTAATAAGGATACAGGAGGTAAGCATAAAGAAAGATTGTTCTTTGTTATTGTAATGGCACGTGTCAGGCGCCTGCTTCTGGTGCCACTCACACTCCCATCCTTTAAAAGCCTCCTCCAGCAATCCGATGGACGTCGGCTGCTGAAAATCTGAGCCCTTTAATGACTCCGCCTTGGATAGGGATGCGAGCGTGCGTGTGTCATCATACACATGGTATACACGCACGTTGCAATGTCACATGACTGCCACTACTAGTCCTTCACAGGCTATTTTACCTCAGGGCAGTGTTGTGGCTTCCCTTAGATGTTATCAAAGAGCACGCTCCTATTACTGTTTCTTGATATTTTGACCTTGGCATTTTGATTGATTTATTCTCGACTCTATATCCCTGAATCTTGGCTTGTCTTATCGATTTTTGTACTTTGTCTCCCTGAACTCAGTCTGTCTAATACTGTTCTAAGTAACGCTGAGTCTGGTCACTCTAAGGCCCAGTAATACGTTTTGGTATTCAGTTTAATTTGTCTTAGTTCACTCAAGTACTGAGTGTTGAGTATGGTAAACACTGACAGTTAAATTATGACATCTTATGTCCGCTTCTACCAAACACTGTATCAAAGTTTCAGTCGAGCGCGAGCAGAATACTTTTATTACAATATCACATTATATGCAAAATGAGCCTTTTAGATTTATTCACTGAAGTGAAAATTGTCAGAAATGCAAAGTGAATTTCAAATGTAAGTAACTGAACAGGAAAAAAATAGCTAACTTTTTCCAGCTTGGCTACTTTTGCACTAAATTTTAAGTTTACTTTGAATTCCCAACAATTTTTCCTGACAATAACCCTGTTAAAGATTTGTCTCCTAGAACACTCATATGCAACAATGATTTTGCCCTATTCACAAGATTGTATTTTTTTTTTACCACTTGTCTAGATTCTTTTAGTATAAGAGAGTGGATCGATTTGGTTTTGTTTACTATCTGTAATAGTTAAATCAATGGTTGTAATTTTACAAACAATTTAAACTAAAAGACAAACTGCGGGCTAATTATTTTGCAATATGAGGAAGCATACTCCTCTTAATGAATTTTATCAATTTGCCAGACAACCTCACTGTGGTTATCTCAATAATAAGGGGTTACATAGGCTATACTCTGAGATACTGGTAAATGTCTATACTGATACGTATATGATTTATTGCCATTAAAACACCTCAACTGCATATGCAAGATAAATGATCTCTAAAATGTGCTCAACCTGATCTCGATACGAAAGAGAACAGGAAAGGTCAGGGATAAGCATTTTTACACTTACTGTATGATCAATTGGCTGATTAGTCATAGGGGCTTCACATTCGGAATAATAGCCAATAATAATAACCAGAGAAAATGACAAGTGCTAATTCAAAAGCAGTTCAATAGTTAGATGTCAATTGACTGAATTGAAGTCAAGGCAAAAATTTGGATATGCACACTATTAAAGGAACATGCCAGACCCCTACAGCACTTCTGCTTGCTGAAGAGCTTTCTTTGTGAAGAGCATATTCTCTCTTTTGCATTTTAGAAAAAGTGGAGATTTCAATAGAAATTAGCAATTTTAGAAAGCTTTTTTTAGCTTTGTTACATCGCAGGCTGTTAATCAAATAACAGATCATGTTACTTCCTGGTTTGGTTAGCTAAGTGGAACTAAACTCAAGGGGCAGCAATTGCTTTGAGCAGTTGCCTTGCAAAGACTTCTCATTGAAACTCATTGGGTAGAGCATGGGTCGTCAACCTGGTCCCTACCACCTACTAGTGGGCGTTTCAGGATTCCAGGTGGGTGGTAGGGATTTCCTCATTTGGAGAGATTGGGTGGGCGGGCGGGTGCGAGCCGGCGGTACCCCTGCAACCGGGTACCGCCATCACCATTTATGGCCCGGGCGGCAAACCACCGGGGCTGCCGTCCAAGGGGTCCATCGGTTGGCCCATGCTGTCAGGGCCACCCGATGGATGTGGATTGTGAGGGGACCCGGTCAGTGTTGGGCGCTTTAACAGCGCGACCGGGCCCCCTGTGATTACATCCCAGACCTGGGAGGAAGTGACTGCACGTCACTCCTCCCAACTAACACTGAGAGCCACGGGGGAGGAAGACCAGGGAGTCAGAGTGGGAATTCTGACTCCCATCCACCTGAGCCACCACTGGACCCCAGGGAAAGTCACCCTCCTGCACCTTAAAGGTAGGAAACAGGAGGGTGACTTAAATAGAATGTGTGTGTTTGTTTGTGTGTGTGTCTTTGTATGTATGTCTTGTGTATGTGTCTTTGTATGTATGTCTTGTGTGTGTGTATGTGTGTCTTGTTTTTGTATGTATGTGTTGTGTGTGTGTATGTGTCTTTGTATGTATGTGTGTCTTATGTATGTGTCTGTATGTATGTGTGTCTTGTGTCTGTGTGTATGTCTTATGTGTGTGTCTGTGTGTATGTTTGTATGTATGTGTCGTGTGTGTGCCTGTCTGTTTGTATGTATGTGTCTTGTGTGTGTGTCTGTATGTGTGTCTTGTATGTGTGCCTGTCTGTTATAGTGGGCTATAGTAAGTGGGCTACCTAGCTCAGCCTTCCTACTCGGCATTGCTATAAGTAAGGTTAAAAAATAGAAAAAAGGGGGAAAAAAGGTGAGGAGGGGAATTGAGGAGGAAAAGGGGGGGGAGCTGACGCACAGAAATGAAATCATATTATGCGCAAACAGAGAAGTCGTCTGAATATCACCGAAAGAGGAGACCTTCGTTTGTTCCTTACGAAAATCGAACCAGATATCAAATATTTAGTCTCGAATCATCAACCTCAAGGATCTCATTAATCACCAGTAAAGGTAATTTCAATTTACTTTATTGTTTTCTCATTAAACTTTATAAAGTTAAAAACATTATAAACATGCATTAAGTAGAAATAAAAAGATAAATGTACGTACATTTATTTATTTTTTTAAAACTCTCTCCTTTCTAAAAAATATTTCCGCACTTGCGTGAAAACTGGTGGGCGGTAAGGACATTTTTCCATAAAGAAAGATGCATTAGTGGGCGGTAGGAAGAAAAAGGTTGACTACCACTGGGGTAGAGTGTAATTGGACAGGAGTAACACTTCTCCTCCCTCCATACCAATTCATGCTAGTGATAGGCTGAGAGTACTCTAGTGACACTCTCAGTCTGTCACTGCCTGCTAACTCCAGGTATGGCACAACACAGAATGTATTGAAACAAAAAGAGAAGAAGATACTGTATATACTCGAGTATAAGTAAACCCGAATATAAGCCGAGGCCCCTAATTTTACCACAAAAAAATGGGAAAACGTATTGACTCGAGTATAAGCCTAATGTGGGAAATGCAGCATCTACTGGTAAATTTCTAAATAAAATTAGATCCCCATAAAATTACATTAATTGAATATTTATTAACAGTGTGTGTATATAATGAATGCAGTGTGTGTATATAATGCAGTGTGTTTGTGTGAATTCAGTGTGTGTGTGTGTGTGTTTGTGTAGTGTGTGTAAACTGGTGAAGGGAGGGCATTTTTATTATTTTAATATTATTACTATATTTTAATATTATTTTATTTTAATATTACTATTATTTTAATATTTGTATTATTTTGTATTAAATAGTTTTTTGTCCCCCTCCCTGCTTGTTGCCTGGCCAGGGAGGGGGGCTATGTTAATCCCTGGTGGTCCAGTGGATGGGCTGTGCAGTGGGGGGGCTGGCAGAGAGCTGTTACTTACTTTCCTGCAGCTCCGTTCTACTTACAGTGTAAGTCTCGTGGTCTATGAGCCACGCGGAGCGTTGCCACGGTAACCCGTGGCAATGCTCTGACGGCCACGGGTGTCGCAAGACTTACACTGTAAGCAGAACAGAGCTGACAGGGGAGCTGCACGGAGGAGAAGGGAGCTGACAGGAAGGTAAGTAACAGCTCGCTGCCAGCCCCCAACAGGACCGCCGGGCTTGTAATGAGCCCGGCGGTCCTGGTCTGTATTATGGCAATGTAAGTTGCCATAATACAGACAGTGACTCCAGTATAAGCACAAGTGGGGGGTTTTCAGCACAAAAAATGTGCTGAAAAACTCGGCTTATACTAGAGTATATACGGTAAGAAAAAAAAAGCTTGGAGAAACTCAGTAACTTCAAGTGTCCAAAAAAAAAAAAATCCCACCCATAAGGACAGTCCAGAACCGAAATACCAGCAAGTTCTCGCTGCAAAAGAAATACAGCAACCTCGGACGATCCTGTCAGCATTCTTTGGGCCCCGCAAACGAGGTGTAGCCAATGCCCCTCTAGGTACAGTGAGCATGGCATATGCATTTTGCCGCCCCCCACCAATGCATCTTCACCTGTGTGATTCTTAAGCACTCTTTCTCATAGTTTCTTGCCCCCTTTTGTGTGTTTTTCCCCTTCTCTCGTGTTTTGCACCAACTTTAGTGTATCTTATACCCCACATTTCCCCAGTGTGTGTCTTACCTTCCACTTCTATATCTGTGCACCTCTAACTTTCCTCCAAGCCCCTTTGTTTGTCTCTCATTTCTCCCACGGCCCCTGTCTCTTTTCCTCCAGCACCTTTGTTTGTATTTTTCTTCCCTGCAGACCCTGTGTACCTTTTTCCTCATCCCTATTTGTGTCTTTTTCTCCCCTTCTGTCTCCTTCTCCCCCGACCCCTTTGTGTCTCTTTTCCGCTTCCTCTCTGTCTCTCTCACAGGCCCTTCTGTGTGTCTCCCCCCACAGCTCAGTTTGTGTGTCTCTCCCCCCACAGTCCCTTTTGTATTACCCTTCCCCAAATCCCCTTTTGTCTGTCTCTTTCTCCCCTCCCCCAGCCTATGTGTCTTTTTCCCCTCTGTGTTCCCACCCTGGCCAGGTGTGTCTTTCTCAGTCTATATTGTATGTTTCTTACCCCCCACCCAATGTGTGTCTCTTTCTCTCCTTCCTCTGCACCTTTCGTATTTCTCCTTCTCCCATTTTGTGTTTCTCCCCTGTGGTCTCTTTCCCTTTTCTCCTTGTAGTGCATTCGTGCAGACTGAGGTAGAGGATCTTTTATCCTCTGTCGGTCTGAAAGGAAGCTGTTTGTTGCTCCCAGTAAGCATGTCCTGTTAGAACGGTTAGAGGATTCAGAAGAACATCTACCGTGATCCGCTCAGCCGCGCTACACGAAGGGGGAGCACTGCGAGCTTCCTTCTTGTAGGACACACTAAACATTACAGCTGCCTTTTTGTGATAGCTCCAAGTAGCACATTAGAGAGGCCCTGAATGTCAAGTTACTTCTATGCAGTTTGTAATGAAACTGAATTATTGCATCTAGAGACTATAGTGCACATAACCACTTCATTGAGCTGTAGTGGTTGCAGGCTAAATTTACATTGTAAAAAAAATGCATGCCGAGCTACATAGGAATATTATGGGGCTTTTACAACTAAAACAAAAATTGGGCTATGTGGATCCACAAAATAATACAGGCCGAAGTACTGTTGATCTACCAAATTAAAACGTGATCCTTGCCCAAGAAAAGTAAAATATTGGTGGCACTCCCAATCCCAGCTTCAAACCAGCCACCAGCCAAACATCTCCCACCAGGTTCAGCTATTATCACATACACACCATGTACACCTTTCCCCAAATCTACCCAATCCTTGACATCACCCTGCATTCTGTCAATCAGACCCAGGCCTGCCAGCCCATCTAGGTTTCAGGTGCAAGGGCAACACGTGACAAGCTCTGCTCTGCAATACCCAGACTCTATGTGAAGCAGGACACAGTGGCTCTACGCTGTGTTCTGGAGACAGTGCTCACGCTCCTCCCCCGGCGCGGAACGTGGTGCGCGCTCCAAGATGACGTGATATATCCCCATTCCATTCCGAACCTCCCATGCGGTTCTGCGCGGTAACCCTGGGCCACGTGTGGATTGGGCGACTTTACAGACATCCTGCTCCCTGGTAGCAGCACAGAGACAGCCATTGATCCCCTAATTTAATACTCTGCTCCCATGGCGTCATCTACCAGAGGGGACAAATAACAGCCGCTTTATAACTGCTCCCCGTGCGGTCCCTTGTTATGTGTTACTTGCAAGGTATCCTGGGAGTTGTAGTTCTCTCACAGCTGGGGCAGGCTGGCCTCCCTCTGTGCTATAAGCCGTACAGTGAGGAGCACTGTGTGCTGAGCTCTCTCCCCTGGGCGGTTTAGTGAGGGCGGGTCATTAGACAGCTGATAAAGACCCAGAGCACGCCACCCCCCCCCCACCCCCCGGGCCAGCAGTCAGTCAGTCCATCCATAGTGTCCATGGCTTCCCAGCTGCTCCTGGCACTGGCCCTGCTGGCTACCTGTGCGGCCCAGGATGGAGAGTACTGCCACGGCTGGGCGGACAGCCAGGGGACTTGGCACCACGGCTTCCAGTGCCCGGAGAGGTATGACCCCCAGGAGGCCGCCTTCTGCTGCGGGTCCTGTGCCCTGAGATACTGCTGCACGGAGATCGAGGCCAGGCTGGACCAGGGACCGTGCCCCAGCGAGGAGAGAGGGCCCCTGCCAGGAGTGCCAACCATGGAGCTGGCAGCACCAGGTGAGAGACACAGCATGCTGGAGGGGGCACAGGGCAGGCCGGCCTTATAGAAAAGCTTTCAGGCTGGTGTTCATCGCGTGAAAAGTGTTGCCCCTAATGATACCGTCCTGTAGATGGTGGGGATCCTTCCCTGGTACATTGCTTTAGGCACACCTTTTATTTTTTTATTTTTAGCAATTTACAATGTGAGCGGGCTTGTTTAAATAGGATTAGTCACTAAAGTGTAAAATGTTGGGCTTTCAGAAAAATAATGTAATGTGAATTTCAGAATTTTGGCAAAAATTGCCAATGTGGAAAACGTTGTTCAAGTTATGTTTTCTATTTTGGTTGTTTTGGCCTATCATTTGAATTCACTTTGCATATCCAACAACTTACTCTTTGGTGAATAAACCTTTCCAGCCAGCTTTTTTTTTTTTTTAAAAGATGTTTCAAACTTAAACTACACCCCACGGTATAGTTTTCAATGTAACATCGACATTACTTTTCATGAAACCATGGTCCTCTTACTGGTTAATGTTCAGAGCGATGTTCTGGCTGTAAACATTATAAGCATGAAATAAGAGACTGAATGGACTACTTTTTTATTTATTTTTATTTGCTTGTACATAATTGTTGACATTCTACAGCCAATTGTTGAATGTAAAGTGGATGTCTGTTGGTAAATGAAATATGCATTCTTGAACTGAAAAGCAACTCACCATGTGTTTTTTTTTTTTTAACCAATACAATCCAATGAAAGAAAAATCTTTATTGCGCTAGTTTGTGGTGAAGTCAAGATTTTTACAAAGACTGTTTAGTGAAAAAAACTTTGTGGTTTTGTCCTAAAACTAGAATGTAGTAATTTTGGAAACTGAATAGCAAAATTTGGGCTAAATTGCCAAGCTGTGACTAGCAGAGTTGAGATTTTTTCCAACTATTTTGACCTACTACAATTTGACTTGAATAAACTCTCAACATTTGAATTTGGTGCTCTGATACCTCAATTAGAACCTGTATTGTGGTCTGTCTTATTTAGAACAAATCTAGTTTTTCTTGTCTTCATTGTATTTGTTTTGGTAACTTGGTATTGATTTTTCTTGCAAAAATGTATTCGTGTTCAAATGTTAAAGTCTAACATTTTTGATTGCAGTGCCCACATACTTACCTTTTCTATTGGTTGGGAGTGTTTTCGTGATGTTTGTCATACTGGGTTCCCTGGTCGGTGTTTGCTGTTGTAAATGTCTGAAACCTAACATTGAGACACAAGGAACTGGACCCACATCCACCCAGAGCCGCCTCCTGTCCACAGATCAATCTAGAGACCTCTCTAGGAATTCAGGTTCCAGCTCAAGCTTAGCACCTCGGGCATCTCTGGCCATCCGCCCTCAAAACATCAGTTCTCTGGGTGCTGAAAACCATAACATGTATATTAATATGCCTACAACCTTCTCCACAATGGGGTTCGCTCAGGGTGCTCAATTTATGTGCCCACCAACAGCTGGCACTCCTTTCATGAACTATGGTGTGCCACCTGAACACAGTATAATGTTAACGCCTGCTACTTACATTGATGTTAGGAGCTGCTATGGACAGTCTTTAAATCCTTATGGACACAATTTAAATACATATCCTCCAGTGACCCAACAGACTGAGTATATCATGGCAAATGAATCACCCACAAAATGTTGAGTATTGTTGCAGTAAAAATGATGAGAGTAACTTTAACATGCTCACTATCTTGAGACATCAGTGGACTTCTAATGAATGTGATTACGGAGACTTTGCCATAAATATTGAGTCCGCTTCATTCTAATGCTGCTTCAGTTGTTTTGGTCTATCTTTAGCTACATCTGGAAGAAGTGACAACAGATGTCAGTTTGTTTAGTGAACTACTTAACTGTTATATGCAGTGCTAAAGTGTGCTTAAAACTGTCGTGTAAGGAAAAACATGACTACTGTGTATTTATGAAAATCCCTTGTCTATAAAAAAGAAACATTTCTAGGCCATACACGAATGTAAATTTTTTTATTTATTTTTTTTAATTCAGGAAGTTTGGATGAGAAATATTTTGACGTTGTTACTGTCTAAGTTTGTCTTAATATTGCTGTGAAGTGGTTTTTTTTTTTTTTAAATTGAGTCAATTTCCTTGATTTTAAAAATGACTACGCAAGTTAACCTATTTCATGAAAAATTTCATAAAAAGGGTATAATTCTATTAGTTTTTGTATATAAACATTTTTATTTTATTTTTTTTGATACCTTGCGTAAGCTGAATATTAAGAAGGGTTATTAAATAAAGTGTGGATTGTCAGGAAGTCAAAGTATATTTCAAGTTTTAGGCCAATATAGCTGAAAATGAAAATGATCACGGTGTTTTCATTTCTGGCCTAAAATGTAAAATTCAGTTTCCATTCCTGACAGTTTACAATTTGATAAATAATCCTGTGTTATAGTTGCACTCAAACTTGTAAAGTGATTCCTTAAAGCAAAGGTTGACTAACCCTCAGTCATGAGTCATTGCTCATAAAATTCTTATGACACAATCTTTTTTTTTTTTTTTTTTTATATTCTATCGATATTTCTCAACATCTGATCCTACTATTCTTCTCAGTGGGGTAGCGCCATCCACAAATACCTAAAATGTTGTCCTTGAACGCAAAACTAATGGCAACAAACCATGGGCAGCAGATAAAAATAGGGCAAAAAAACCTCCTGTATTGTAGGATGAAAATGTATTAATCAAGGCAATTACTTTATTATGATTCCTCTGATTTATTCATCTACTTTATGCAACATAGGAAATCTACATACTTAGGTAGCACATTTTTAAGTGACACAAGATGTAGGTCTACTATAGACATCGAAAAAGGGTGAAACTTTGTTGTGACTTGTGGGCTATGATGTGGCGTGTGAAATGTTTTTCAGCTTTTTATTTTTATTGTGTATTCTGTGAATCGTGATAGAACTGTATATTTTGTGTAATGTGCATTTGCTTCTGTAAAAAAGGAGCCTCCTGTTTTATTTTAACAATGTTAAATGCACTTTTTAAAACAATAAAACAGGATTCGTTTTTAATGTTTTATTTTATTTTGAAATACAGATGCAATACAGTTAGTGACCCTTACACTACTGATACTTCTAAAAGGCAGCAGAACAAGCCATGCTTTCTAGTTTTATTGTGATGATGGCCCTATAATGTGTATATTGTAATGCTTTATGCCTGTTCTCATTATGTCCCTTATTGTCTGCATACTTGTAGATTTAGGTTCCCCATGAAAGGTTTCAGTGCCAGAGGGGTGAGGGATACACTGTTTGACTGTTTTGCAGGGAAAGGTTTAACATTTAAGAATTGTAATTACCTGCTGACTGTGGGTATCTAATTATCTGAGAACAATTGTAAGTTAATTGAAGGGCAACTTTGCTTAACAGCTTAATGGTAATCATTGCTTTTCACTAATACACACATACTTTCCAAATTAACCTTTTGTTATAATTTTATTTACAAAAAGTCAATAGACGTGCAACGAGTAGCCTAGAGTGTTTCCCCCAAGAGGACTCTCTGAAAACAGATTACCACATGTAGCATAATTACTGTATACTGTGTATACTCAGAGCGACAGAAAACTTCTCTCTCTCTTTGTCTCCTCCCCCCTTTAGGAATAAAAGGCAGTTTCCAAGGGTCTCAATATTATCTACCTATTCAAACACTGGGAACTATTATGTACTACACCATATTTTATTATTTATTTTATATGGTAAAAGTATTATCTGACTATTTTAGATTTGTATATATTATACCTACATTGGTTTTTATTATTCACTGTATGCTGTTTAATGTTTTGGAGTGACACCATAGTGTGTGTAAATTGCTGCTTGCATTAGCCACTGCTGCACATTTTTGTGTATTCTCCATTAACCCTTTCTCGCCTTTCCCAAGTTTCCTACTTCAGCACCACAATTAGGAAAGTTGTGAATCATGCAGAGTGGAATAATTACCATTGACTTTCGTGTAAATCGCTTGATTTTTCTATTAGTGACCATTTTAAAATAGTCCTTGGATTTGACTGTGTAATATATGCATAGTATTAATTAAATATCAATAGGTGGTATTCTGTACTAAGCGTTCATTCTGATCAGATGGTTCAACAGACAAAGTATTGCTTTAAATAGTACAATTCAGATATCAGGCTCACTAATGAGCCTTAGGTATCATTCTTTAAAATCTCAAGAGTTTTCATTTATCCCTTTAATTTTCTGCTTATGTCCTTCTTGTGAGATGTATCACACAATGCAACGTGGAGCTGCTGGTATAATTGCGTAAATGTGTTAAATGGAAAATGTTTGTTTACACAAAAACCCTTTAAGAAAATTGTAGTTGGGAACAAGTTGTAGAAGCTAATGACATTAACGTAGGCAAAAAAGCACACTATGTAAATATTCAGTGTCCTCTACCATCACAGAATGTGCACTTAATCTTTCCTATGCAAAAGAAGTATGTCATTCATTGAATAGTACTTTTAAAAAAAAAAAGTTAAATCATTGCTTTACAAGCATCATTTTAAATACTGTAACAATGTGTGAATGCCAACACCCCTCTGTCTATTGTAAAGTGGATCTGTCACCTCTTGGGGTCTTTGCATAATTTGCAAACACCCCTTGCCGTGACATTGCCACTCAGGGTACAGTGATCAGCAGGGCAAGCTAAGGTGATATTTACTTACCTATGTCTGTCCCCAACAGACGATGCCATCTTGGTCCACCACATTTTTCAGCTCCTGGCGCTTCAGCTGCTTGGAGCCTATGACAGCGCTGTACTGTCACGCATGTACCATTGAGGTATGTGGGGGATGCTGCAAGACTGGGATCCTCCGTAGAAAGTCACTGGTGACTACAGGCTGATATAACCAGGCTCGATGACTAAAGCTCTGCCTAGTGTCAGGCCGTGGAAAAATACTAAAACAAAGTAGTTCCTACTTTGTCTCCGTATATCTTTTGAGTGGGTTAAAATTTTAGTGATATTCCAACACAGTCCAAATGAGAATTTCATAAAGAGTAAGGGGGTGAGAGTGTGACAGTGCCACTTTCAGTTGTCTTATAATTGCACGAATTCATAAAAGTTACTGGTTTTATAAAACTGCTCTATGGAGCAATGACATCAAGGTGGTAATTTAATTCATCCCTTACCAACAAACTTCTGTTAACTTGTGTGTGCAACTCTCCTTGTGTCTTCAGAGATCCTGCACTGCAGCCTTGTACATATGCTTTTAGCAGCTCGTTGGATCACTGTAGTCGGTCCAGTTTGCAAAATTGTGAACTGGGCTGTGAACAGCATTGCCGATATTACATATCATAGGGTGCATGGGCCACCCTATGGGCCCCTGTGCAGTGCACCGGCGTAGATTTGCCTCTGCTTCTTTCAGAGAAACCAAACCAGAAAGCTCTGCGTAAGACAATTGATCCTTGTGTCAAATCATCAGTAAGAGTTAAAGGGTTACTTCAAGCATCATAACCACTACAGCCCACAATGTAGGGTTGTGATGCCAAGTGTAACCTAGCCACCATTCCCTGGTAATGGGACTAATCATTTTGCAACAGTTTACCTTCCTACCTGGGTTCTACCAGGCCCATAGCCTCCCCTAATGGCAAGTGACGTATCCAGATTTTGCCGATCTCCAGCAACAAGATGCTGATCCTGCTGGTCATTTGTTGACTGATTAATAACCTTCTGTGTAACATATCTGCATAGACTTGAAATTGGCCAGTTCAGAATTCTTGTTACACCTCCGACAGCAAATAAAATCTGTATGTGTATTGTTTTAAACTTAAATGAAAATGCATGTACAGACTCCAAGAACCATGGCCACTTCAAAAAATGTAAGTGTTCATGGCGCTTGGTGTAGAAAGTCAATACTTGAACACATTTTTACATCTCGCCCTAAGATAAAAATAAATATAAAATGCAAAATACAAAGTCCATGGCAACTCCTTGAAAAGTGCACATTTATTTTAGTTTTTTCTCCTTTTTGCATGGGAAATTACATTGTTTTGCTACATATTCAGTGAATGCCACCGTTTCTTTGTTACATCTGATGTAATAATAAAGTGAAGATGTATATTGCATCCCCCATGTTCCCTGAAGGCATATAAAAGAAATAATGAACACACCCTTACAGCTTAGCCTCATACAAGGGATGAGATTAACACATTTATTAAACCTCTTTGTTTTTATGCTAATGATTTCCTTTAAATATGCCTTTTAATCCAAGACAAACAACATGTTGTTAGCAAGGCTTAATTGTCTGTCTACCTTGCTTTGTGTTCATTTATTTTCTTGTGGTAATCCTCAAACTCAGTCAAGACATAATCACATTCATTATTCCCTATTTGTAGAGCGAGGGAATTGAGCAAACTCGTTTGAAGTTTAGAAAAATATATATACATAAACTATAATATCATGTTTTTGACTGTTTTCCAAGATTATCAAACAATTTCAGTTTTTAGATTCCATAGCATTTACAACGTTTCTCCTGCACTCCAGTGCTGTTTTAAGGTTAGAAGAGGCACTGAGCAACACATGAACGCACAAAACATCATAACACCTAAGTAATGAATACTGTTTTGTTTTAACATGTTACTGTTGTTTAAAAAGTTTTTGCTATTGCTCGACCCAAAACGGTGCAAACCATGAACGGTACCGAACCTCAACTTTTTAACAGTCTGTACAATCTAAATGTTGCACCAAAAGTGAAAAATAAAGAATTAAA